>CM053786.1:809230201-809305201 GCA_028749045.1 Cupressus sempervirens | reverse complement strand
ACATTGTTTTCCCCTATATAGGTTTAAAGTGTTTATGGAAAGTGGAAAATGCAAGAGAGGAGATGTTGGGATTTAGGGAAAGGAAAGGTGTTGAAAAGAAGGGGGGTTGAATTAGTAATTTTGAAAAATTTAACATTTGACAACATATTTCCCTTCTTATAACTAATTGATATTTGCATGCATGTCCATAATCTCATAAACTAAAATAAAAGTAAACATATCTAATCTACTTTATGATAAGTACATTAACACATAAATAAATCAACAAATATGACACTATGATTTGGTAATACAAAACCCCTTGGTTAGAGGTATAACTATGATGGGAATGGCACCCACAAATCCTTCAATACTGTAGCATAAAGGTTTTTCTATTAAGGCTTACAATGATGTCACTTACAATGACTTACTTGATTAGGAGTAATACAAACAAACTTTCTAGAGTCTACATTTTACAAGTATTTTGCAACTCTCTTCAAGTATGCACTCTATTATGATATTTAAAATAAAGAACTATCAAGTCCACATGTTTAAGAGATTTTTTCTATAATTGTTAGAAAGTATCAGTAGTGACTTGATTGAAAATGTAACTTACTTTTCCTATTCAAATATCCTTTAATATCAATAATAATGTATGACCTCCTATGATAGATATCCCTAATTCCTTCCTTTGTTTTTTCTTGATAACATTTCTCTATAGTAGATTCTTCAACTTTTCATCCATCAACATAACCCTCTCAACATCTCCACAATTTAAACCTTGATCTACTCTAGATATGTCCTTATATAGAAATGTTTTAACTCTTCAATGTATGACCTAATTAGGGTTTTAGAAACTTCTAAAGTACACATCTAATCAATATATATGATCTATAATTATCCTTATTATCTTATTTATCTCCCTTTTATTTCATTGATTTAAATTATGCATTAGGATCATGAACAATCAAATCTCTCTTCCCAATAAATCTTTTCCTTGATCCTAAAAACTTATTTTCCCACTTGGTAGAATAGAAATAAATTGATTTATGTGATTTTAAAAACATTTATGTCCATCATGTGCAGCTCAATAATACTTGTCTATCTTCTCAATTATGATGGTTTCCTTAAGTAATAACATATCTTGGTTACCATACTTGTCTAGCTTGTTTAAAACCCTCACTTTATCAATATATCTTCTTTGTATCCATATCAATCAATAATAATTGTACTTGATAACTATATTTTGGCTTAGTAACTATTTTCACCAACCAATCTCCCTTATAATCACTAACCATACTTTTTCCACTAATGACAACACTTGAAAGCTTATATGAGCAACATTCTCTCCCTTTGGCATTAATAACAGAAACATCTATATGTTGACTCAAAAATTAGCTCCATGAAAATTGTGCATGTCTCCTCTAAATGTCCACTTCTCCTCACTATAAAATGTATTTTGCAAAACCTTTTTCAAAAAGTATTTTTGTACAATATTTTGTTTGAAACCCTAAAATTATTATATTCCTTATATCTCTCAATAATCATATCATCATATATAACTCCCCTTATCAACATAGATACATACATATCTCCCCCTTTTTGATAATTATGCCAAAAAGTAAACTAAAAAATGAAAATAATGTATATAATATAATCACAACTTATCAAATACATGCATGTATGTCTTCTTGAGATTACCCAAAGTGGAGTTACATGCATCTTTTAGTGCTTTTAGGGTGATCTCCTTGGCGTGTAACTTTGTAGAAAGATCTAACACATGTATAGTGATTGGTAAATCTAGTGTATCTATTATATCTTTGGCCTTCTGAATATGTTTTTGCATAACCTTAATGTGAGGTCATAGAAAATCTTACATATCATTCAATCATTCTCTCTTCATGTCCTCTTCTTTTCTCTAATCATTTTGAACTCCTAGAAAGTATTTCACCCTTGAATAGTGAACTTCAAAAGAACTTGGGTTAGAAAGTAAACCATCTGCAATATTCTTAAGATCTTCCTCAATTTTTTTGAACTTTTCCTTGACATTCATAGTAAGGAATGAAATATTTCACTTTTTTTATGAATAGATATTTCCTATTAATTAAATATTTAATATACATATCCACAAAAAAGGGGCTGGGGGATACAAGATCACCCGATGAGTTCACTCGTCACACAATCAAATAGGACAACTATTCATCATAAAAATATATAAGAAATAAAGCCCTTGGGCTACAAGAGTAGTGTCATCCTAGGGAGGGTCTTTATCATTAGAACCCAAAAATTTTGTGGGTTTGGTAGATGGCTTGGGGGTTCCCAACCATCAGCAAGGGTAGTAGTATCATTATTTGTCTCTTTCACTCCCTTCGGCCTGGGCGAAGAGATGGATAAATCCAAGTGAGGGAAAGCCCATTTAGGTTCGTTATGTGAAGACGGTTAGCCCACATTAGGAGTAGTAGGAGAACCCACTGGGTACCAACCTAAACCCATCCTCTATAGAGGCAAGATTGAGAAATGAAAACTACCAAAACCACCACTAGGAGAGTGGTGAGAAGGTTGAGACCTAGCAATATGCAAGCGGCATGTTGAACTACTCTGATCTCTCTAGCAACCACAAGGAGGAGTACAGTCACTGGATAAGGTATCTGGTGGCACCCAAGTGACCATATAAGGGGCATTACCCCAATGAGCTAAAAGCTCCTACAAGTGAGCTACATCCAATGCCACCTTATTTTTCTTACTTGAATATGCTCATGACATTATTACAAATACATGCTTTAGAGTACATAGCAACATGTATATCAATAAAGATTTAAGATAATAAAACAACATTTCAATCCTTCCAGATAGTAAATAAAATCTCCATTCTAAAAGAATGCCATATCTGGGAGTACTTAGAAGGAAGTCTGATCAAATCCCCCAACACAACCATATGCTAGGTGAAAAGGCTTTAAAAAATCATGAATACAAAGCGAATAGTTCTAGGCTTCCCTATAGAACCAAAAAATATTTAGGAAAATTTTTGGTTGTCCACAAAAATGACATCTAGGGTCTAGGGCACCTAGATGTCAGAGTCAAGGACTCAATGGTAGCCCTTGGAAAAGAAGACACCGAGAAAAGTGAGCTATTTTAGGCTCCATGATAGTTTTCCAAACTATTGCAAATCCAATAGTCCAAGTCCTATGAGAAGACTTCAAATACAATGTTAGTTGAGAGTGTCATCCATCAAAAGGTGGGGAAATATCCACTAATAGCCCAACTTTGGTTTATAACTAGCCAAAGGAGTGGTAGGATACCACTTCCAATATTTCCACCATGGGCAAGATGAATGAATACTAATCTTGTGCAACATATGAGGAGGCACTACAAAATCTAGAAGATTAATTATCTGTCGATCTAGATGGATAAGCTTGAAATGCACCTATAGGTCCTCCCATGAGTGATGGCTTATAGTAACTCTAGAAAACAAATCTTTGGGTGTCCACCCTTTGAAATAAGAACAACATGCAAGCACCTTAAATTTTATCCAATGGAACACCTTGAACAAAAAACAAGGGAGACCACCACAAATTTTACTAGTTCATAGAGAGCCCATCTCTAAACCCATTGCTTGCCCAATGAAGCCATGGCTTGATGACTTTGCAGGATTTCCAAATAATTTTAGCAAATAAGGTGCACTAAATTTGTACTAGTTCAATGGTCATGAGAAGGGTTTGAAATCCAATCCCCTTCCGGGTTGACTGGTTAACTAGAAAGTCTAAAGAAATGCAATGACACAAAAAGATTTTCCAAGCCTCATCACTAGTGACAGCCCAAATGACCCACTTAGCATAGAGGGAAATCTCCTACTTGCAAGTGGAAAGCAGTCCAAGACCACAAGAGTCTTTGGGTAGGCAATAAAAGTCCTAAGAAACTCTATGAAATTTGTGATGCATAGCATTAGAGGCCCGAAGGAAATCCCTTAGGAGGTATTCAAGCTTGAGGTATGAAGCTTTGGAAGGGGCCCAACACAAGAAGTAATTGGCATGCAGGGCAACTAGTACTTTAGAACAAATTTTAAATTTTCATGCAAGAGAGAGAGAGAGAGAGATTTGGTGATCCAATAGTCCAATTTCTTTCCATAGGGGAAGCTTGAAAAGAAAAAAGAATTCTTCAAAATCAAAAGATTTCACGATGTTAAACCCATTTCCACCTATAATGTTGTAGCCATTGAGGTCTTGGCAAGAAGGATTATCTATAGAAAAGGGTCTTGTACCATTGAATAGTAGACCTAGAGGAAATGAAAAAAGTATCCAAGCTTTATAAAGCATTGGCAATATTATCTTCTTCCTCTAGAAATGTGAGAAAGGAGTCATCTGCAAAATGGTTATTCACAAGCTATGAAGTGGAATCTGAGAGAATGATACCATGTACAAGACCCTGAGAGATAGCATTGGCATGAAGATAGTCAAACCCTTCAGCCACTAAAACATAAAGACAAGGCACTAAAGGATAACCTTGAGGGATAGATTAGTAAAAACTAAAAGATTTAAATTTCTAGCTATTTATGGTAATACAAGTAGAGGAATCACCAAAAAATATTTGAACTGATTGTAGAAGGACTCAACCAGACCTCAAGGCTTGAAGCATGGCCAAAATGAAAGGCTATTCAATATAGTCATAGGCTTTGGAAAAATCAATCTTAAGAAATAAGAACTATCATTTGGACTAACTAGCCCACTCCATACCTTTCCAAATAGCCATAATATTATCCAAAATATTCTAGATTTAATGAAGCCATTTTGTTTAGGATGAACAATCTGAGGGAGAAAATGCCAAATTTTAAGGGAGAGAGTCTTGGCAATAATCTTGTAAGAGACATTCAACAAAGTGATGGACCTCCAGTTGCATATATCTTCAGGATCGTCAGCTTTAGGTATGAATTTGATATTACCCTTATTAATAATGTTGCCTAGAGAATGAGAATTGTATGCTTCTTGATAAACCTAATGTAGATTAGGTCCAATGTCCTCTTGTAGAGCTTTGTAAAATTCAAATGGTAAAACATCATATCTAGGGGCTTTATCATCAGCCATAGGGGTGATATCTTTCTTGAGATCACCAAGAATGAGCTTTTGCTTACAAAATGCATATAGCTTTGGAGCAAGCCTATTGGGAGTAGTGGCAAGATAGTCTTGTAATGTCTGGTCATGTGTTGTAGAGGGCCCTTGCATAGAGAAGACCATCTCATAATGATGCACAAAATCCTGAAGGATGTTAGGTAGGTCAAAAAGAACTTGCTATTTTTCATGATGCATTTGATGCCTACTACAAAATGGCAAGCCTGCACAACATTGAAAAATTTCTTAGAATCCTGATCACCAACCTTCAGCTAATGGAGACATGCTTTGATCTAAGCTCCCCTAGTGGCATAACTATCTCAAACTTATTTTTGGTGCTAAAGATTGGCAAGCCAAACCTATAAATCTATATCAAACAAATTCATGGTGAGAGCTTCTAAGACCATACACAGATCTTTAGTAGTGGGAACATAAGATCTTCTAAGGTATGTGGCTAACTATCTCCCATAAATTCAAAGAAATTGTGTAGTATGGAGGATGGCATCATTCCACCATTCAATCCACCCAACATGGGTGTGGAGTTTAGGCTCAAGGTTCTAGACTTAAAGAATATGGGCAATAGTGGGCAAATGGGATAGCAAGGAAGTATTGAGAAAATTTTGAATTTTGTAAGGATAATTGCTAGATGTCTGCTAGGTGATAGAAAAGAGGACGGGGTAATGATCAGACAAGGTCACATCTAGAAAAGGGGTGATAGGTAAAGCATGCTAGTGTTAAAAAGAAAAAAAAAGATTGGGTTGAAAGCATAGCCTTGTCTAGTCTCTTTGACACTCTAGAAAATCTAGCCTGGGAGTTGGACCCCACCAAACTGGCAATGGTTAGCATTGGGATCAAAAAGGCCCAGCTTTTTGTGCATGTAGCAAGGCTTCTCTTTCACCATCTACCCATCGAAAAGGAAGAAGCCCCTCCTTATTAGTAGCTAGCTCTACCACATTGAAATCTACACAAAAAACTTAGGTGGCAAATGGCAAGTGATCTACCAACCAATGGCATAGGTATGAACACTCAATAGCATTATTGGGGGCATAGATGTTAACAATACCAAAGGAATGATTATGAAAAGATAACAAAATCCAAACAACCCTCTACATGGGGTTAGAGTCATGTTAAATGAGTGATGAAAGTAAATGAGGAGAGAGAAGAGTGACAACAACACCTCATCTAGCCTCGTACTAAAAAGAAAATAAGGTGTTATCCGGCCAAGTAACATGGCAAGATGAGTTAAGAAGAAACCAAACAAATTTAACTTATTAAAGACACAGAACATCAAGATAACCAACTCAACACCTCATATCATGAACATAATATTCTCTAGGGAGGTTTGTTAGCCCTTTCATATTCCATGAGAGACAATTCATTGTAGCATAGCTTGCATGTCTTCCTCATTCCCAAGAGAGGAGAATTCCTCATCCCCAAGAGAGGAGAATTTGTTATGTAAAAATATAGAGGCATCAAACATGAGCTCTCCAAGAGAGATAACATGTTATATCTTCTCCCCATTATCAACTACCTCATCATGGTCTTTTAGGCTGCGATAATGATAGAGAGAATGTGATGAAATCATCAAAGCCATTTGTAGTGTTCAAACCCATAAAGGGCAAGAATTGAGGATATGAATGCCTGATGTCCCCTAAGCACCAAGGTTTGAAACAAGTAGAGGTAGGAGCAAAGGGATTGAAGACTCTAATGGCACTTAGCTTAAGTAAGGATGACCATTTTCCTGAGGCAAAGAGCCTACCTTAGCCATAGTGGAGCCTTTGCCTTTTTTCACAACAATAGTCCATTCGTCTTTTTTAGTGGCTGAAGCTAGTTTAAATTCTTTGATTGGTGGATGATTGTGTTCTAGCAATGGACAATCCTTAATCTTGTGTTTCATGGACTAGCACTATTAGTAGGTACTCGAGAGATTTAGGTAAAGCACCGTCTATGTGAAGGTGGTACCACCTATCTAGATTTCCATTGATTCTTTGAGGTCCTTAGAGAGGTCAACCTCAATGCAAACCCTACGTTGGGGTTGAGCATTGAAAAATTTGTCTAGCTCAAGGAAAAAAACCATGTTGATAGTTTGTACAATGGATTGTAGGAAAGACTAGTATGGGATAGGAAGCCCAGGGATCTCTATCCATAAGGGAACCTTAAGTTTGTGGTCATTAGAGCTAGAAAAATCATGAGACCAATGCTAAAAAACTAGAAGAGAGGACCTGACAGACCAGGGGCCTCAAAAAAATACATGCTCAACTTGATTAGGATTTCCAAAGATGAAAAGGAAAAATCCTTTGGTAAGGCTTTGAACGCGTTCAGGGAAAACACCTTTAGGTGTCCAGACCTTTGAAACCCATTCTTGCAATCAAAAGGAGTACGACCCAAAAAATATACAATCAAGGATTTTTGTTCTAGCCAAGTGCATACACTATTAAATTCCTTGACATTCAAAATAATATTAGGAGAGGATTTACCTCATGTAACTCCTTGGGAATGAACTTGCACAAGAGTTTGTTCAACAAAACCATTTTCTCCAACAACAGCAACTCCTACACCAGCATCAATTGTTGGGCTAGAGAAGGTGATGGCTATTATAACCAAAACTAATTCCCATAGTAAATGTGATATGATAGTTAGAAAACAAGAAAGCATTTGGATGGAAACTGTACAAATCCTATTAGAGCACATTTTCCTAATCTCATGTTTTTGTTCATCATATTGCATAGTTTTTGAAATAATGTAATTAAGAATTTTGTGAGCTTCTCAAGCTTGGTAACCAGTGATGACAATTGCACTTTTTGGATAACAATAGACTATCCAACCTTCTGCATGAATTTATGTTCAAGATTCTTCTTTTCTCTCTCTATCAACTTTTCTTTTGTATCAAAATCTATTACATCCACCTTCTCCATAAGTAATGCCAATTGTTCTAATATAGGTTCTTTTTCATCCAACAATGTATCAAGCACAATTTACAATAGAATATCTTTAACATCTATCAACACTTGTTTATTCTTTATATCTTACCTAAGATTGTCTTGTTCTTCTTTCCTTGTACATAGTTCACCATACTCCTTCAAAGCTTTAGAATCAAGTGTGTGGGGATCACACTCTAGAATTATAATTGCTTTATTTAAATTTATGTGATATCTCAAGTGGTCTTCTTTGTCTTATCCTTTGAAGTGTTAGAGATTTTTCTCAGGGATACTTTACGTGGCATGAGAGCCTTGCACTCTTAATGTTTCTTTGACTATATGTTATTTTTCTTCTTTTCTAGCTCTTTCTTGTGCTTGGGGGATTCTTTATGAAGATTTTGATTGGTTTGTACTCAAGGCTATTCCTTAATTGACTTTTCTCTTTCCTTCTCTTTCTCTCCTTCTAAAATTTTCTTGGGTTGAACTTGTTGATCTTGCTCATGTGTTCCCTCAGTTTAAAGTCCTTGAGCATCTGGCCTTGAACTTGTGCTAGTAGTAGAACTATCTACTGAATTTTCATTTGTGTCTCCTTCATTTTGTACTATGTCATCATTTCCTTCATTAGGTTTCTCAACCCATTTATTTTCTTATTCTTTACTTGTATCACCTTGTTGCTCAGTTTGTTGATTGTCTATATTATTTGTATCCATGGGAATTTTAGTGGCTAAAGAATGAAAATAATCATTTACAATTCAATTTAAAATTTTTGTTTTAGTTTGTATAGTAGGTTCTTGGTAATCTCAAACTTTCTTAATAAATATAGGTGCATGTCTAGGTGCATTCACATTGGTTGACTTGGTAAATGATTTACCCTCATGATTTGGCTCAATAGTAGCCATGACATCTTGATCTTTGTTTAGTTCCTCATCTATATATTTTCCTATCAAATCTTCAATTATCACATTATCCTTTGTATCCTTAACCATATTTGGTACATCATCAATATCATTTTGAGCTGATGTGGCTTCAACATCATCATACTTATCTTCTTTATTGTCAAGTTCAAATTTTGTTTTAGCTCAATGTTTGATACATGAAATATCTCCTCAATGTCCTTTATGTTGAATATTCCCTTCCACACCTTGATGCGATATTCATCAACTTCTCTAATTATTCTAGTTAATACATTTAAGGCTCTTTGTTTCTACATGAATCTTCCCTAATATTTATGCATAGCCTCATTCATTTCATATACTAGAAAATGGCATTGTGACAACAAGTGTACTCTCTCTCATTAATCTCTCATTCTCCAATGCATACCTTGATCTTGTAATAATATTCTCATACAAATCCTCAAGAATCATATCACCAAATTCAAATGACACATACTTAAACTTATGCATCATATCAATAATTTCTTTTTAAGGCTTAATTTTATCTTCATCATTCAATGTAGCATACTTGAAGTGCCTAAATGTACCTCATCCTCCAATTTCTCTCATTGAATCTACAATCTCATCAATTTTATTTGGCTTCCTACTCGTTGCCACTCTAAATTGGCTTATGTCATCTGACTCTATTTTATCACTATTCTCTTCAATAATAAACTTTATTCTCCCTTTTTTTTGGTTGGTGGATGCTTCGCCATTCTTCCTCTTTTGATAGGTTTTAGTCTAAGATTGCATAGGTTTGGTGATCTTTACAATTCCTTTCTTAATAGGTGAGGTAGAAAGTGTAGCAACTCTAGTCCTAGAATGAGCGCTTTAGCAATATTACGTGTCAAAATTTGTTTACTTTTTCCTCTCTTAGGCTTTGGTTGTTCCACCTCAACTTCATCTCCTTCAGCTTATCACCCCTTTCTTGATCATTTCTCTCAGTTTCAACTTCAATGAATTTTCCAATATCCTCTTCTCCACCAAACTTCCCTTCCAATGTTTTGATCATTTTTCTTGACTTCTTTATCAAATTAGGACCAAAAATTTCATCTTAAATTTTTTTTTTTGCTTCTTCATAAGTTCTAAAATACTTATCTTTTGGACCCTTGGGTTGGTTTAAAAATACATTAACTGATCTAATGGCTTGGTTAATATCTAATTCATATTCCATAGGTTCTAACTAGAAAGTTCTTGGTTCCATATCTTTAATTAGTGTAGTGTGTGTGTCTACCAAGAAACATATCTCATCCCTATATTATTCTACTAATTTTTGGGGAATTCAGTGCCTCTTATGCATTCTTTCCTTAAATTGACTAAAATACTCATTCGTCACACTTTCAAAGTTATCATTAAGACCATTGATAAATTTATTGATTTGATAAATAAATGGCCTCTTAACATCTCATTCAACAACACCAATAATTGGAAAGTAATTATGGAGATATAAATTTTGACATACCTATAGAGAACCAAATATGGAAGTTTTTTTCTTAGAAACTTGAATCATCCTCATATTTTCTTCAAACTAATTCAATAGAATCTTGACTAGGTCTAGTTTCATACCCTTCTTTATAATTTTGTATGCCAAATCAACTACTCCATAGGGCACATTGCTTATTCTTCTCAAGTTGGGATCAGATATTGAAGCCACTTTTAAATCTCTTTTGTCACTTACTGCTCTAGTCTTCTCCTCAATATATTTTCTTGGTGCTTCCCTAATTGCCTTGGATTTCTTAGTTATAGGGTAGCCTATCACCATGTGAATTTCATCCTTTGTTGATCCTTACTAGTTTATCCAACCACATTGTAGTCTCATGAACTTGGCTTAACATAATTTATATCCATTCAATCTTAAAGACCTTTGGTAAATGCAACACATGGGTTAAACCCTTGGTTTCAAGGTGCTTGTGGTCTTCCTTCAACTTGTCATTCTCACAAATTCCATCATATGTCATTTTCAATTCATAATCTCTAACTTCTCTGATCTTACAATGGATATATGGATGAATGTCACAAATTAGAAGATCCCTAGGAGGTACAAATGATAATGCCCCTTTCTCATTGATTTTCATGAAAAACTTGAAGTACAACTTATTGTGGAGTTCCTCACAACATTCCTTTCTCACTAACTTGACATTTTCAACTTTTTTCCCATTGGATTGAACAGAGCTTGATGTAATTGTAGGTGCTAAGCTTGTTGCCATTTTTGTCATGCATTTAGGGATTTTTAGAGTTTCTATTAAATTCACTCAATATCCTATAATTACTTCACCAAATCACTAGTACTTCTTGAAATAATCACACTTTCACTAGCCTCAACTCAAAACTCAACTACTCTTCTCAGTCGCTTGAAATCATTCAAGTGTGCTTCTTGTATGCAAGGTGAAAAAGAGTCATTTGAGCATGTATTTATAGGTAAAATTTTCTAATATGGTAGGTAGGGAACAATAAGTTCCCCATATCCTAAAATAATTTACCACACCAACCACCATACTTAACTTGATTATATCACTACACTTAGTCACTTTAGATTCCATCACCGACTGACTAATCAACTTAGTACACACTACATTACCCCTGACCAATTGTAATGCTTGGTCATGTCTACCAACCATACTAGCTTTCAATATTTCATGAGTTATCCTAATGCATCTTGAAATATGTTGATTTGGACTTCATTCCAAGATTATAAGAAACTGATGTAAGATATAACAATTTGCATACCTTCTTGGGTGGATTAGTTGGAGATAGTAGATTCACCTAATCTATTGGATGAGGTGTCACTAACTGATAAACTTGATGTTCCATTCTCTTTATTTTTATTTTTCCACATCATTCCCATTTAATTTTGAATCTTGTCAATATCAAATTTACTCTTTCCTTTGGTATCTTCTTCATTTGGTGTTGATGCTCAGTATCTATGGTCTTTTCTTAAGTGACTAACCTTATGAAAATGAAAATGTGTCATGCCAATATTCTTCTAATTTCAAAATCTTTCTCCAAAGTGTAACCTCATATAGTTGGTTACAATGTGGCATATCTCCCACATGAAATGCAGATAATTCTTGTGTTGTAGTCTAAATTGACATTGTTACCTTTTTTTCTTGGTACCTAGTTGGATTTTATCTATGATCTACAATCTTGTGACTTGTTTCCATACTTATTACATGTGTAACAATAACCATTCAACTTATATTTCTTAGGAGACTGATTGAACTTGGATCTACACTCATGTGCTTGAAGTCCATACTAATTACAATTATAACTATAACCATCAAATTTTGGAGTGATAATAGTCTCACCGACCTTGCTCCTGCAAACATTAGTCATGTGTCTAATTTTTCCATAGTGATAGCATGTAAAAATTTTTGGATTTGGATTTGAATAAACACTCCTTTGTTTAACTTTCTTGATGACTCTCCTTGCTTGGTTGTTGAGTGCTTGGTAAAGCCTAGTCCAATAGTGTCTCTCAGATTTTCTAGACCTCTTAACAACTCATCTAATTTTTTCATGCTTTCTTTTGATCTTTTCAGCCTTTCATTGGTATCCATCTTAGAATTTATTTCATTCCTTAACTTTTCATTCTCAAATCTCAAATCAATAATTTCTTCCATCTTATTGTCAATCTCATTGTTAGCACTAAGTAGTCAATTAACCAAATCATTGTGGTTTTGGGTTAACCTCATAGTTTTTGCATCCTTTGCATATGGTATTGTACTTATCTATGCTTTTTCTTCTTCAATGATTATTTTCTCATCCTCTACTTGCCTCTTTTGTTCTAGGATTTTACACGTCCTTGCTAATTTTTCTTCTTGTTCTCTCTTTAATGATTTCATCTACTCAATTAGTGTTTGATTATTTTCAATCAGATTTGATATAGAAGCTTTGGATTCATCAAACACACTACCATCATATAGTTCTTCAATAACCTCTTCCTAATATGTTGTGTCATTTAGTTGATGTGCTTTCTCTATCCTTTTGATTAACTACTTGAACAATTTTCTCTTGTTTCAATGATCTAACCTAGGTCAATCTTTAGTTCCAAATTTAAATTCTCAATTATTTTATCAAGTCTATACCTTTCCATCTTTTGGATCTTTACTCTCAAGTAGTAAAACTCCTTAACAAGAAGAAGACTTATCTCTTATATGAATTGTTCAAATTTAGGTATAGGAAAGGTACTTAGAGGGGGGGGTGAATCAGTACTTTTTGAAACTTTAAACCTTTAACAACTTGTTGACCATTTGTATAACTAATTGATATTTTCATGCATGTCCATAATATCATAAATTGAAATGAAAGTAAACATGTCAATCTATTTTATCATAAGCACATTAATACATCATCAAATCAACAAATATGATTCAATGATTTGGTAATAGAAAAACCCTTAGTTAGAAGGAAAATTGTGGTGGGGATGGTACCCACAAATCCTTCATTACTATTGCATAAACGTATGTGTGTTAGGGCTTACAATGATGTCAATTCTAGTGACTTACTCTATTAGGAGTAATAAAAATAGGCTTGCTAGAGTTTATCTTTTACAAGGATTTTACAACACTCTTCAAGTGTGCACTCTATTAAGAGATTTTGTTGCTACAATGGTGAGAAAGTAACAATAGTGATCTGATTTAAATGAAACTTACTTTTCCTATTCAAATCTCCTTTAAGATCAATAACAATGTATCACCTCCTATGATAAATATCCCCAATTCCTTCATTTTCTACTGCTCAATAACTATACTCTATAGTAGATTCTTTACCTTTTCATTCCATCAACATAACCCTCTAAGCATCTCCATAGCTTAATCCTTGATCTATTTGGATATGTCCTTATATAAAAATCTTTTATCTCTTTAATGTATGACCTGATTAGGGTTTTAGAAACTTCTAGAGTATCTATTTAATCAAGATATATGGTCTATATTTATCCTTATCATCTCATATATTTTCCTTTTATTTCATTGGTTTATTTTCTACATTGAAATTATAAACAATCAAATCTCTCTTCCTACTAAATCTTTCCAAATCTTCTTCTCAATCTTGAAAACTTATTTTCCCACTTGGTAGAATACAAATATATTGATTCTATGATTTCACAAACATTTAGGTCCATCTTATGTAGCTCAATAATACCTGTTCTACTTGGTTATGATGATATCCTTCAGTAATAACATAACTTAGTTGCCATACTTTTCTCACATGGTTAAACCTTCACTCAGTCAATGTATCTGCTCAACATCTATATCACTTAATAGCAACTATGCTCGATAACTATATTGTGGCTTGATAACTATGTTCATTGACCAATCTCCCCAATACTTTTTGACCATACTTTTTACACTAATGATAACATTTGAATGCTTATAGGAGTAACAAGGAGATACATCAAGGACAATAGATTAAACAATATAGATTTCCAAACAAGTACCACACTAATACATTAGGTAGTGTTTTGCGATGTCAATTTGCGACGTCAATGTGTATTTGGCTTTTTTTTTGTTTTATATCCCAACGACGTCGCAATTGCGACAGTAATGTCGCAATTGCGACATCGTCGGGATATAAGACAAAAAAAAAGGGTGCGTTGCTCACATTGTTTGCGCCTAAAGAATCAGATCTCCCAACAGAGCAGAAAAATACCTCCGAGCACAATGAATCAACAAATCTGCCCCCGATCGAGCACAGAGCACTGTAATTAACTGGAGTAAATTTTGAATCTAAAGACTACATGAATTGTATGCAAGACGAAGGAAACAAACAAATATTCATTGGACTTCAGGTCTAAGGTAAAATATCTCATTCTTTGAGACATCCTCCTCTTGAAGATGAAGAAAAGAAACAAATCTTGATTGGACTTCAAGTTTGATGTGAAGAGGTAAAATATCTCTTTCTCTGAGACATCCTCCTCTTTGATCTTGCCTTATTCGATTCATTATCTGGTCGATATAACGTTTAAATAGAACAGATTTTGCGAAATCTTTTAATGGTACAAGGTGTTGTAGTGGACAGTTAGTTTGAGTATTATTTTTGGGACTAGATGTGAACGGGAATATGATTTTTTGATTTGGTCCATACCCCCACCATAACACTCGGTTCCATATCCCAAAATGTCTTAGTCCCTGAAACTTGGCCCATTCCTGAATAGCCGCATCTAAAGAGGAAATGGATATCTATGAGATGGAAATGGAGTTTATTGGTTGGCTGGTTAGATACCCAAAAAAAGCCAGCCGCCCTGATGCCCTACTATTCGACGATGCATGAACCTGTAGGGTGTGCATGCATGCATGAGGGCCGGGTATTTTTTCTTGTATAACCCCCTCAATCCTAACAATAACATAAATAATTAATCCCTTGTTGCCTGTAGGAATGCCTCTTTCCTAACTTGGTCTAGGTTTCTGATTATCCTAAGAAGGAAATAAGAATACTTCCCCCATGTCTCAAATTTTTTTCAAATAGTGAGGATTGGGGTTCAAGGATACATGCTAATAGAGGGAGTAGGGATCATGCTTCAGGGATACTTGATGTTGGAGAGAGTAGGGTTGAGGGGGCATGTAGAATGAAACAAAGGCATGACATTATGAGAAAGCACAGAATGCCATTGAAGGTTGTAATCACACTTTCATACAGAGGATTAGGGATAGTACATGTCATACTACATATCAATTCAATTTTGTAGGATGAACAAGATTCAATGAGGACTCTATTATCCTTAGAGACTGGTCAATCAACAACATTGAATGGAACAAATTGAAAGTCATCAGACTTGCCATAACAAACTCCACAACCTATGAAAGCCTGCATGTCTCAAATTTGTTTCTAAGTTCTTGGAGATAAATCTTTGGACTATTGATGGAGGCATGAACCTGCAGATGATAATATGGAAAAAATAGTCTTTGTGGCTGCAAAATATTAAGCTACCTTCCAGCTTCTTCAACCGTGAGTAGAAGAAGAATTATAAGAGGCTCTCGAAGAATTGGGAGGTTAGAGATACGTTTAAATCAATTGTAGGTCTCTCTTTTGTTTACTTACTCTAGTTCACTTTAATACTCTTACCGACCTCCAAAACTGGTAGAGTATCAACCAATTTTAGAACAACCTCTCACTCCATTGTTATTGGGCTCAGCCTCACATGCACCACTATGTCTCCCCTCCAAGTCAGGCTTTCACTTTTTTGCTATCCTAACATTTCTCAACCATTTTTCACAGTGAGGATGAAAATTGATTGTAAATCAGAGTAGATACAATTCAGACATGTCCTTTAGAATTACATAATCATGAACGTTCACAATTAGTGATTAATCAAAAAATCACATTTTTTGGCTTCATCAACACATTCCTCGCAGCATCATATGAAGTTCCTTACACAATTGGAAAATGTGGGCTTAGCAAAAACTTTGGTAAATTAAAAATTGCTTAAGTTTATTTAAAAACAACTTTCTGTTATACATAACAATTTTTTTGCTATCCAATATTTTACTTGATGTTGTTTCTAGAAGAGATTGTATATGTTTTTTGAATCACAACGTTTCAGATCTCACTCTATGATCTGTCATCTAGATGTTAGAGAGCAGAAGGTTGTTGTGCTTGCTGGCATGTTTTGGCATGAGGGAGCAAGTACCAAAGTGTTGGACCTATCATTCTTGTAGAGGGTGCTCCTGAGCTTCCCATTTCTACAAATGGTGTAACACTTGTTTAATTGCATGTTTAGTTTGGCATGCAGATGAGCATGTGTAATATTTTTCTTGTAGATCTATTTATTTTTCTTGCAGGGAGACATAGCATAATAAAAGGAAATATGGTTAAAAGTATTTGTTCAAAGCTCATTTTCAAATTGTTTGAAAGATCACTCAAGTCATTCTTTAAATGTATGGATTTGTGGTTTTTTCTGTCAATGCAAATCATGTTGTTGTTAGTAGGCTTAATTTCTTTTGATTACTATCTATGGCATTTTTTCATCTTCTTCACAGGGGCAGGAAAAGCCATACAAAAAGTTTCAAGCAGTCAGCGTAGCTTCTGTTATTGCTCAACTAGTTAACAATATACCAAACAAATGCATCATTTATCCATCTGTATATTTTTACTGTTTTTCTTAAGTTGACAATGCTTCCTTTTGAATCTATTTATGTTAAAGCAGGATGTATCAGCATTGACTGTAGTAGGTAACAAGTTACACAGATGGAAACTTGCATTGTTACACTTACAACTGACATTTGACACTTGGAGTTGATATGCATGTTTACATGAAATACTGAAGTAAGATGCATATTAAATATATTGTCTTGAGTATTTCATGCCAAATTATGGGCTCTCTTGCTAAATGAGCATACACAGTTTAAATGGTATACTCTTACAAACTATTAGCTCTTTTGTTGCTCGCTTACCTAATTTCCCTACAGCTACGAGCAGAAATTAACAATAAATATTTGACATATTATTAGTGTTGATCTTCTTAAGTTGGGCACTGATTTCAACCCATTCTGATTGATTTGTACAGATTCTTATAACCAATTCCATATATTTAATTACATTTAGACACTATCTTTTAATGCTTTATTTTAGTGTGCTACATATTCTATTTCATATTTGTGATATATGAGAAAGTATTATAACATATGGAGGAATAGTCCATGAGTGGCATGGCCAATTGAAATGGTTTTAGTTTCAATTTTACACCATTTGATACAAATAATCAGTTTACCAATCCACCCCTAGGTTCATTCCATTTGCAATAAAATCTTCATTACATAGAAAATGTTCACAAAATCTATGTCAATGCTCACACATCTTCTTGGACTTATGCAAATCTATGTCAATCCTCACACATTTTCTTGGACTTATGCAGGAACTATGTTGCCCTGTAGCTCTTGTTAAATATGTTATCAACTTGAATTTTCTATTAAAGGCTCTCATGCTGAATTGAAAGCCAGGTAAAGAAAAAGATATTATACACTATTTTGTTGGTACCATGTGCAGCACAACAAACTTGTTCTTACTATAAGAATACTGCTAATCTAAATTAACTATTAATCTAAATTAATTAAATAAAACTATTTAAAACACATATTGATGTGTGAATGTATTGAGCCTTATTTTCTTTCAGGTCAAAAGCATTTGTAAGTGTTTAGTTTAGAAAAGGGAATTCATTAAATATCTATAAAAGGGAGTTGTACCTAGAATAAAATTCATAGGGAAAACATAATATAAGTGCTTACCCAATTTGTTGGTTAATAATTCAAGTATCTCTAACATTTCATTTTAGAATAGGAATAACATTGTATCAGTATGTTGATTTACAGACTAAAACTAGAAAACTTATTTTAGTACATGTATTTGGATCTATGGGATTTACACGGTAAGTAAAAAGAAACCAGTAATCCATTTTAAAATTATTATAATGGGTTTTGGAAGAAATTACAGTTATCTTAATTAATATAAAATATCTAACTGAATTTCAAAATGTTATGCAAGTGGCTTTAGTCTAGGTGTTTCCTCCACCTCCACACACATCAAACAACTTCAAATAGCATGTCCCCAAGGTGACTAAGCCCTCAACTCATCAGCTGATACAAAAACCCAGTTTTAGCCCTTCACTAGGCCTACTTCCCTAGTAGGCTTATAATGTGAGCCTGATTTAAGTGTTTTATTATGTACCTTTTAATTTTTTTAATTTTTATGTGATGCTAATGATGGATGTGATTATGATTATGATGTGATTATGCTCACGATAATTGAATTACATTTGCAGGAAATTGAACCCCTTTCAGGAGCATCCCGCACAGTCTCATGGATCGACAGGTATAAGTCAATACTCCTTATAGACAGTCTATTTAATACACTTATCAATAGTAAGATTGATATCTTCTAAGATCTCTCCCATTTCCAAGTACCAGCAAATAAGTATTTGTCAGAAGTGTCTTCCTTGAGTGAGGGAAATATAGGAATAGAAGAGGAAAGTGAGACATGCAGTTTATCTAGAATAGGGAGATTAACTAGAGGTCAAAGGACTAGAAGGAAATTCAATAAATGCATGAAATTTTTCCTTGCTCAAGGGGGGTCATGTTCTTATGATGATGAGACAGAAGGCGACATAAGGTGCCCTTGAGGTACCAACATCTACAAAAACATTGGGTACCCAAGGAACTTCTTCCAATAAACACTGATTTTTGTGTTAACGAGAGGATATATCGCAAAGCACCATCATCACTACATGGTTTGGGCCTATTTTCTATGGACAGCATAAAGGTGTCTTACAACAAAGTTTCTGAATTGATGGAGTATGTTGGACCATGTTATGATTACAAAAGTTGGATGCATATTTTTAAATATAAAAAAAGTATGCGTAGGTATGCCCTCTCCGCAAATTATATACAACAGCAAGACAAATAATCAAAGTAAAAGTGTGGCTATATACATTGATGGAAGGCCAAAAGCAACAGGGAATATTTCGGGTTTTATAAATAGTACACGACCTGGGTCAACTATAAAGCAACCCAATTGCATATTTGAGGCGCGCAAGGGAAATCGTGTATTCATCTGTGCGATAAAATCAATACGTGCAGGGGAAGAGCTTCTTATTGATTACAATTTTAACCGCATAGATACAAATGAGGCTACTATCATGCGGGTGGTACATACTATTAAACCAACTTCTAATCAATGACTCCAACATACCATTTAGTCAATAAATTTTTGGCTAACATTTTTATACTTCATCTTTGACACAGGGGCACAATATGGAGCAACCGCTCGGAGGCGATGCTGACGATGCTCCCCGCTCATCTACACATGAGCAGGTAAAACTCATTTGTAATTCTGCAAACCAGATAGAAGCAAAATGTTAGTTTTTTAATGTTTTTTTCTTTATTGTTTTGGAGTAATTTTGATAATACTAATACTATTGTTGTCACAGAGGGCTAGTGGTCGAAGGGAGGGAAAGGAACCTGCAGTCCCTTAGCAGGCCCCCTCTGAGGAGGACCCTTTCTATATCGATTTAGCAGAGACCGATGACCCAATCAGTTTGATTAAAATTAATTTAAAGAAAATTAGCAAAGAAATTCTACATTTGGCAACCATAAAGCCTATGACTCAACAAATAAAAGATAGGGCATCTGAATTGTTGCACACCTCTGAGTTCTTAAAAGTAAGTATTAATGAAATTTTTAATTATAACAAGAGTTCAATAATGGTTTTTATGTTATGCTCGTTTATGGCATTAATTAAAATATGGATGCGTTGTCTTTACAGAGTTTTTTGCTTGATTTCAAGCCTCGTTCCCATGATGAGGGTGCTACAGGTGGTTCAGGTAGATCGCATGTTCCATTCCCCACTTCTGTTTTCCACTAAATATATATAGGAATGATCATAATCATTGATAATACATGCTCGAACAATCCTTTTTTTTAATGCTCTAACAATCTTGTCCATGCTAGTCCACGCATTCTATACTTATGCATGCTCTAACAATTTTATTCTTCAGCTTCACATCAATTGAATCCTATGATGATGCTACCTCCATCCAGGACAACCACAAATCTCTTTCTGACTGCTGAGTTAGCAACATGCAGCTTACATGCATCGACTGTTGCACCATCTGCTGGTACACAAATCCCTCTTTTTCTCTCTTATGACAACAACAAACAGTTTCTTTTTTACAACTTTATAACATCAATTATCATTTGTTCTTTTATACTTTGATTGTGACAAAGACTTATGAAACTTATGAAACTTTTTGCAATAGGACCTGCAACATCATTTCCTGGATGTTCCTATGTTCCTAGTACGGGAACGGTGAAGGATGTCACATTGATCGTCAGCGATGATGAAGGCATTCCATTAAAAGTAGCCAAAGTTCCAGGTACTTTAAAGTTATTATTATTCTATAGTGATATAATAGTAATTTAGTTTTTGATCACTCTTCATCGACTAATGATCTCATGATTTTTTTGTAGGGAATGATCTTTTTTGGAGAAAACTTGGTGATGAGTGTTTGCAAATATTTGGGCCCACCATGCGTACCTGGTGGAACATCATATCCTAACTAAAACCCCAACCCACTATTTTGATTTCATATCATTGCTATAATAGTTTTCCTTTTTGTCCATTTCTTGAACTATATTAAAGGTAGCTTCACTTCATTGATGAGTCTAACATGTTTTTTTTTACTTAAAAGGTGGAATCACCAATGCAAACCGTTGAAGGATGATCTTATAGAGAGCATGACCCAACTCTTTGAACCTCGTGCATTCGAGTGAAACAAGTTCCTTGAAAAAGTTGGTTTATGTTTGAAGTATATTAGGGACTAGTACAGAAAAAATTTACAGGATAACCCCAGGTACGAGCGTCCGCCCTATGTTCCTGAGGCTAAGTGACAGGCTCTGATTTTGGATGGAAAGTATAAAGCTGACAAGAAAAATAATATTACACCAGTGGAGAGTACAGCAAGGTATGTGATACTGTTGAGAATCTAATTATTTACTAATTAACCTCCATATTTATACTATCTAACATATTTCAAACTTTTCATAGATTGCCTGATACATCAAAGGCAACAAAGGCAAGACTAGAAAAGAACGGGACACACAAGCTCGGCTCTGGTGGTTTTTCGAAACTTCAAGCAAGAGTTGTAAGTATTAGTAAATGAAAAATTGTATCAAATTTTTTATATAATGTGAAGGGAAATGCTAGGACTCCCTTATTTAGCTCATCAATTATAAATAGGTCAATAGAATATAATAACAGTAGTGGATTTTCATATTCAATATAAACAATTCAACAATTGAAGTCAAGACTCTGCAATCTAGATTAGTGAAGAAAACTTGTGATTCACTAATATGACATTATTTAAAATCTCACCCTTGACTGAATTTTCCTCCAATAGTTGAGAATAAAGGCAGTGATTGAAAGAATGAGGGAATGCAGCAGCACTTGCAGCCATTTTTATTTCCAAAGAGCTGAACTAACTCTTACCCAACTTAAGAATTTGGAGAAAATATGTTGGTACAAGAAAAGCATACAAACACGCAACATTTATATAGTAGATTGCTCCATCAAAACTGCTCAATTTTTCTCCTATTATATATATGATGGATATAGATGATTTGCTATTGATGTTTTAACTACCCTCCATTGGTTGATGAAACAATGCAAGTAAAATTCACCATACCATGCAAAAATGTAGGGCTCAGAGTTCAAGAGATGCCTCACAGAAGACGATAAGAGAATTGGCTTCCAACAAGGCTATAGAGTCGTGGCTGAACAGCTACGAGCTGAAATTAGTGTGGAAGATTCTAATACTGATGCATCTCAACCACAGGTAAATAAGCTAAATGAAATTTATTTCAAATTGAATACTTTACCAATTAGTCTATTTGATGTTAAGTTCCAATATAAAGTGAGTATATTTGTTTTAAGCAAGCAATGATAACAATGCGTAGGATGTTGGAATGCAACCTGAAAATCCTTCTACACAATCTGTGGATGTTGAAGGTTTGCATGATGTGCATCTCAGTGGTGGAGGTATACATTTGCTATTAAATTTTTTATATGTAATTGCAATTGGTGTTTGGATTAACGTAACATTTTGTATAGCAGCTGTAGAGGATCAAGGGGTCGATGTTCATGACCGTGTTGACATTGAGTCCAGACAAAATGATGTGGTCAGATCAGGTAAAGAGACACAGTTATGTTATTTAAAATAATTAAATACTTGTAACAATTATAATAAATTATTTTTAATTTAACTCTTTTATTTGTTATTGCAGAGGACCCCCCTTTGCAACAGCATAGGAATTTGAGATCATCAAGAATAGAGAATAGAACAACTGATGAGGGGGGAATTGATGATGACACTGATGCTCCTCTTAGAGCTTACATAGAAAAAAGAAATAGAAAGAAAAAAAAGAAATGATTGTCACTACATACCTTAATTGATAATGACTGTATTTTATGTCTCAATGAATTTAATTATGTGCTAATGAATGTTCATGAATTATGTGTTAATGCAAAATATTGATGAATGTTGCATGTTAATAAATCTAATGTGTTAATGAATGTTATCATGTGATATTGATTGAATGTTACATTTTATTAATGGTTGAAAGAATGAATGAATGTTAGATGTTAACGGGGAATGTAGAGTGATGTTAGGGGGAGGGGGGTGGGGCCAAATGAGCTTCCACCTTCACGTGGTTGGTCCTGTTTAGTAGAGAATATTAAACTATTCTCAAAACAAAGTGAAGCTCAATAAGATACTCAAATAACCACCCTACCCCAAAACACACGAATGTGTGTTAATTCTCCATATAGGTTGTGATACACTCATAAACTCCAATGCTTCATAAGAGATCACCACTCTTATATCAATTCATAGTACAACGTTTGAACTCCAATGGCTATGTAAGGACTTCATAAGTAAAAGGGTTACACATATCAAGAAAGGTTAGTCGTAGTATGTAGAATGAGAGACTAGCCATATTGATAGTTTGATAAGATGGTTTGGCTCTTCCTAATGGGTTTTACAAATACCACATAATCAAATCATCTTGGATTAGCCATATTATCTGTTATTGTTGTAGTATTCTATTTTATATCACATACACTCTCTTTCACGAAAATATTTATGCATGCTCTTAATCTCCAATCGATGCATCCCATCTCTTGGTAACATTCCCTTAAGCCAATTTGTCCAACAATTTGGATATACTATCTGTACTCCCATATTATGTTGTGATTCTAGCGTGTGTTGTGCTCCATTGGTCTTCTTTTTTATTTCACAAACACTACGCCCTCTTACTCATTCACACATATCCACACCTTATATTTTTCCAAGATAGAGCCTTTAAAATTTATATTTGAAATCTAAAATTATTTCCATCCCATTGATATTGATATGGGAACCCTAGAGTACTTGTATGAATGGATGTGTATTTTCATTCCCAACTCCTTGTAAATGCAAAGATGTCAGCAGTTCAGTCAACAATATAATATTGCTTTATCAATCTTATGCAATCCCTTGCAAGCAGATTAGAAGCTCCCCAAAGGACAGTAATTGCTCCCCCTGCATATTCACTACTGCTATGTCAAGGTAACTTTCAGGATTTTATAAATGAGAATTTGTGTCAATGATTAGCAATTTTATCCATTGTGTTAGCACATCATAGCCACGGTCCTCTTAATTGAACGAGGTCTTATTTGTGGCATTTTTCCCACCACACAGCTCCTTTATTTGGTTCACCTAGTAGATGGGTCACCCAAAATAATTAACTTTTCAGTCTCAGTGCCTTATTAGTACCACACTTCATTATACTTCTACCTTTGTGAGATATATAATTGTTGTTTTATTCATATAAGTCATTGGATATATAAAAGTCGATATGTCCTCCAGAAATTACGACTTGAGATGAGGAGCTAAGAACAAAATAAATCCAGAATATTTCATTATGTGCCATCCCAATATACAGTTTTGTGGCTGTTATTGTTTTAAGTATGAGGTCAATCATCTGGTACCAGCAATTCTTGAATATTGTCTTTGTCTTCACCAAAATAAAATTCTCCATCAACATAGACAAAGTGCAATTATGATCTGTAATCGTAGAGTGCTCTAAGAGGCCCTATGCAGATCATTTCCATTGCATCCTCCCACCGCATACTTTAGATCTTAATCTTTTCATTGCCTTTGCAGGTGACATGGTAAGTAGTTTTGGTAACAATACTTGCTTTGCATAGAAGACAGCTACTCACTGAAACTACTATGACATCTTCCTTTATCCTCAGTTGTATAACACGTTATGTATATCATCATTCACTATGTACACAATGTTCTTCATTCCTTTCTATTGATACATATCAAGTTCTAACCCAGTAATCTTCCATCGTTGGTTCCTATTACAAAGTTGATGCCGCACAAGGTGAGTCAGAGATATAGTTATTCTAGTGGTTCAGAAGTTCTCCATCATTATTTCAGGCATGTGATTCTATTATTCCTGGGAAATGATCTGTTGTGATACTAGATCTCTGATTTGTTGTCTCTGATTTGCTGTCTTGATCAAGATATTTTCCCAAAAAAAGGTTGATCAAGATTTTCCCAATTTTTTCCTGAATTTTGGCCCATATTTTGTCAATAATTTTTTTCCCCTTAGCATTAGCTAGTAAGGAGGAAAATCAAACTTGTTGACTTCTTGCCTCCAAATCTGACAAGAACTCCACAAGCTCTTCATCTAAAAACACAGTGATTCTTTTCAAACGCAAATACATCACTAGCAATTCATTTTGTTTGGCCCGTCACAATAAGCACAACATTTCTCCTTTCCATGTCACTGTTTGTGATTGATATTACATCACCATTGCCTATATAAGCTGAGTAGAAATGGATCAATCGAGAGCACTTTATTATGAATTTAGCTTTCAAATTGCACAACACTAGTTCTTTTGAATCATCAAAGATGGTAAACAAAACTTGTGAAGCCTAATGAGCATTTTGTGCCTCCTTGAGGTACTCAAATATATGAGCAAAATTACCACAAACTGTCAAAAAGCTATGCAGATCTTTCACAGACAATTTTCATTTCAAAAATAGAAGTAACATCATTTTTGTAGCTTCCTGTGTCATTTGTAGGCAAATCATCTTAGTGAATACTGTAAAAAACAAACAAAAACAAGTTTTTATACCCCTATGCAGAAATCACAACTACTTAGGGTATAGTCCCATGAAGAGAGGGGAGCCACTTAAACTGCTAAGAAGTTCAGGAGACTCATAAATCAGCTGGTCCCATGGCTTTTATAGGGAAAATTGTACTAAAAACAAATTGGTTGAAATTTTTTGGGACACTAGCAGTCTCATAATTCTATGGCACCAATTAATGCTAAAATAATTAATTGAGAGTCTTTGTAATAGCTGATGTATTTGATGTGGAACAATTGAACCAAATTAGGAGTTAAAACAAAGCTACACTTTTTCATTAAGAACTACAACCCCCTCATGGATCGTACATCATAGCAACCAGCCTTACTGGTGTTGGATACAATTAAGTAATTGTGTATTGTCTTTGATGTTACACAAATGCCATATCAGTTATCAGATAGAGTCTACCGAGTTCTGTCGGTTAGGAAAATAGTTTACAGAGTCTACCGAGCTCAGTCGGTCAGTAAAGCCTTTTGCAGTGTATACCGAGCATTCTTGTATGTCACACGGTAAGCTAAGGAAATTTTAGTTCTTACCGAGATCACTCGTGTATCAAAGGATTTTGTAGCACACGGTTAGTGTTAACCGAGTTCGCACGGTAAGCCAAGGAAAGCTTAGTTTTCACCGAGCTCACTCGGTAGTCGAAGACAGATTTTACCGAGTCTAGTCAGTTTCCAAAGGAAGTGGTAGGTTTACCGAATTCCTCGGTAATTGTAGTTTTTACCGAGTTCTGCCGGTTAACACAAGAAGCAGTTTTTTTTTTGTATTGATCAAACAGTGTCGGCCAGTGAAGAATTTTGTTTTGATTATTAGTTCAAGCCGACTTTGGAATATGTTTTGTCAAGTTGGTTGGGCTGACCTGGTATTATGTATAGTATATAAAGAGGTGCTCAAGATGCGGAAAAGTGTGGAATAGAGAGTGTATACGGATAGTGCAAGGAAGTGCAAGGAAGAGACTTATGTGTGCCTAAGCAGAGTTGAGCAGAGGGAAATCTTGGAGCTGCAAAGATATATTTAATCAGTAAGGATCTTGTGGAGCTAAACTGAGATCTGTATTCAGCAAGATAAGTTGCATGTATTTTCAGATCATTCATTGTTTCTTTCTAACCATTGTAACAATGATTCCAAAATCTCCTAACAGAGTTGGTTTAATAGCCATTCCATAAATCCTTTAACAGGGTGGCAATTCAGTTGAATTGTTCTAAAGACCTCTTACAAGGCCACTCCCAACAGGGTGATTAAATCCTCTAACAGGGTCACACCTAATAGTGTGTTTTGTAACCTTTAACAGGGTTGGCTCCTAACAGGGCTCACTTTAGAAGAGTGAAAATTGGTGACTAGTTGCTGGTGGTTTTTCCCATATTGGGTTTCCACGTAAATCTGGTGTCTACTATGTTCATGATTACTTTCTTTTGCATGGTCGCTTATTTCAGTAAATGCTTAATAAATTAACTAAAATTTAAGCAGTAATTTATGTGTTTACCGAGTAGCAGCAGCAACTAAGTTTAAAGCATCTTTGGGACTGTTGAATTTGTTTTTGTGGTAACTGATTCACCCCTCCCCTCTCAGTTACCCCATCTTCATTTTCCAACAATTGGTATCAGAGCTTTTGGTGCTTGCAGGAGGAGATTTCAAAGATCTAAGCCAAAGATCAAGATGTCTTATAAGAGGGAAATCCCAAGGCTTAACCGAAACAACTTCTCAGCATGGCAGGGATTAATGAGACTTCATCTAGCTTCCATTGGTGACACTGGTCTGAAATATCTTGATGAGAAATATATAGAACCATCAGGTACATTATCAGTCAATGACATTGCTATAAAGAAGACTCATAACATTATGATGATTGATATTGCATCTGCCTTGAGTTATGAAGAGTTTGATGATGTCAAGGACTGCACTACCGCCTATGAAATGTGGGAAATACTAAAAGAAATCTATGGTGGAGATGACAATGTCAGAAGAGCCAAAGCTGAAAGTATGAGAGGACAATTCGATCAGATGAAAATGAAAGAAGATGAAAACATTGCCAAATATGTTGAAAGAATTAAAGCATGTGTCAGTACTATCAAAGCTTCTGGAGGAAGTATCAATGAAGAGACAGTCATAAGTAAAGTTCTTAGAACTCTACTTCTAGTTTATGCCATCAGGGTATTAGCCATTCAAGAAAGAAGGTGTGAGGCCAATCACAAGATAAACCTAGAGGCCATAGTTGGAAGATTGACAGCATTTGAACTAGATAATTTTGATAATTATGTTCCAGCTGCAAAGAACATTGAGTCTGCATTTGAAGCCAAGCTTTCACTCAAGGACAAAGGCAAGAAGAAGAAGGAATCTCAGTTAGAGAGTGAAGATCAATCAGATCAGAGTTCTGACAGCGACCTTGAAGTAATTGAAGCTCTACTTGCAAGGAAATATTCAAGAAGAAGAGGTAAATACAAAGGTAAAGTACCCCTAATCTGCTTTTCATGTGAAGAAGTCGGTCATATTGCTGCAAGGTGTCCAAAAAAGAAAGATAAAGATGAAAAGAAAGATAATAAATGGAACAGTAAGAAAGATCTCAAATCATTTAAGGATAAAAGTAAGAAATCATGTTTTATGGCTAAAGATTCTAATGATTCTAATGATGAAGAAGAGGATGAGATTGTTTACATTGTTGTAAAAGATGAATCTGACAATGAAGAAATGGCACTCATCTCTCACATAAGTAAGAATGATACATGGATCATCGATAGTGGCTGCTCACATCATATGACTGGAGATAAAACAAAGTTTGATCAATTTGAAGAGTATGATGGTGGCAGTGTAAGATTTGGAAACAATGAACCTTGTTGCATCAAAGGAAAAGGAAGAATCACTCTAACCCAGGAACTTGTATGTGATAATGCTTATTGGGTAGAAGGCCTAAAACACAATTTGTTGAGTGTGGCACAGTTACTCAACAATGGACTCAAAGTAGAATTCATCCAAGGCAAAGCAAGACTGTTGAACGGTAAAGGAAAGCTGATTGGATTTGGTACTCAAACTAAAGGTAACTTGTTCTATCTTGAACTTGGTGAACATTCATGTTTTATTGCTCAAGTAGAAGAGAGTTGGTTATGGCATAAAAGGTTATGTCATGTGAATTTTGACAATTTGGTAAAGATAAGCAAATTCAAGAAAGTGAGAGGCATTCCTGATTTAAAGAAACCAGAGGTTGGTTTATGCAAGAATTGTCAAATTGGAAAGATGGGTAAGTCTAGTTTCAAAAGCAAAAATTATCAGTCTGAAGATTTATTAGAAATTGTGCATACTAACTTATGTGGACCTATTGAAACTGAAAGCTATACTGGTGAAAAATATTTTATTATTTTTGTTGATGATTATTCAAGAATGATGACCGTCATGTACCTAAGGAACAAATCAGAAGCATTTGAAAAGTTCAAATGGTATTTGGCAAGAGTAGAAAAAGAAACAGGGAAAAGATTGAAATGCCTAAGGTCAGACAGAGGTGGTGAATTTATTTTACATGAATTCAATAACTTTTGTATTGAAAGAGGAATCAAAAGACGGGTTTCAGCACCAGGTACTCCTGAACAAAATGGCATAGCTGAAAGAAGGAACAGATCCATCATGGATTGTGCAAGAACCTTGATGATAGAAAAGAATGTTGCTATCAAATACTGGAAGGAGGCTATCAGTACAGCAGTTCATACCTTAAACCGAGTACAGTTGAAAAAAGACTCATTCAAAACTCCCTATGAATTATGGTATGGCTATAAACCCAATGTAAGTTATTTGAAAGTATTTGGAAGCAAATGCTATATCTTGAAAGAATCTAGAAAATGTAAATTTGATGTAAAAGGTGATGAAGGTATATTTCTTGGATACTCATGCAAGAGTAAAGCATATAGATGCTTGAACTTATCTACTCACAAAGTCATAGAAAGTATACATGTGAAAGTTGATGAGTTTGCAGAAAAGACTGAAGAAGAAAGCAGAAGAGAACCAGAAGATTACAAAAGATTCATCTTCAGTGAACTGGATATAATATCAACTGCATCTGAGAATTAGAAACCTTCTTCTACCGAGTCATCACTAACTGAGTTGCAGGAAACATCTACCGAGCCAACGTCTACCGAGTCAGAGAATACTGAGTTAGAGATTACCAAGCCAGAGGTAACCGAGCATGTGCATACTGAGCCAGTTGATACCGAGCCAGACCAAACCGAGCATGAAGGTGAAATGCAAGAAGATAACGACAAGATTCATCCAAAAGGAAAAGAACCTGTTCTAGCCAAGTATGTCAGGAGACATCATTTAGCAGATCAGATCATTGGAAATAAATCTGAAGGAACCATCACAAGAAGTAAGTTGAAAGGTACTTGTTTACTTGCTGATTTTGAACCTAGAACTGTCAAAGATGCATTAGAAAATGATAATTGGATTGAAGCAATGAATGAAGAAATAGAGAAGATAGAGAAAAACAAGACATGGACTCTTGTACCCAGGCCTAAAGACAAAAATGTAATCGGTACAAAGTGGGTTTTCAGAAATAAGTTGGATGAAAATGGTAAAGTATCAAGAAACAAAGCTAGATTAGTGTGCAAAGGATATTCTCAAGAGGAAGGCATAGATTATGGAGAAACTTTTGCTCTCATTGCTAGATTGGAAGGTGTTAGAACCTTATTAGCATATGCTACTTACAAAGGATTTAAATTTTATCAGATGGATGTCAAGTCAGCATTTCTAAATGGTATACTGGATGAAGAGGTCTACATTGAACAACCTGAAGGTTTTATAGATCCAGATAAAAAGAACATGGTTTGCAAATTGCACAAGGCACTGTATGGTCTGAAACAAGCCCCTAGAGCATGGTATGAAAGATTGCATAGCTATCTTATTCAAATTGGATTTCAAAGAAATAATGATAACAGTAGTTTGTATATCAAGGAAGGACCAGAAAATAAGATTGTCCTGGCAGAAATATTTGTAGATGATACTATTTTCACAGGGAATGATGATCTTTGCAAAGAATTTTTAGAACAAATGAGCAAGGAATTTGAAATGTCAATGTTCAGTGAAATCAAATTCTTTGTTGGACTTCAAATTCAACAGAACAAGAATGGCATCTACATCACTCAAGCAAAATACATCAAAGAGATATTGAAAAAGTTTGGTATGGAAGACTGTAAACCAGTTGGAACTCCCATGTGTACTGGACTAAAACTTACCAAAGAAGATGATTCAAAGGAAATAGATCAGACATTGTACAGATCTATGATTGGAAAGTTGCAATATGTAGTTCATACTAGGCCAGATATTGCTCTTGCAGTTGGAATTGTGGCAAGATTTTCAGCCAAACCAAGAGAAAATCACATGATGGCAATCAAGAGGATAATGAGATATCTGAAAAGAACTGAAGATTATGGATTATGGTATAAATTTGGAGGAAACCTAGACTTAAAAGTGTTTACTGATGCTAATTGGGCAGGAAACCTTGACGACAAAAAAAACACAAGTGGAGGTGCATTATTTTTTGGAAAGAGGTTGGTTTCTTGGACAAGCAAAAAGCAAAATTGTACAGCTCAATCAACAGCAAAGGCAGAGTATGTTGCTGCAGCAGTAAACTGTTCTAATATTGTTTGGTTCAAGCAATTGCTACAAGGCATGAAGATGGAAATCAAGGAACCAGTTGTCATGTTTTGTGATAATACAAGTGCAATCAACATATCTAAGAATCCAGTAATGCATTCTAAGACTAAGCACATTGCAATCAAGTATCACTTTGTTAGAGAATTGGTGCAGGACAAGGAAATCAGATTGGAATATGTCCATACAAAGGAATAGATTGATGACATATTCACAAAGCCTTTACCTAAGGATGCATTTTTGTATCTCAGAGGTAAGTTAGGGGTCATTCCCCTATCTGAAGTTCACTAAAAATAAGTTTTAGTGATGCATCAGCTCTTACAAAATTGAAAAATCATCAGTTGATGCAACAAATCAAGGAAATATTGCATATGAATCAGTACTAAAGGTACAATGAAATTCATTGAAATTGGATTGTCTTTGGCATGTGTTGTCAAAGAGGGAGAGTTTTACTGTCATATCTTTCCAAAATTTGATTATGTAATTCCTTCACAGAGGGAGATTACTGTAAGAGAGAGAGTTCTCTATCTTAGAGGGAGAATTATTAATTGTGTTGTGTTGCTGTAGACTTGCTTTCAAATTTCATTTCTTCTATGACATGTTGTGTTGCCATCAATGCCAAAGAGGGAGATTGTTGGATACAATTAAGTAATTGTGTATTGTCTTTGATGTTACACAAATGCCATATCAGTTATCAGACAGAGTCTACTGAGTTCTGTCGGTCAGGAAAATAGTTTACAGAGTCTACCGAGCTCAGTCAGTCAGTAAAGCCTTTTGCAGTGTATACCGAGCGTTCTTGTATGTCACACGGTAAGCTAAGGAAAGTTTAGTTCTTACCGAGATCACTCGAGTATCAAAGGATTTTGTAGCGGATGGTTAGTGTTAACCGAGTTCGCATGGTAAGCCAAGGAAAGCTTAGTTTTCACTGAGATCACTCAGTAGTCGAAGACAGATTTTACCAAGTCTAGTCAGTTTCCAAAGGAAGTGGCAGGTTTACCGAATTCCCCAGTAATTGTAGTTTTTACCGAGTTCTGCCGGTTAACACAGGAAGCAATTTTTTTTTTGTATTGATTGAACAGTATCAACCAGTGAAGAATTTTGTTTTGATTATTAGTTCAAGCTGACTTTGGAATATGTTTTGTCAAGTTGGTTGAGCCGACCTGGTATTATGTATAGTATATAAAGAGGTGCTCAAGATGCAGAAAAGTGTGGAATAGAGAGTGTATACGGATAGTGCAAGGAAGTGCAAGGAAGAGACTTATGTGTGCCTAAGCAGAGTTGAGCAGAGGGAAATCTTGGAGCTGCAAAGATATATTTAATCAGTAAGGATCTTGTGGAGCTAAACTGAGATCTGTATTCAGCAAGATAAGTTGCATGTATTTTCAGATCATTCATTGTTGCTTTCTAACCATTGTAACAATGATTCCAAAATCTCCTAACAGAGTTGGTTTAACAGCCATTCCATAAATCCTTTAACAGGGTGGCAATTCAGTTGAATTGTTCTAAAGACCTCTTACAAGGCCACTCCTAACAGGGTGATTAAATCCTCTAACAGGGTCACACCTAACAGTGTGTTTTGTAACCTTTAACAGGGTTGGCTCCTAACAGGGCTCACTTCAGAAGAGTGAAAATTGGTGACTAGTTGTTGGTGGTTTTTCTCATATTGGGTTTCCACGTAAATCTGGTGTCTATTGTGTTCATGATTACTTTCTTTTGCATGGTCGCTTATTTTAGTAAATGCTTAATAAATTAACTAAACTTTAAGCAGTAATTTATGTGTTTACCGAGTAGCAGCAGCAACTAAGTTTAAGGCATCTTTGAGACTGTTGAATTTTTTTTTGTGGTAACTGATTCACCCCTCCCCTCTCAGTTACCCCATCTTCATTTTCCAACAACTGGCTCATCTGGCAAGTGTTTCTTTGTTGCTTGGCATTTACCTTTTGTAGGTTTTGATTGATTTTGAGGGTTTGACTTAGAAGTTAAATACATTCTAGTTCTGAGCTAATGCAATGTATTTCTTTGCCCTTATACATAATTTTGAAATATTGCATGTCATAAATACATGTTTGATTTTTTTTGTGAAAACACACCCATCCTCCAAAAAAAATATCATCGTAACACCATCATAACTTTCACACATGACAATTTTTTTCCAATTATTTACAAACATTTCAATGTAGTAAACATATAATTATTGCACTATATCTTGCACACTTTTCTTGTAGAATATATAACTATTGTAGGTTACATAAAAAGACTTTATCAAGATAAATCTGGTTGAGATCCCGTGCAACCCTTCTAGAAAAATATTTGAAGTATAGTTCATTAAACCCATCTTTTTATTAGAGTTCACATTTGAAGAAGGGAGCATGATGGATTGGCCTGAAATAATCCTCGCACTAAGACCAAGCGCGGACCCTCGCCCTCTTGGCCCCAACTAGCAAGCACATAGGACATCAAGGAAGAGGTGGCCTACCTAGTGGAGTGTTGGTATCTACCCTCCCTATTCATGCCACATCTAAATTTATTTCACAGCATCCAATCACCGTACAATTGGAATCAGGGAGCTTGTGGCGGCGACAACAGTTGGCATCACCGCCACAGTGGCCCCACCATATTGCTAACCACGAACATCGCAATTGCAATGTACACATGCGCATTGCGATGAAATAAGCATCGCGTGCATAGCGATGCAGTCGTAATTGATGATTTTGCATCGCAATTGTGACACATTCACAAACATTGCGACGGCCAGCGACGTCGACAGCACCATCACAAGTTTCCATGGACATCGCAAGTGCGATGCCCACAGATGAATTGTAAAGGCTCTCACCTCAGCGAACCCGTGGGCAGATGCCGACACCACCCCATCGCAATGCATGGTGAAGATGTCAAAATTGCGACAGGAACCACATCCATTGAAATGGGAGCAATGATGGGATAGAATGTTGAGCTTGCGATGGATAGGCATCGCAATTGTGACATCCAAGAGTAGACATCATAATTTGCAACTAAAAAACAACGACGTCTACTGCCATCGCAGTGGCGACACATTTGCGTCGCAATTTTGACACTTGGTCATTGCAAATCGATGCCAAAAGTATTAGTGCCATGCTATAATAATGGATCACTTATTTCATTAGTAGGGACGATAGATAATTATTGTAAAACAATATCTAGTAAATTATTATGAATATAAAAAAGCTCATACATAAATATCATCAGAATCACTACCATGAATATCATTGTTAGTTTCATTAAAAGTATCAACATCAAGTATACCTTCTTTATCCAAATTAAATGTAATGGGATCTAAGATATGAACAGAGTAACCATGTTTCTTCAATTTCCTTTTTTTAAAACTAAACTTCTCATTTGGTTCATACATTTATTGGTAAAAGGAATAAAGAATCAATAAGTTTTTTAGGTGATAAAGGTTTTTGGGAAGCACATTTATGAGCTCTAATTTTTTTATGATGGTGATCGTGAGCATAGAGGTTAAACTTTATTTTTCTATAAATTGGGTTTGGTTGAAGATCAATCAACATCATACCCTCTTCTTCCTTAAGGGGGTGAATTAAAGGAACTTCACTAAGTTGTGAGACATTATCAATTTATCGTTTATAATATATCAGAGTTAGAACATAAGTATATATAGGAGGTGTAGGTGGATTAGGGAGAAGTCTAGGTCCAAAGAAATGAGATGGAAAATTGTTAGGATTATTATTGGTTGCACCTAAAAACATTTTCAGAAAAGGTCTTTGAGCCCTTAACGAATAAAGTTAGATACAAAATTATAGCCAACACAATGAGAACTTCTAGCACCAAGGAGGAGGAAGAGGAAGAGGATAGCTCAAAGGAAGATGAGGGATAAGAGATACGGGACAAGAAACCTCCTCAATTTTAAAGTAGAAAGGGTTTAGGATGGAACCTTGTAGCAATAGGGAGGAAAAAGAAGAGATGGAAACATCAGATAAAATTGAGTTTGTTCTTGTTGAAGAGGGATTGCTACCAAGATTAGTGACAAATAATACACTAGAACTTCTCAAGGATGACATTTCTCTAGATGCAGAGACAAAGAAGAGGGAACTAGACACACACATGAATTCTATATGACAAAGGGTTGGCATACATAGTAAACTTGGAAAAACAATTGACACCATGGTTGGTATGGGACTTGGTAGGACAACTGGTATGATAGTAGGTAGGGAAGTTGGCACCACCTCAAATACCACAACTAGCATGGAATTTGGTGCCACAACTAGCATGAAATGAGTTGGAAGAGAGGTTGACACAATACTTGGAAGGGAAGTTGGTGTAACTAAATGACTTAGGAATGGGAAGGGGGAGTTTGTGGAAACAACACAAGAAAAGCACCAACTTTCCTAGATTAGAGGAAAAAGAGGATATCCTTCACCCTTTCCCAACTATCTGTAGTAGCACACTTGTTCCCACTAAAAAAAATACCTCAGGAAAATATAGTAGACCTTTGGTTGACCAACCAAGGATCCTATATGATTATAATCACTATGTCTAGGGGATTGATAGAGTACAACCAATAAGACTAATGATTACTCCCACACTACCACTAACAATACCTTCCATAGTAGTACCTACACCACTACCATTAATACCTATTAGAGAGTAGGAAGAATGTACTTGTACACAAAAGTTGATAACCTCTTAGTGAAGTTCCACATGGAGCTATAGAATATTCTACCTCCTTCACCTACCCTCATGATAGAGAAAACAAAGGAAGAGGTTGGCAAAAGCCTGAAGGTAGTAGAAATAGAAGAGGGAATCCAGTGTGCACCTTCATGGCTTGACCATCCCCTCATTGTTCATCTTCTTCACACATGTTTCTACCTGGTCACTGTAATACTTCTTTACATCCTCTTTAGTGATTTAGGCTCCTCTTTCATGAGGTGGTATATTAAATGCCCACTGGATAGTCCTTATTAAAAGGGAAGTAATATGTTTTTCCTCCCCCTCACACTCCATTGTCTTTTTTTAAGCATTTTAATATTTTGTACATTTGATGACCAATTTGGGGTATAGCATGCTCAGAGGGAAAGTAGTGGCATTGACTATCCCATTTGTCACTATCAACTTTGATATCCTATAGTTTATTTCCTTTGTCATCCTTTTCCTCACTTGAACCATATCAATGGGTCCTAAGTTGGTATGTCTAATCTTCTTATATTTGGGAGTAAAAAGTTACTTTATCCCAATAGATTTCCCAAGTATCTCTCTTGATTTGAACTTGTGACAAGATCTCTCCAATATTCTTATGTTTACGAGTGAAAAGTGGCTTTAACCTCATCTCCTAAAAATGTTTCTCAACATACTTCCTCCTATCATGAAATTTGTTTCTATCATCCTTTAGGATCAAACTTTTTGATTCAAATTGAAAAGCTCTGATCTTCTTTTATTTGGAAGTAAAAAGTTACTTTAGCCCAATCTCCTTAGTACCTCTCTTGATTTGAGCTTGCCTTAGTATCACCCCAATATTCCTATGTTTGGGAGTGAAAAATAGATTTAGCCTCATCTCATCAACATCTCTCTTTATATACTTCCTCTATCATGAAAAATTCTTCCATTAGCCTTTAGGATCATTTGTTTATTATTAAGATTTGGATTCAAATTGAAAATATGATATTTTATTTCTTTGCATTTTTAGTGAAATTTACTACTTTAAGTTTTTAAAAAACCTAATAATTTTTCTCTAAATAAACAAAATTCAAAAATTTCTAATAATTTATTTTTATTATTGAATATGTGAATTTTAACTTTGAAATTTAAAATCCACTAGCATTTCCAAAAAAGAGAGTATCAATTAGAAAATAATTTTTTATCACCTTAAATCCTAATCAACCATGAAAATTCAAGCTTAATCTCCTTTAATAATATTTTGAACAAAAAATAAACTTAAGATTGAAAGGAAGCAATTAAATCAAATCATAACGTCATGGAGTCGCTTAATACTTAGTTAAGTTCAAATGCCCTCAACAAAACAAATTAAATAAATCCCCTCTAAAAGAGAATTATTTCAAACCCCTCCAAATGAAAATTGTTTTAATTTAGATAAAAATTATTTGACTCAAATGAAAATTATTTCACCTCAAATTAAATCTATTTCTTATGTTGGAATAATTTTTTTGGAAACTTACAATTGGAACAATTGTTGTTTTGTCATTGATGTCAAATCCACTGATGAGACGTGTTGGTATCTATTCTAAATATCATATCTATTTAATAGATGAAGAGGATTTGAGAGATTTCTCACAATAATAGAACATAGAGGAAAGGATGAGTTATGAAAAGGAAGCTACAATGGACATTTGATTAGTTAGAATTTGACAGGATAAAGTGATTGTTTGTATCATGAATGTAAAGCTTAGCTGACAATAGAATAAAAGATTAAGGAATGTTGAGTGATGCTAGAATTAACCAAGTTCTAGTGCAAGCTGAGAAAATATAGTGTTGACCAGGCATCAATATTGATCAAGCAAGTTAGTTGATGTAGAACCAAATTTCTATAGTGATTGGCTGATCAAGTGATCACCAAGTGTCAAAACTTAGTGATTACCAAGTCACAATATTTTGAATATGTTTGAGAATCATGATTTCTAGCCAACTCAGTTGATTTCTTGGGATATGTAAATCATGTTGAAGATAAGATTGATAATTTGGATCATTAAATTCAAGATGGGGATTAAGTATAATACCTATGATCAAATTTGTTGAATGAGAAATTTCTGGAGGATGATCAAGAAGATATACAGATATAATAAACCTAATGAGCTAGATCATAAACCCTAAGATATGCAGTGATCATGAAAAATAGAAAAGCAAGAATTACCTATTTAAGGAGGTATAGAGTCAAACTGTAATGGGATGCACATAGAGAAGGTGGAATAGCGATGCACAAGGGTGAACACAAGTGTGAGAGTGAAGAAAAAAGAATTGCTTGTGCAAATGCTACTAAAGTTGATAAGTGAATCTAAGTAGAAGGCTTAAACTTTGTATGTAAAGGGAGATGACTTCTTGAAGAGTTGTTGAGTGATTTAAGAGATAGAGTTGACAAGGGGACTTATCAGTGAATGAGTACATGAAATTTGAACCTGCAAAAGTGAGTTGTAGACATACAAATCAAAACCCTATTGTTTTCTTTCTAATCATTGTAAATAGTTTGTATTGAAATCCTTTTAATCAAAGGTTGAGCTAACAGTCATTTCAAGGACATAACAATCTATGTAAATTCTTTACCAAGGTGACATTCTAAAGGGAATGATCAAAGTCCTCTATCAAAGCCACTCCTAATAGGGTGATTAAATCCTCTAACCAAGTCACATTTAACAATGTTTATTATAACCTTTAATAGGGTTGGCTCCTAACAGAGCTCACTTCAAAAGAGTGAAAAATGGTGACATGTTGTTGGTGGTTTTTCCCAAATTGGGTTTCCACATAAAATCCTAGTGTCAAACTTGTGTTGAATGTTTTATGATGTTTTACATTTACATGTTTACATTTAGAAAAGTATGTAATGTTTAGGATAGTAATTTTTTTATCAACATGGTGGAGACCAAGCAACAATAGGATAAGAAAAATAATGAATATTTTGATATATAATTGTTCAAATGGTACTTATGGACCTTGAGCAATTGATTCACACCAACCCCCCCCCCCCCCCCCCCCAACCTCTCAATCATTCTAAACATTTCTAATAGTTGGTATTAAAGCTCAATTCTTATAGAGAAAAGTTTGAAGTTACCTGAAGCTAAAGATCATGACTCACAAAAGAGAGGTACCAAATCTAAACAAGGAGAACTCTCTTGCATGGAAAACCTTGATGAGGTTGCATATATCCAATATAGGTGATGTTGCTATTAATTATGTGGATAATGAGTATGTGAAGATAACAACTGCTCCTCTGACAGAAAAAAAATTGAAACATAAATAAGAATATGATCAAGCCTCAGCCCTAAGCTATGTCGAGTTTGATACTATAAAAGAATGTGATTGTGTAAAGAAAATGGTGGACAACCTGAAGACTATATATGGAGCTAATGACAATATCTTGGGAGATAAATTTGAGAGCCTAAGAGGTAAATTTGGTGAAATAAGAATGATGGAAGGTGATAATATAGTACAATATTGCACAAGAATCAAGAAAGTTCTCAATGTTATTCGAGGTGAAAATAGAATAATTGAAGATAAAATAGTGATAAACAAGTTATTAAGGACTCTACTTCCTATATATGTCATTAGAGTTTCTTCAATTCAAGAACTAAGATGTATTCCAAGTAACATTTTGACTTTGTAAGGTGTAATTGGTAGACTTGCTGCTTTTGAGATGTCTAACTTTGATAACTACACACCTGCTACTACTGAATCTACTTTTAAGTCACAACTAGTTCTTAGAAAAAAGGAAGGCAAACATGTGAAGAGTGACAGTGATAGTTCTAATGATGAGCTTGATGAACTTGAAGCCCTTATTACAAAAATATTTGGAAGAGGTAGAGGTAAATACAAAGGTAAATTACCTATTATTTCTTTTTAATGCAATAAGGTTGGTCATATTGTTGCTAGGTGTGCTGATAGATAATATAAGGATGAGAGAAAGGAAAGAAAGTAAAAAGGAAGAAGAGATGACCAAGACTACAAGAAAAACAAGAATGACAATGGTAAGAAATCTTGTTATATTGTTGAAGAATAAACTAACACTAAATTTTAAAGTAATGATGATGGTGTCTATGTTGCTATGAAAGAAGATTTTGATTGTTAGTGAATAGCATTTTTCCCTCCCAGATACTTTGAAGGTATATCAACAAGAAAATCAATTTCACTACAAATGATTCTGAAAGACTTTTACAGACTCTATATGTTTAAATGCACAACTCCCTTCCATAATAATTCATCAATGTTAATGCAAGAGTTGATAAATCGGCTATAGCTTTAGAATAAAAAATGAATGCTTGGAAATATAAGATAATCAAATGGGATGAGTATATCATCGATATTTATAAAGTTTAGGAATATGAAATAGACAAATTCATGAAAGAAAATCCAAAAACCAAATTTGATGTTGAATTTCTGTTCATTTCCTGAGCTAATCTAGAGTGGAGAAACATAGTGATGGAATAGGGGTTAGAAGAATGCTCTGAATTACTAAATGAGGTAGATTCCTAAAGGAAATCTTGGTTTTTGATATAAAATGCATCGATGTTAAGATTATGGGAAATGAGGATTGAGGTGAAAATCCCCCTAAGGAAGTGGAAATAGCCTTTTTCTCCAAAGTTAAGTTGTTGAAAGAAATGAGTGGAGTCTCAGTCCAAAATGTAACCATTGTTAGGGCATAATCCATGATGATTATCTGTACTGATCACCTAGAGGTACAAGACAAAAATCTAGATCATATCTACCAAATCATGAGGATGTGGAAACTTCTACTAGAGTCATTTAGTGTCCTGCAATAGAGAGAGTTAGTCAGTTTCCTGGCAGTGCATAGAATGTGGAAAGAAAATGGTGGTGGTTGCTCTGATGCCCAAGAAACTCATGCTAATACTAATGATACACTTGGAGCCTAAGAGAGAATCAAAGAGTCACCCACATCATTTTCTTAGTTTTAGTTATCTTTTTTTTAAAACTCTACTATTTTAAAGAAACATTTGAACTTCCTTAAGGGAGTCACTTTTTAAAGGAATTTAGAAATCCCTACATGGCTATATATGTAATGTTTTAATCAATCTAAAGGGTTGGCTCTTCAGATTTAGCATTGTTTTTATTTTTCTAGTAATTTTTAGTTATTTCCTTTTGGTTGTTCTTGAACAATAAAGTTAATGATAATAGAAGTGATCGTATGGTTATTTCTGGTGTATCTATTTGATAATCGTGCGGTTATCTTGTTGGTGGTGAAATTCATGTGAAATTCATTTTCATATGGATGTTGCTTCATTATCATTGGTGTAGTTCTTTTCCTTTTGATTAGTTTGGTGAGCTTGATCATAATTCTAGAGTTTTAAGCTATGTGTTGTATGACATATATACCAAATGTTAGTAATTAAATTTACAACATTCTTTTATGGTTATGAGATGATGTTTTCATTTCCTTTAAGTTCTTTTAGGTTAAAATAATGAATGCTATAATTCATTTACAATAAGAGTTGCATTGATAAATTATTTTACAAGGGAGTTGTGCCTTTAAACATAGAGAGATTATGCAAGCCTTTTAGCCTCATTTGTGGTGAAATTAATTTTCTTGTTGATATAACTTCAAAGTAACTCGGAGGGAAAAATTGTTCACTAACAGTTTTTGGTGACTCTATTGGGGAAAATAATGATATTTAGTCAATAATGGTCTTCCTTCGTAAAAACATTTTCCCAATTCTTCAACATGATCTTGGGTTCAACAATAATCAAGAAGATATTATCTATTATTTAAATACCCTAGCCTAGAACAACAGGAATAAAAATGAGCAATACTTGCAAGTTAGTCAAGTTCTTGAAGACAAAGAAGAAACAACTAAACTAATTAGAGGAGTACCTATAGCTCAAGAAGAAGTAGTTGTAGGAAGATTGGCTTAGCAGGATCCAAATCTTACCTAATAGCCTAGTATCAAATATTTTCCTTGTCAAGATGGCTAGGGGAAAGTACACCCAAGGTGATAAAGACAAAGGCTCCATAGATGAATCTTTTGAATTTGTAAAGTCCCTAAATTTTTCCATTAATCATACTCTTAGGAGGAAGGAAATAACTAAGTGTAAAAGTATCCTTGCTTCTCCTACAAATCCTAAATTAATGGTCACTTCCTTGCAAGCTTTAGTTTTGTTTGGGACCCTCATCCCTACATACTTTAATTGTCAACCGATCAACTTTCAAATATCAACCATGGTTGCAAATCCTTGGGGTGCTCAAGTAGGACCTTTAGTCTTGGGACCTAATCCTGATCTATTACCTAAAGGAGCTTGAGAGATTCTTCCTAAGTTTAATGGGGATGGGAAGAAATCCACTAATGAACATCTAAATGCATTTAACATGACCTATGGGGTTATTGTTGTCAGCTTCAAAAATGTTGCAACCAGATTGTTTGTGCAAACCTTGATAAAAGTCATCGCTAACTGGCTCCATCATCTTCCTAATGGGTTTGTCATTGATTGGTCTTCCATGAGGAACACTTTTGAATCTAGGTTCCAATTTTTTGATGATGAGCATACTCTTTTGTTACAACTCTCACAGCTTAAAAAGGAAGTTCAAGAGCCCATGCATGACTTCATAGCCAAATTTAACAAGGTCTTATATAAGATCCCTTCCACAAAAAAGACCCATTGATGAAAATAGAAAAGGTTTCTTTGTGAATATCATGCCCCCTAATATAAGCTTTCACTTGAGAAGGAATAGAGTGGTAGATGTTGATGCAGCATGGAGGTTAATTGTGGAATTAGAAGATAATTTCTTGGCTACAGGGAAATGGAGATGGGAGATGCAACATTCTCAAAATCAAGCATCCACCTTGACTCAACTGACTCTATTGTTCAAAGATTATTGAATGATGTTTCAGAGATGAAAAGGAATATGTCTGGGATGACTTATCGTGATATCCCCAGAAACCTTAATCAACCAAGAATGCAAGGAAGACAACCACATATGTTGTCGAGAAATCAGAGATTACTGATTGAGGAATTTTCCCTAAGAAGGAAAGCATGTGTATCTTTCATTTGACTTATGAAAATGATGGAGTTTCTTTCCCATAAATTATTTGTTATAGAGAAATGGGATTCAACAAAGAGGTTATAGAAGAAATACCTATCAATAAAGAGTCCCCTGGAGGACTTCGCAACTTTGAAAGTCACTACTTCGAATATGAATCTAACTCATAACGATGTGGTGATGTATATACTACTCTAGATGATCCTTCCTATACAGTGATCACCAAGAGAAATCATAATGATAAGGCCTATGTTTCTTCATCCTCTTTTATACTAGCTACTAAATAGCATGATCAAGTTGGACAATGCAAGGGCAAATTCAAAAACCAAAGGAATCAGGTTCAAGAAGAAAGAACACCTAAAGAAACTAGTCCCAAGTCTAATTTTGATATAGTGGAATTTTGTAAGTCCTCCCAAATTCAATTTTCCCCTTTTGATTACCTAAGGTCCAATCCTAATGCATTGAATTGATCAGTTGAATGTGTTAAAAGTCTAGTTCAATCAGACAATTCAATAATCAATTTCAAAGAAAATATTAATCATGTTGTAGAACTTAATAATGGTGAAACATTTGTTCATGCTGAGACATCCCAAGTATATGCTAATGCTAAAACCTAAGCCCTTTTATGGATCCCTATTTATTCATGGTCATAAGTTGAGAAATTGCATCATTGATTCTAGGGCCTCTGACAACATCATGCTTGCTACAGTAGCTAAAGCCCTAAACCTTCCTTTGACTAAAACCTTCAGTAAATGCTATGCCATTGATTCCAAATAATTCCCTCTCATAAGAGAAATAAAAGATGCATAGGTATCTCTAGTTGAATTCCCTGAAAAAGGCTCAAATTAACCATCTTAGTCATAGATATCCCTACTATTAGGATTAAACCACAAACAGAAATAACAATTACTTGCAAATATAACCAATAATAGAAAATAATAAATCCCACAGAAAAGAACACAAGGCATCAAGATTTAACATGGTTCACCCAATCCCTGGGCTATGTCCACCAAACAACAAGTCTACTATTATTACGATCCAATGATTACAACTTGATTACAATATGTAATCCCTTACAGCTCAATACTGCCGTAAGAACCAATTTTGCATCACAACTATGAAACAATCCCTAACCCTAAGCTCTTTTAATACAAGTATTTTTACCACTTTAGGTCTATAATTAATAATTACATGTCAGCCCAAAATCCCAATAAAATACGGCCCAAAAATTTGTTATTGATGAAGTATGTACAATACTTTCCTGATCAGTCACCACAATCTAACACCTGCCAACTATGGCATGCTTTTAAGTAGAACCTTTTGTAAAGAAATGGGTGAAGAGGTAAGATTAGATTGGTCTCAAGATACTACCCCAATTGGGTATAAGAAAGTGGTGCTTAAACCTTAAAGTAAAGCCAAATATATTGTCCTAGCCTCTAAAGACTCTAGATCTCAACACAGAATTTGATTTTTCTAAATATTCCATTTCATCTAAAGAGTCAACAAGTACAAGATAGGTGTCCAAAGATGGTCTATGGACTTTGGATTTTGATGGAAATTATGCTTCAATTGGCTTAGGTTTAGGAGTGGTTCTAACTTCATCCTCAGGCAAGATTATTCCTAAAGCTTTCAAGCTTAAGTTTGAAAATACCAATAATACTGCGAAATATGAAGCCTTACTTCTAGGTTTTGAAGAAGCTAAAAGGAAAGGGATTAATCTATTGAAAGATAAAGGAGATATAGAAATCCTGATTAAACAAGTGTGAAATATCTTTGTTGTAAAGAATCCCAGGTTTAAGCACTATAGAAACTGGGTTTGGAATGAAACTAAATATTTCAAAGCATTTTCCATAGAATCTATGCCTAGGGAGTACAACTCCAGATTCAATTCATTGTTTGGGTCTACATCCCTAATGATACCACATCCAGATTTTCAAAATGATGTTTATACAATTGAATTGGTTCATCATCCAAGTGCAGCTAATAATGCAAATTCTTGGCAAATTTTTAATAATGACAATCACATCAATGCATTCCTCCAAGGGTCTACGCCATTTCAATCTTTGCACTTGGAAGGTTTAGACTCTAAGAATTCTAAGATTCCTAAGAACCTTGAAAGTGATCCCAAAAAGAATTCTATTCAACTAAAAGAAAATCATATCCCTAATGGCCAAATCACATTGGAGTCACTCTTTGATCAAAGGGATTCCTATTTTAGTAAAGATGTGAGAGAGACAGATGAGATTTTGGGCAAATGTAAAAATGTGAACATTAGTTCAGAAGATAATCCTAAGTGGTTCAACTTAGGAAAATGTTGTAATGAGTCCAAAAGAAACAGATTTTTGAAGATATTTAAGGAGTTTGGTGATGTGTTTGCCTGGTCCTATGAAGATTTGAAAGATTTCTACAAGGGAAATTCAAATATGAAGTTCTCCTAAAGTCGAACATTGTTCCTTTCTATAAGAAGATTAGGAATTAGAACTCAAGGGTAGTTGTTGTGATTTTCAAAAAAGTGGACAAGATGTTGAAAGTACATATAATTTATCAAATCCATCACTCCACATGGGTGGTCAATATAGTACATGTCAAAAGGACAAGTAGTGAGATTAGGATTTGTGTCAACTTCAAGAATCTGAATCAAGCAAGTTTGGAAAATAATTTTTCTCTCCCACACATGGATCACATCGTGAAAATGGTAGCTAGCTTAGAAATGGTGTCCATGCTCGATGGTTTTTCTGGATACAATCAAATCAATGTAGCCCCAAAAGACCAACATAAAACTACTTTTACCATGTTGTGGGGATAATTTTCCTACATTAGGATGTCATTTGGGCACATCAACGTAGGTGTCACCTTTCAAATGGTAATGAATTCATCTTTTGGACACCTATTGAATAAGATAATTGTCATTTACCTAGATGACATGATGGTTTTCTCAAGAAGGAAGAAACAACTATTTGACCTAAGGTTAGTTCTACAAAGGTGCAAAGAACACAGTATCTCCTTGAATCCCAAGAAGTCTATTTATTGTCACTAAAGGAAAGCTCCCAGGACACCTAGTATCAAGAGATGGAATTCAGATAGACCTTAAGTGAGTTGATTCCATTCAATAGTTGTGCCTCCCATCTAATAAAAATGGTATTCATTCTTTCTTTGGCCAAATTAATTTCTTGAGGAAGTTTGTACCTAATTTTGTTGAAACAACTAGGCCTATAGCAAATTTGGTCAGTGAGAAACTAGTTTTCAAATGGAGTAAAGAAGCAATTAAAGTGTTTGAAGAAGTTAAAATTGCCATTTCTAAAGCACTAGTTCTTGCTCACCCTGATTATAAAAGAGATTTTGTTATCCACTGTTATGCTAGTAAACACACAATGTCTACAGTCTTACTACAAGAGGACATAATAAGCTCTAAAATCCCCATATCCTTTATGAGTGCGTCATTAAAAAACTATGAGATAAGATATTCATTGGCTGAAAAGTAAGCCTTCTCCTTCGTGAAAGCAGTAAAACACTTCAAGTGTTATATCTTTCATTCACACTCAACTTTTTTTGACCCAATTTTAGCTATAAAGAGTATCCTCACCCAACAAGAAGTGTCAGTCAATAACAAAGCCCCCTAGGTGTCAAAACTTTAGGAATTTGATCTTGAGATAGAACCTACCAAACTAATAAGAGGCCAGGGATTGTGTAAGTTAATGGTTGATGGTAAGGAGGAATTAGCTGAAGATAACTTGTGCACATTACTAGTGGGTCTTAAAGATGATTGTTTCTCTAACACTGCTTATTTTCTTACCTATAGTGAATTCCTTGAACACCTCACTAGCAAGGTGAGAAGGAATCAAAAATTCAAAGCCACCAAATATGCCATTGTTGACAACATTCTATAGCAGAAAGGTCTTGACAGTGCATTTCTGTAATGCCCCGCCAAGGGATCCAAAGAATTAACCTAGAATTTCACTAAGTTTGGTAACATTTTTTTTTTTTACATGAAAGTAAATACCATACATAACTTATTCACAATAACGGAAGCAATAGCAATGTCCATCTGAAAAGTAAACATAACATACATAACAGATTTCATTCTTTAAGATCCCTTAACGTTGAATTACATACATGAATCCATCTAGTACAACAACCACATGAAATAATAATGATAAGTCCAATGTTTATACATTACATTTCCAAATGCTCAATCATCCACTGCACATGTCACAGGGTATGAATGCTTAAAAGAATATACATATGTGAAATAAGGTACATCATCCTATTCTAATCCATGATACATCAAAGTAGAGATAATCACATGATACATCATCGTAGAAGACATATACATCCATCATAAGATCAAACAAAATAAACTAAGTGCACAGTTCCTCCCAACCATTAATAGCATCATTAGACCATCATGGGCCCTAGCCATCCCTCTGTGCGTAACATCCCAAATCACCGAAGAGATCATTGATATTAACATAGTAGGAATGTCACTCCTAATAAATACAACATCATATGTAGAAGTAATCTAACATGCAAATATAAGCGTAAGATAACATCATCTAACATATGTTAATCATCAATAAAAGGATACATATCCACCATCACGAAGGACGCTTCAGCCATGATGTCTCAATGAATCTCAAATGATAAGAGTGGAAAATACACTACCACCCGACCGTGTGGTACCTAAGTGGTCCACTCCCACCGTGCTGAGGAGATAATATCAAGTCCCAAACAGGCTACCAAAATCACATAGCACAAGTCTCTAAGTCCAGGAATCCTAAAAGTATACTAACTCAAAGGTTCCAATCACAAAACAAACATCTACTTCCTAGAGGCACACAATGACATGTAGGAACCTACTATGCAAGCCGGAAAGTGTCATCACATTTATCTCATACAAGTTACCCTGGCAGTTAGCTAAACTCCACGGGTCCATACAGATCTCATGCGGCCACTAGTATCCTCTCATATTGACAAGGCATACTATGGAATGCAAGGTCGCAACCATGCATTCTCACTACTCCCATCCTAGCCTATACAAGCACTCAAGGCATGGGCGAGAACCAAAACTCTTATCTTTTTAGGTTCATTCAGTTAGTATTAAGTGTGAATGTTATCACTTATTAATCCAACTTACAATGAGTTACCATGGTAGCCTCTTAGGGCCCCGGGCCCCATTGCAAGCCACTTCCTAACACTACATGCAGATATCCTACCCTAATGCTCATGGTATCATAAATCATCAAAATCACCAAAGAAAATCCTTAATAAAATCATCAAATATCCACATTAAGAATCATCAAATATCCATGATAAAATCATCAAATATGCATAAAAGCATCAAATTTCCATGAGCAACATCCATAGAAAATCATGACCACAACAGCTCTCTATTGGCAACTGAAGTATTACTGATAATCAAGTATTCAATGGTTCTCAATAACCAAAATATGTCTCAATCATACTGATCAAAGACTCCAAAAATGGTTAAGTCAAACATGTCACAACATGACATCATTAAGAATAAATCCACATATCAGTCCCATCATGGAGACTAGAATATAACCAAGGATAGCTGATCGATGACCAAAAATAATGGTTAAGTCAAGGGTCTCAAACATAAGAATCTCAACTTTAACAATCAGTAATCACAACCAATACATAGAGCATTCCATCACATAACCATGGTTGGGTTTATAAAGATCGAGAATAAAACATCATCATAACATCACAAAAACATAACCCCCAAGCCTCTGGTAGACATCCTACACTGGTCAACACTAGTCAACCCAAAATCCAAAACATTAGCATAAAGAATACACAATGTAAACATATGTTTTGGTTTTGCTAAGTTTTCAAATTTGAATACAAAAATCTCGGTTTACATTTCCAAGTTAAAAGAATAAATGGAGGAACATTTGTACGTTTTTCCATGTATTGTTTTTGGATGGATAAAAGTTTTCCTCTAAAATCCAATTTTCAATTATAATATTTTATTAAAATCGTTCCCCACCAACTTTAATTAAATTTCATATACTTTATATATTTTATAATTTAAAACTATTAATTAAATTTTAATAGTTAAATTATAAAATTATAAAAAATTATTCATCATTATAAAAGATGAATTCTTAAGTCTTTTATCAAATAATTTTAAATCTTTTTAATAACATATTTACATATTACATATATATATATATATATATATATATATATATATATATATATATATATACATATACATACATATATAATATATAAATATTTATTATTAACGCATTTTATAAAAAAATTGAATAACATTAATTTCGATTGAAACCAAATATCATATGAAAACTGAAATGAAATATGATTTCATTTATATCATAAAACAATGTTAAAAACTTTATATAAAACATATATATGTAATACCTGCGGATTGCAAGGTCCGCTGCGGTCGCAGGTACACTACAGACCACAGGTACACTACGGTGCCGCCAGTTTACTTTGGCAATTTCCACCGACGAGAGTGGGAAAACACATTCCCCCGCCCAAAATTTATAATTATATTTGCGCTTTATTAAAACGCATTCCTGCCAACGCGATGCGTCATTCGCTCGCTGTAAATGACATTCAAATTTTTAATTAAAAAAAAAAATATATATATATATATATATATATATATATATATATATATATATATGTATGTATGTATATATACATATGTATATATACATATGTATGTATATATACATATGTATGTATATATACATATGTATATATATATATATTAAAGTATATATGTATATATATGTGTGTGTGTGTATATATATAGAGAGAGTTTAATCATTTATCATAGCATATAGACATATATACATATATATGTATTCAGATTTGGAAATATAATTATATATAAATTTCAATTCTCAGAATTTTTCTATAAGCCTCTAAATCACAAATTTATCCATATATTAATCTAATGGATTTGGCCATGAATTTAAGACCCTAGTCCCATTTTCCTTTCAGATCTATGCATATAAAATTCTCAGATAAATTTAATTGCCCAAATTGAAAATGCATAATAAAAATATGAGATTCGTCAGAAGACATATGGAAGACACGAAGAAGACAGGAATGCATGATGCGGAAATAGCATAAGTAAAATCACAAGAATCTACCCGGATTCTGATACTAATTCACTCTTCCTCAGAAAACTTGCAGAACAAGCTCCCTTCTTCAGAATTCTCAAGTCCTCCAATGCTCCAATTGTCCTCCATGCTATCCATGCTATCCACGCTATGTCTAAGCTTCTAGGAATGCCTGAATATAAAGAGCTCTTAGGAAACCTCTAGAATGCTTCTAGAAACAATTGGAAGGTGTCACCAACTAAGCATGGGTCTTTTCCAACCTTTTTGATGAGCCATAGGGTTGTAGACACCATGTGCTTAATTGATGCACTAACCCCCATGTTAATAGAGAAATGTGTTAATTCTCATGCAAGCTTATAACTCCAATTTACTTTTTAAATAATTTCCATTTAAATATTTATAACTTCCATTTTAATTTTTATAACTTTTATTTTAATTTTTATAACTTTTATTATTATTATTTGTTTATTAATTTATTAGTATTTTATAATAATTATTTATTTTAATTTCTAATTTTCTTTTATTTAATTCTTTTCTTTCAATTAATTCTCCTTTAATTAATTATAATCAAAATATCAAAGATCATGATATTTAATTTTCTCAAATAATTAATTTATTAATTAAATCTATTTGTTGAGACTTTAATTAATAGAAAATTCACCATAGACCTCCAAGATAAAATATGAAAACCCATCATAGGACAATTCATACAAAATCAATCTAAAGGATTAAAAATCATGAAATATGTCATCCGACACATTTAGTGGGTACTCAACTCTGATACTTGTCCTAACTCGCTAGGAAAAATGGTTTTAGGGTTTGGGATTTGGACTTGAGAATTTATCTCCCCTCTCTTATCATTGAGATAGTATAATAGGGTACGCTCATCCTGGCAATTCAAGGAAGTCGATACCCGATACCTACAACATGCAGAAAAATCATGCATGTACATACAATATATATAGTGCTAAGCTAAACAAGCAATGGCAAGAAGTGGTGCATCGTGTAGATCCCGACTAAGCAGGTGACTACGACTCCCTTCCTTAACCACATCAGAAATGCCATATAATAAGAAAACATGCACACCATACACATGCAAGTATGGGGTAAGTATCCATAATAAAACACATGAGATAATAAACCATCTAACTAATCATCAACAATAACTGAAAATAATATAATGATCATCATACATACATGAAATGTAAAGTCTAAATGATGTCATCATATAACAACTGAATCCATAACATAATGTCTGATAGTGTCAAAACAATACCACTAATCCATTAACATAAAGCTAGTCTATCATAGTCTGATAATAATAGCAATAATATGTCCAGAAAAGATGTGAACGAGGGTAGGCACTACAATTTCTAAGATGTGTATACAAAGATCAACAAGAGAAATTACTTCATTCTCTTCATAATGAAGCTTGCAGTGGGCATTTCTCATCCATGATGATAGCTTTCAACATACTAAGAAATGAATTTTTTTTGGCCTAGAATGTTTGTTGATGCATACAAGTGAGTTGGGAAATGTGAGAAGTGTAAATTGTTTGTTGGAAATCCTAGACTAGTTGCACTCCCTTTGAAACCAAAAGTTATTGAGGAGCTTTTAAACAATGGGGTTTAGATTTTATAAGACCTCTCGATCTAGCCTCAAGTGCAGGTCACACCCATATTCTAACAACCACTAATTACTTCACCAAGTGGGTTGACGTGATACCAGTTAGAAGGACTACCTCTGAAGTAGTGATTAAGTTCCTTATGGAAAACATTCTAGTTAGGTTTGGAGCAATTGAGAAGATAGTAATGGATAATGCCCAAAACTTTTCCTCAAGAGAACTTCAACTATTTTGCTATGATAATGGAGTTCATCTCTCTCATTCCTCTGATTAATTCCCACAAGGGAATGGTTAGGTGGAGTCTTCCAAAAGGAACCTAATTTCAATCATGAGAAAATTGGTGAATGATAATGTGAAGGATTAGCAAAAAAAGTTTTCAAAAGTAGTATGGGCTAATCAAACTACTCCTAAGTGATCCATCAAGATGTATCCTGTTGAACTAGTATATGGTGTTGAAGCCCAACTATCTCTACCATTGGAACTAGCTATAGTCAAGTTACAAAAGGTGAGTGAAGATGAAGTGTTTCAAAATTCATTGAAGAAAAGAATATGTTACTTCAAAAAGTTTGAAGAGGAAAGAGAGAAAGTAGTTGATCATATAAATGTCCATCAAGCATGAGTTAAGAAGATTTTTTATAGGAAATTTAGGCCTAGAAATTTCATGGAGAATGATAAAAAAATTCTATGGGATAAAAGAAGAGAACCAAGGGGCACACATGGAAAATTTGAATCACTTTGGAAAGGGCCCTTCAAAATTAGTAAAGTTCTCAGACCAAATCCTTTCAAGCTTGGGTACTTAGATGGCACTAATTTTCCCCTATCTTATAACAGATTAGACTTGAAGTTTTTCTAGCTTTAGTGTTTCCTATTTTGTCTTGGAGTTTTGGTTGTGTCTTAATTTAGGTTACTTTCTATTTTGGTTGTCTTAGTTTTAGGTTCCTTTTTGCTTTGGTTCTGTCTTAGTTTAGGTTTTGTTCTATTTTTTTTGTCTTAATGTGAAACCAGGGGTGTTTGAATTTATTTTTAGTCCCTCATTATCTGAATCCCCAATCAGATCCAGCTATTACCCATGAATGGTCCAAATTTATTTCTTGCAGATAATCATGGTAATATTAAATTTTTGCTAAAAGGATGGTCTATAATGGAATTCCCATCATCGATCTTAACTTTTTCAGCATTCTTTGTTTTTAAGTCTTTTAGTTGAAAAAATCCATGAACTTGAACATTGAACACTTTGTTCAATGTCCAAGGTTCATAAGTTCATTAGATCTTTTGGTCAAGTCAAAAAAAGTTAATTGCCCCACAGATACTGTCACTCATCATCAACATTGGACTTGAACATTGAACACTTTTTTCAAAGTTCAAGATCACGATTTCACCTTTGTGTCTAGTCTGTTGTTATGAGCATGATTTCCCATATATCATGACTATCGAACTTGAACATTAAAATGTTTTGTAGTTCAACAATTCATATTTACCTGGTCATAAATATTAATGCTTCGATGCCACATGTCCATGTAGACATCTTAGTGGGAGCATAATGTTTACTAAATTTATGAAAAATATTTGTATTAATTGGGGGTTAAAGGTAATGATGTTAAGTAATGTTGCATCATGTGTGGATCTTGGGTGAGCTTTTAATGATTTAAATACTTTTCCTATCATCTATCATGTCACCCATACACATGCTTCAAGTCTAGGTTTATGTTTCAAATGGAAGCTACCTTATTTTCATTCCCCTACTATGTCTACTTCTGATAAAGATTATCTTGTCTTGTTTGGATGTACACGGTGATAGCATAAGATTTCTATCTCTGCAAGTTTGCATGCACTCAGAATGGTGAGTTTCTAGCCTTTCATCTTTCAAGTGTCATCTCTTTCTGCATTTTATTCTTTCTATTTCTATTTTGTTATGGTTATACCCTTATCATGGCCACCTCATTCCACCTGAAACTAACTAATAAGGTTAGGAAGTCTATTATTATTAGTATCCTACCTGATATGGAGGACACATTCCTTGCTAAAGAGGACATGAGAAATTTTTTGGCAAGATTTGAAAACCCAAAACTCAATCTCATATCCCAGAAAGTCTTAGACAGTGGTTTGTTGCAAACATCTACTTTCCCAGAAGCTTTCCCTTGTCCCAAATTAGTCTTATCATGCAGAGATATATATGATGTAGTCAAAAAGTGCATTCATACCTTTAATGGTGAGGTCCTAGTGTATGTCAGTCGAGTTGTTATCATGGGTGCTCTGAGAATTCTCCCATGCAAAATTTATGAAGACTGGACTATCAATTCTTCTTATACCCAATTTTCCACTGATGTCACAAAATTTAATAAAAACATTGCAAAAAGCTATCTTTTCAAATCCAAGAGAGGAAGTTCCCACCTTACATGTCCATTGACTAGAGAACACCTGATCCATGAAACTAAGGATGTCATTATGCTACTAAACAAGGTGAAGGGAAACCCACATGCCTTTCATTGGGAGAACTGGATGTACTTTTTCATTCATACTATTCTAGGGGAAGATAAGTTCATTAATTGGGCAGACATAATAGCTACCAAGTTGTAGGAAGAATGCTCCCAAGCTTTTGGAACATTTGGTTTCTATATGACCTCTTATTTTTTTTATATCCTAGCCTAAAGTAGAGAATGGGAAGGTTTTCCACACTCAGACTAGAAACCAATCATGCTTATCTATGAGTATTACCCTCTCTTTCAGAAGAGTAAAAACCCTGAAAGTTTGAAAATAGTTCAAGATACTTTCCTAGCCAAATTGGCATTTGAATTGCAAGTAAAAGAAAATGTTCAAAGGGTTCATGCTAGTTCATGTTCACCTTTGGTTATTCTCTATTCTAATGAGGTTGTTACTTCTCCCACTACAAGAAAACCAAAGTCAAGTGTTCAACCTGAACACTATATTCAAGTTTAGTTCATCTCCCTCCATCTATGAAGTGGACCCATTCTCGTAGTAGGAGGAAGAAGGAGAAATCAAAGATCTTTAATGATACTCGTGACAAACTAGCAACAATATAACTTGACCCAAGAAAAGAGACAAAAGAAATAGGGGAATCCCTAATTAGTGAGATGGAACAAGGGTGTCAACAAGTGATGGAAGATGTTAACACTTTGAGTGCAATATCTCTCAGTTCATCACTTGTGTTACAAACTCCTCCCAAAGTAAATCCTCATATCCCTAATTGGTTTGAGCTATTAGTGAGCAAGAAAATAAGTATAGTGCCAGTGACCCTCCTTGTGGGCAACATGGTAATTAGATTCCTTGAGAAGACTACTAAGATGAAAAGGCCCAAGATTGAAACTATTATGAACATCGATCAGGATTCAAGGAAGTGGGTTACAGAGGTAATGAAACCAATGACTAAGAAAGGTATAGACAAAATATAGCCTGAAGATTATGTGGTGGAGAAGACTATTCTTGGCCCTACTTCAAGGGCTAGTGATATGAAAATATGGAATGCAAGGAACACCGAGATTTCCTAGTGCTTATGGAAAGATCAGAGAGATAAACTAAAGTTAAAGAAATCTATGCAAAAAATGCTTGAATACATTCATGAGTTACAGAGCCCACATGTGGAAGTCTAGCCTACTGCCATAACTATTATTGATGTTGAGTCTCCCTTAAATAAGAGCTTCATTGAACAGGTTAAAATAGATCACTCCATTGCCCAAGCTTATAGTGAGTATTTGAATATTATTCATGCTTAGGAGAGCAACTACTTCTCTCATTTTACCAATACAAATGTAAGAGCTAATAAATTGACTATAGCTTTAGAATAAAAAATGAACACTTGGAAATATGAGAAGATCAAATGGGATGAACATATCATCAACATTTCTAAAGTTTAGGAATATGACATAGACATAAGCCAATTTTGATATGACTTCCTATTCATTGCCTAAGCTAATCTGGAATGGAGAAACATAGTGATTGAATCGGGGTTAGACGAATGCTCTAAATTGCTGAAGGAGGTAGGATACTTGAAGGAAATCTTTGTTTCTAATATAAAATGCATCCATTTGTTGTAAAAGGTAAAGGTACTATTCAACTAACTAAAAATATCAAATGTGACAATCTTTAGTGGAATGAAGGACTTAACTATAATATGTTGAGTGTTTCACAGATGAACAAATTAGGATACAAATTTGAATTCCATCTTAGGAAGGCCAAGATATATGATGATGATGGTAAGCTAATTGGAAGTGGTGATCAGATAAGAGGTAACTTGTTCTATCTAAATTTATCTAATGAGACATGTTTGTTTGCACAACAATAAGATGTTTGCTTATGGAACAAGAGGTTATGTCATGATAAATTTGACAATTTTGGTGAACATTAGTAAAATGAAGAAAGTAAGAGGGTTGCCTAAACTAAAGAAACCTGACAATGCTATGTGTAAACAATGTTGATTAGGGAAAATGACCAAGTCTAGTTTCAAGAGCAAAACATACACTTCTAGTGATATTTTGGAATTGGTTCATATTTTGGAACTATGGAGATAAGTATTTAATTCTATTTGTTGATGGTTATTCTAGGATGATGACTGTGATATTCCTTAAAGCTAAATCTAATGCATTTAGTTATTCAAGTGGTATTTAGCCAAAGTTGAAAAAGAAATAGAAAAGAATCTAAAGTGTTTGAGATCTGACAAAGGTAGTGAATTCATTTCCAATGAGCTCAACACATTATGTAATGACAAAGGAATCAAAAGATAGATATCAGCACCAAGGGCCCCTCCTTAGAATTTGATAGCTAAAATAAGAAATAGATCAATAATGGATGATGCAAGAACATTAATGATCGAGAAGAATGTATCAAACAAGTATTGGATAGAAGATGTAAGTATTGTTGTCTATACATTGAATAGAGCACAATTCAACAAAGGTGCAAATGCTACACCTTTTGAACTATGGTATGGATATACTCCTAATTTGAAATATTTCAAAATATTTGGAAGTAAATGTTAAATATTCAATGATAATAGGAACAAAAAACTTGATGCAAAGAGTGATGAAGGTGTATTCCTCTATGATATTCCACCAAGAGTAAAGCTTACAAGTGTTTAAATTCTAACACTAACAAAGTTGTGGAAAGTGTAAATGTAAAAATTGATGAGTTTAAGGAAAGAAGTGACATTAAATGCAATGAAGAGCCTAAAGATTATAGTACATGCATCTATGTTGAATATGGTGCTCCTAGCACTCCAAATGAACAAGAAAATTGAGATGCAGTTTCCCAACAGATAGAAAATGATGTAGTGTGACAAGAAGTTGCTGAGTAGTTGATAGTGGTTGCTTAGCAATAGGCTAAAGATGTTGATTCGCAAAAAGGAAATGCCAACCATCAAAGAGAATGTCGAGTAAACTAAACTTGGACTAGAACCTCAACAAGAAAAAGTTAACAATTTGAAGATTGTCTTTCAACATGAACATGTTGAAGAACAGAGAAGGAAACCACATGTGCTAGCCAAGCTTGTGTTAATCTCATATTGGTTTTTGATAAGTGAGTGTCTATACACTTTAGTCATTTACTTAGTTCATGCAAAATAAGTAACATATGTCAAGCACAACATATAAGTTAGAGCATGCTTAGTAAACAATGAGTGACAAATCACTCATATGTTGAGTTGCTCATGCACCGAGCATATAGTATGTGTCAAATGGTTTAGGACCTAACCAAGCAGTGCATGTTGAGTCATTTATATGACAAGTGATAGAATTGAAGTCATAGTTAGAGCTGAGCACCATGAACTTCAGATGTTGAGTAACACAATTTTTTCATAGTTTTTTGTAGTGGCAATAACTACTATGTAAACCATTTCTGGGCTGACCTAAGGATTGAATTATGATATTTTGGTGATAAGGATGAATCTTGAGTGGGAATCCCTATGTATTACATCCATCCAATCAGGAAAAGGGAAGGTTTAAGTGGCAATATGGATGAATCTCAGCCATTGATTTATACCTAACCCTAAGTCACCTAGGACTTCTTAAGGAGGAAAAACCCTAAACGTCTTATGTAATGGAAAGGGAATGAATGAATGATCAAGGAGAGTTTACATGCACAAGCCACAAAATTCATGGTGACCAAGGAATTATGATCTAAATTGCAATGCAAAATTAGTTAAAGGAGAAAAGAGGAAGGAAATAGTGAATAGTAGAGAGACATCTAATCAAGAAGGATCAAGTGCACAACAATATAGAGGTGATATGTCATCAAGCAAAAAATTGCTAATCATAGGATCATTGTTAAGCCATTCTAATAGGTGAATCAGTTAAATCTCTTAACAGAGTAGTCCTAATAGGATGTATCGAAATCCTCTAACAAGGTGCTTACTTAATTGTGAGTTGAAGTCCTTTAACCAAGCACACTTCTAACTGGGTGTTGAAATCCTTTAACAAGGTAAGACCTAATGATCTTTGTAAGCCTTTAACAGGGTAGATCATATTTCATGATCAAACATTGTAACCTTCATTGGATACACTTTATTACTGCAATAGTGAAGATTTCTGGGTGTTATCCCCACCCTAGTTTTACTTTCTTATTGGAGGGTTTATAGGTAATCATATCTTATGTCATGTATTTGTGAATGCTTACTTGTTTACATGCTTTAGATGTATATGATTTACATGGTATTTCAGTTTACCTATTAAATATGTGAGATGGGTGTGTGGTGAATGTGTTATGGGTTAAAGTTTAAAGCATTGATTCACCCCCTCCCCCCCTCAGAGTTTACTTTTCCTATTGTAATTCCAATAATTGGTATCAGAGCCATAGTTCTCTGAAAGTGAAGCTTTCTAGCTTTAAGGAATGATCTTGTAAATGGGAGTCTACAAGTTGAGAAAAATTGTTGAGAACCAAGAGATTAAAATACAACTCATTCTACATTAGTTGAATGAAGCAAGAAAATATATAAAGAAATCATTGAGAAGAAGGAAAGAAATTTCTATTGAGGAGAATGACACACAATACCAAGAGATGGACACTACTAAGTTATTTGCAAATGGAAATTCCAATGAATTTGATGCAACAGTTGCAAATCTAATAGAAAAGAACAGGACCCTAGCTAAAGAGATCAGAAATCTTAAGATAAAGAAAGAATTACAAGCCATATTACTATGTGAGGTGAGTGAATAGAAAAAGAAAGCTATAGAAGGAAAAGTCATGATAGAAGAGGACAAAAGAGTTCTGACCAGAAAACTGGAAGATAAATCATTAAAAGTAAATATGATTTCTCACATGCAATTGGAAATAATGAATCAAGTCGTGATTGTTAATCATGAAATAAATAGTAAATACATTGAGATAACAACACTGAAGTTGTAGAATGAATAGTTGAGCAATGATCTAAAAAGGGAAAAGGAGTTTGTTGAAAGTTTCAATAAACCTAGTGAAGTTATCAAATACTTTGAACAATTGATGAGATATCCTAGATCTAACAATGATACATCTAGATTGGGATACACAAGTAGTGAAGAAGGAGAATCATCCAAATGTGTTGAAGAAAGAAGTGAGAAAGGTAATTATGAAGAACTCAAAACCTACTTGTCATAATTGTGGTAAGAAAGGACATACTACTAATGTGTGCAGGAGCAAGACTATAAATCAAAATGATAAGCAGAAGAGCATGGGTCACTACCGTAAGTGCAACAAACAAGGTCATTAGGCACATGACTGTAGAACCAAGACCATGCACACTCAAATATTTGAAGGATATTTTTATAACTATTAGAAGTAAGGACATAGAGCTTTTGAGTGCATATCCAAACCCAAGTGGTCATCAAAAAGTTGACAAAGGTAAAGAAAAATGGAAACTCTTATGATTAACATTATAATACAAGGTATAGTTGTCACTACTATTAAGATTATGGACATGTTCCTAAGAACTGTATTAGAACACACTTCAAAAGTAATTACAAAAGGTGGTTGAGTCAAACCACATGTTTTAGCTATTTGAAGACTAGTCACATCAGTCGATATTGTTCAACAAGATCAAAAGCACAAAGTTTTGAATTGAACAAAGGAAAAGGCAAGATTGATATTGAAAATGTTAGAGATGAGATGAACAAGACAAGGAAGAGAAAGGAGGATTGCAACACATCAAGTGCAAATGGGATCACTTAACCCAATGGGTTAGGTGATCACACCTCATCAAACTAAGCAATCAAGAGGTATGAGGAACTAATATTTAAAAAATATACCATACATCAACTCCAAGGATTTAGTTCTGAAAAGATTACATATGCATGAATAAAGATGTAAAGTATTATAAGAAATCAAGGAAAAAACTTTAAAGCTTTTTCAGCTTTTTCATGTTACTGTCGAGCATGAAAAGTCTCTTATTGTTGCCAAGTAAAATGTTAGTGGATGTCGAGCTAATAAAATTGATTAGTTGAGGCCGAGCTCATAATGGTTTTTGAGAAAATGAAAAGACATGTACATGCCGAGTGAGCCAGATATCAATTGATGTCAAGCTTATAACTGTGTAAGCACGTAGCATTAATTATAGTGATTTAAGGGCTATTTGATCAATTTCTACTCATTTAACATTATTTGAATTCAAGAAAGAACATGAAGAGTTAAAGACAATTTGGAGAATTTCATCTAAGTGTTTGTAGGAGATTTGAATAGCTATTCGACACCATTTCATTAGGATTTGTAAAGTATTTACCATGTGTCAAGTCACATAGTTTCAAATTCTATAAACCCTAGATATATGTAATGGCATCTAGTTCTTCTAAAGTGAAAGGTGTAGAGGGAAAATGGGTTTTAAATGTTTAGTTATTTAGCAATGAGATTAAACAACATATTTTCAAGGCTATTCTAGATTTAGCGTATAAGCAAGATCCCTCCAATGCATTATTTATGATACCACCATGAGTCTTAATGATTCAAGATGTCAAGAACTATTACACTTGCAAGATTGGAAGCATAGCTGACATGGAAATCAGATAAGAATGTGGAAGACTATGTGAAAATGGAGCATTGAAGGAAGAATACAATATTGTCAAAAAGAAAGGGTTAACTTGTGTCCTACATTTTCCAAATGTTTTCAAAACTGAGTAGATTAGGATTGTCTTATGTAGAATTCATGATAGCTTAATATGGTTAGAGAATGGGCCAAGTTAAAATCACAAAGAAAATTTTTCATAGGGTAATAGGGTATCCAACCTTAGATCAGCCAAAGACTATGAGAAGTGAGTCAAAGGAAGTCATTGAAAAGAACACAGGGGTCATATGGAACAAAAGGGGAATGACAATTGACACAACCATAGATCCCCTAATATCTTTTATAGTGAGAGTCATAGCACACAAGTTTTATTAGTCAAGCAAATTAAATAGTGTACCTTGCATTGCAGTGGATATGGGCTATAAAATTGTGGAGAAAGATCATACTTATGAACTTGCTAAGTTGTAGTTGTAGCAATTGATTCAAAATTTGGGAGCTATAAGGAAAACAAAGAGTGCTCAGTGTAAATTTGGATCTATTCTAGTATGTATTTTCTTCTTGTTAATGTATCAGCCTATATGACTTATATTACTCAGAATAAACTCTCAAGATAAAGGTACAATATAATATTGGATGATGATTATGTAAAACAAAGATGTTTCAGATATATCCACTAATCTGCAAAATATCCACTTGAAGACTTAGATAATTTTGTGTTCATTGTGTATATTGAAGATCAACGGAGGTATGGATATATGTATGCGGGAGGGAAACTAGTGAGTCATGATCGATAGGCATGAGTCATGCTTGAGTCACATCTATCGAGCGTGACTTAATATCACCCTGATACCCTTTGTTAATGTTGTCAATTTATATTAAGCCACTATCATAATTTTAACAAGGTTGTCAATCTTATTCACTTTATTAAAATATATTTGCAAGTTAAATTTGCATATATATATATATATATATATATATATATATATATATATATATATATATATATATATATATATGCATGATTATATTTTAATATCCAAACATAAATAATGATAACATAAATATTCATAAGATTTATTATTAAATCTTTATAATTTATGTTTAACTAATCTATACATTAACACTCCCTCTTAGATTAGTAATAAAAAATACACTGAATTCTTTGATCATAAAACTTTTTAATGTCATATAAGGGTTGATTCATCAATGAAATCAACTTATATTTGACATCATATAACATGAGAGTTGGCCTATCAACATATCTACAATATGATATTCACTAAGCTCTCGAGAGTAATGGCCTATCAAAAACATCAATTGAATGATGATCGCCAAGTACTTAGTGTGGTATTGGCCTATTAGAATATCAGTGCAAGATATTCACCAAGTGCCAAAAATATATCTATACAAGAAACTTGTAGATAATCAAATTAATGATATCAAATGCCTAGTTGTTGATTTATAAGATAAAGCATTTAAATGAAACAATTTCACAAAATGAATCATACTACAAGTTATTGTAAGGACGTCACTTTACAACAACTTCTCCTAATGCAAGTGAAATCATTTTGAAGTCATCACTTCATAGTGATTAACATAGGTTTTATAAATTTATAATATATAAAATGTGCAATAATCAATTTCTCTGAGACATTTCCTCAGTTTTTACAATCATACCAAGTTCTTTATGAAAATGCTCCACTTTTGTCTTAGCAAGTGGTTTGGTAAGAGTGTTAGCAATTTGATCCTCTGTACTAATATATTCCAACTTGATTACATCCTTCTCAACCATGTCTCAAACATAGTGGTATGGTATCTCAATGTGTTTTGATCTGTTATGAAACACTAGAATAAGAGATGGCTTGATGCAGCTCTGGTTATCACAATAAATAGTAGTAGGTGGAAGTGGCTTCCCAAATAATCCAAATGGAAGTTTCCTCAACCATACAACTTCTCTTGCTCCCATAGATACAACTATGTACTCGGCTTCTATAGAACTCTATGCTACTAAAGACTGCTTCCAACAAAACCAAGATATCATTGTTGAACCCAAGGTAAAACAACATCCTGAAGTGCTCCTATGATTTTTTTTAATTTTCTACCCAATTAGAATCTATATATCCTCTTATATTTAGTTCAATTTAAGTGTATTTGAGACCATATCCAATTGTACCACTGAGATACTTGAGAATGTGTTTTGTTAGTACTAAATGAGTTTGTTTAGATTTGCACATAAATTGACTAAGAAAATTTACAGCATAACAGATGTTAGGTCTTGTGTTTACCAAATACATTAAAGAATGAATTATTTGTTGATATAGAGTAGGATCAACACTTTCAAAATCTTTAGTTGCTTCTTTTAGTTTTTGGAGGTTTGTTTCGATAGGAGTTTTCATTACCTTGTTGTCCAACATGCCAAATCTATTGAGAAGGTCAAAAGTATACTTCCCTTGATTTAAGAAGATTTCTTTTGAATGTTGCCATACTTCTAGTCCCACGAAGTAGTGCATTATTCCTAGCTCTTTCATTTCAAATTTAGATATGAAATCTTGTTTACATTTTTCAATTAGATGATCTTCTCCTGTAATCAAAAGATCATCAACATATAGAACCATAATTAACATATCCCCATGTATTACCTTGTAATATAAATTTGGATCTGCAATATCATTAGAGAAATCAAGTTTAGTTAGATGATGATCTATCCATTCATATTAAGCTCAAGGAGCTTGTTTCAATCCATATAAGGCCTTTTCTAATTTGCATACATGAAATTGTTTATTGTGTACTTCAAATCCTTATGGTTGTTCAAGATAAACTTCCTCTTCTATAAACCATTCAAAAATGTAGTCTTTTCATCCATTTGATGAATTTTCCATCCTTTGGATTCAGCAATGGCTAAGAGGGTTCTAACTAAAGTATATCTAGCTACTGGAGCAAAAGTATCATCATAGTTTATTCCTTCCTTTTGAAAAAATCCTCTTGTTACAAACCTTACTTTGTACTTGTCAATACTTCCATCTACAGCATGTTTAATTTTAAATAGCTATTTTGAGGAGACAACTGATTTATTTTTGGGTCTAGGAACGATATCCCAAACATCATCTTTAAGTATGGAGTTATATTCTTCTTTATTTCATATTTCCAATGTTGATGTTTTATTGCTTCTTTTACATCAGATGGTTCAAATTTGGAGATTTCACTCATTAATGCAATGTAACTTGAGTATATGTTAGGAAGTTTTCTTTCCCTAATGAAATCTAAGGGAATGGAATTGTTTTCTTCAAGTAGCTTTCTAGCCCATAGTGGCCTTTTCTTTTCCTTACAAGTGTGATTAATGTCCATGGCTTCAATTGATTTATCTTCCTCCATTAGAAACTCCCTCTCATTATCAAATTTTTGTTCTTCTAGAGTTTCTTCTAGGATTTCTTCTAAATTTGATTCATTTTCATCTTTTGATTTTTTGAAAGCAAAATCTTCATCAATTATTACATCTCGACTTAGTTTGTTATTTCTTTGTCTAGGGATATAGATACGATAAGATTTGGAAGTTTCACTATAACCTAAAAAGATTCCTTTCTTTCTTGAGGGCTCTAGTTTGGTTCTCTTCTCTTTAGGAATATGTACATAGATAGGGAAACCAAAAATTCTCAGGTATTTAAGATTAGGTTTCTTCCCCATAAATGCCTCTTCAAGGGTCTTGAATTCAAGATGAGAGTGAGGACATTTATTTTGAAGGAAAACAACACTATTTGAGGCTTCTCCCCAAAGAAAAGTTTCAATATTTTGATCATGAAGCATTACTTTAGCAGAATGAACTATTGATCTATTCTTTCTCTTAGCTATTCCATTCTGTTGAGGATTATAAGGAATAGAAAACTTCCTCTTGATCCCAATAGTTTTACAATAATTTATAAAGACATCAGAAATGTACTCTTTACCATTGTCTATTTTTAAGACTTTTCTTTTCTTTTCAGAAAGGTTTTCTACAAGGGCTTTAAGTTCTTTAAATTTTGTCAGGATTCCTTCAAATTCTTCAATTTTAATAAAATAGATCCAAGTCTTCCTAGTGAAATCATCCACAAATATGATATAGTATAGAAAACCTCCTAGTGAAGGAACTAACATAGGACCACACAAATATGAGTGAATAAGTTCTAGAATTTCTTTGGATTTGGTTTGACTATTTTGAAATGTAGTTTTAATATTCTTCCCTAGGGCACAACCTTTACAAGTTCCTTTATGGTATGGATTAATTTTAGGTAGACTCATTACCATTTTTCCTAGAGAAGGTAATCCTCAAAAATGAAGATGACCTAGTCTCCTATGCCAGATTTCATTTTCTTTGAAAGAATCATGAATTAGAGCTGAATGAGTGAGAGAGTTAATCTAATAAAGACATCCATGTCTAGAGCCAATCTTGTATGCATTTTTTATGTTAGGATTCTTAGATCAAGCTAATACCTTTCCTTCCATAAATGTAACTCAGAATCCTTCATCTTCAAGAGTAGAGATAGAATGCACATTTCTTTTTATACCAGGTACATATAGTACCTTAATAAGCTCAATTTTTTTCCCTAATTTTAGATAAATAGTACTTATTCCTACTCCCATTACGAGATAGCTTGTATCATCTCCAATAGTTACTTCATTAACATAGTCTTCCTTGATAGAGTCTAACTATTCTTTAAAACATGTAATATGTCGAGAGGTTCCACTGTCAATTATCCAAGTACTTGATCTAGTTGATGCTTCACTGGAGAGAGATGAATAGAAAGCATTGTGTTCAAAATTTCCATTTGATTTTTGAGTGGTTGCAAATGAAGCTTGTGGTTTAATTCTATTAGGACATCTAGATGATGGATGTCCAATTTTATCACATCCAAAACATTTCATTTTGGAGAAGTCAGGTAGCTTTCTCTTTCCTTTGAATTTTCTTTTCATCTTATTTACTTGAGTGGAGAGAACTTGTAACTCTTCTTTTGAGGAGGAAACATTTTGGCCTTGAGCTACTTGTAGACACTCTTCTTGTATATAGTCATCTTCAAGTCTTTAAAATTTAGGTATTTTTGACCGAGAGCATACCCCTAGTCTAAAGATATCCCATGATGATGGAAGGCCTTCTAGAGCCATTATTGTTAACTCCTTTCCATCACAGATCTGTCCTATGAAAGAGAGTTGATTTCACAGATCAGTTATTCTCATAGAGTAAGAGGAAATTTTCTATCCTTTATTCATTTTAATATTTGACACTCTATCCTTTAATGTAATGATTCGAACAGCATTATTTATCCCAAACATATTTCCAAGGGCATTGTACATCTCATGTGCAGTGTCTAATTCTAAGATTACAAGAAGAAGATGAGTTTTAACACTATCCACAATAAGTTTCATAGCTTTATTTTTGTCACTCTCCGATTTTTCCATTTCATTAATTCCTTTACGTGGTGGATCAAAATTTTCAATAAACTTATTTAGGCTATGTTCTTTTAGTATGAGTTTTAGTCGTAATTTCTAGCTTGCAAAATTTGAATCACCTTCTAATCTATCTTCCAGCCTCATATTTTTATTTTAAATAATATTTGATGGATCACTTCTTTAAACTTGCTCTAATACCATGTTAATGTATCAAACTGTATGACTTATATTACTCAAAATAAATTCTCAAGATAAAGGTAGAATATAATACTGGATGATGATTATGTAAAATAGAGATGTTTCAAATGTCTATGTTGATCTACAAAATATCCACTTGAAGACTTAGATAATTATGTATTCGTTGTGTATATTGAAGATCAGTGGAGGTATGGATATATGTATGCAAGAGGAAAACTAGTGAGTCATGACTGATAGGTGTGACTCATGCTTGAGTCATGTCTATCGGGTGTGACTTAATATCACCCTAATACCCTTTGTTAATGTCATTGATTTATATTAAGCCACTATCATAATTTTAACAAGGTTGTCGATCTTATTTACTTTATTAAAATATATTTGCAAGTTAAATATGCATATATATATATATATATATGCATGATTATATTTTAATATTTAAACACAAATAATAATAACATAAATATTGACAAGATTCATTATTAAATCTTTATAATTTATGTTTAACTAATCTATACATTAGCACTTCTATGTGCAGAATACATTTCCTACATTTGGTTAGGTTGAATGGAAGACAAATAGATCATTTGCAGTACATATAGGAGAATTCATTGAACAATTAGGTGATAACTTTGAGTCAGTAATGACTAGTTATTTTGAAGATTTTAAACAATCTATGAAGAAGAGATTAAGGATACTAGTCTCACTAGTGGAGAAACATTATGATGATGTTTGTTTTCTAGTTGATACTAATCACACATATGTACAAGCAACAATTCCTAGGGTGAGATGGCTAAGGCCATTAGGACATGAGATCAATGAAGATGAGGCCTTTGTAACAATCATAGCATTACTTGTAGAAGAAGTCGACAAAGAAGCCCAAGCTTTTGGTAATTATGACTTGGCCAAATCAAAAATCGCCATGGAATTGAAGACTGCCTCTGTAATCAAGAAGAAGAAAAAATTGGTGAAGAAACTGAAAGAAAAATTTGATGAAAGAGTTGAGGAAATGCAAGATGAAGAAGAAGAAGAAGAAGAAGACACGCAGGCTCAAACACTACTAGCACTAACACAAGGTTAGGTAGACGATCAACAAGAAGAGGAAATAGAAACTATAGAAGGTGCCAAGGGAGAAGAAGCAGAGGAAGCACCTATTCCTACTAACAAAAAGAAAAGAAAAACAAAGACACAAGTAGTGAAAAAACCAAAGAAGGTTACAAAACCAAGCCAACCTAAAACAACAACACCTACCACAAGGGCTAGTACAAGAGTCACTACATAGAAGGCTAAAGAGGTAGCCAAGCCTAAAGAGAAGGAAGGTGGAGCACATAAAAGAGCAAGAAGAAAGTATGTTGCTAAAGCTAAATCTAATGAGGAGAAGACTAAATTTGATGACAACAGCAAATTTCAAGTCATGAGTCATAGTCCCTCCTCAAACCTAGATAATTTATGTGAGAACATTAGAAATAGTGTTGATTTGTCAGGTTTCTCTCACATTGAATTTGATAATCTTGGAAAGATTGAGAAGAATCAAGTAGAGGAGGAAATATATGGCTACTTTTAAGAAAGCTCCTGTATAAATTTCCAACTCCATACCTAAGAGTTTATATGATAAATTTTAGTGGAAATGGCACTATTGTTTAGACACAGAGAAGCAAATTTGGGAGACAACCCTCACTCAAGTTATGCTAGAAATTAGCAAGGCATAAATGTATAAAGCCATAAATAAATATGTTGTGAGATTTGTACCAAAGTATAGGGGATTTAGCATATTACAGAACAACATAGAGGATGTTGTACTAAATTCCAAATATATGTGGAAGAATACATATGGACCGACCACAGCCAAAGAAGATGACCAAGAACCTATTGAGGTAGGAGATGATGAAGAATATGATAATGAACAAAGCACAATTAAGGGAGGCAATGATATGAATATTGATGATCAGGCAATAGTTGAGGAAGAGCATCAACTAGAATAGAGTGTACAAGATACACAATTTCTAAGTGCCAACCCTCCATAGGTGATAAGTGTAGGTATTGAAACTATCATAGTAAAGGATGTTTCTGATCCTACTGATCAGAACATCAATTCCCTAATAGAGGAATATTTGAAAAGGATACTTATCCAATCTACACTACAGGCCAAATTATGTGACAACCCTATATTGGTAAGTGTAGATGAAATTTAGAAGTTAGAGACTATGACTATAGGGGAGGAAGTGAAAACACAAGACAAACCTACAATCACTCCTCAATTCACAAGTGTACAACCTTCACAACCCTTAGTTTTATATCAAAGGAAAGATACAACAAGTTGCACTATCAGTACACTCATGGAAGGCACTACTGAAATTACAAGTGCGAAGAGAGTAAACTTCTTGGGGGGGGTTTGAATTAGGAGTTTAAACTTGGACTCATAAAACTTTCTCCATTCATACATCACATGCATTAATTTACTGAAATAACATGTAAAGCATATACATCAATCATGTAAACATGTAATCAAACAACACACATAACACCAAATATGATTACCAGAAACCCTCCAAGTGAGAAGGTAAAACTGGGGTGGGGATGACACCCACAAATCTTCATTACTATAACAATAAAGTGTATCCAATTAAGGTTACAATAGTTTGACTATGAATCATGGTCTACCTTGTTGAAGGCTTACAAAGACTTTTAAGTCCCACCTTGTTAGAGGATTTCAATATCATGTTGAAAGTGTGCTTGGTTAGAGGACTTCGACTTACAATTAAGTAAGCACCTTGTTAAAGGATTTCATACAACTTGTTAGGATTGCTCTGTTAAGAGAATTAACTAAAATCACCTATTAAAATGTCATAGCATAGATCCTACAGTTGGCACTTGCTTGCCTGATAACATATCACCTCTGCACAATGTCTAATTGATCCTTCATGATCTAATGTATCAATGTTGTATCCTTCTCTATCCTCTATTCTTCTCTAACTGATTCTGTAATTTACTCTTACTACTAAGTCACCCTAAATGCTCTACAAACTATCTTGTTTACTCTTCCAATTTGATCATTCAACCCTTGTACACTTGTAAAGAATTTAGGGCTTCATCCTCCTTATGAAGACTTAGGTGGCTTAGGGTTAGGTATGAATCTACGACTAAGATTCATCCATTTTTCTTCTTAAACCTTCTCATTTTCTTATTGGCTACATGTTATTACATAGGGAATCTACATATAGATTCATCCTTATCTCCAAAAGATCATAATCTATACTTAAGTCGGCTCACAAATGGTTTACATAGCTTTTTGTGTCATTTCAAACAAATATGCCCAAACTGTGTCACTTGGCATATGAAGTCTCTGATGCTCGGCATACACTGTATTTCTACTTTTAACTCGGCACTTGTAATGCTTGGCATCCACTATTTACTTGGCATCTAAATCACACAACATGGTCTATCTGCTCAACACTAGAGTGACTCGACACATGAGTGACTTGGCACTTATTGCAACTTGGCATGGTCTAATATTTACATGTTGTGCTTGGCATGTATTACTAGTTTGACATGAACTAAGTAAATGGCTTAAGTGTGTTGGCACTCACTTGTCAAAACCAATATGAGATCAATAGGCACTCCAGTCTCAAAAAATGTGCAAGAATATGAAAAAGACAAGGTTGAGATAGTTGGAGAAGACAAGGTGGAAACACCAGTAAATGTTGGGACACAAAGCCAAACAAGTCAAGTAGATGCACCTGCACCTCCAACACAAGATCAAGGTGTAAATAAAATCAAAGTGGCAGAAAAGGAAGAGTCTGAAGAGACAAATTTGACACCCAAGCTGAAGGAGCTAGTATCAATTCAAGCACTGGAACTCCTTCCAATCAAACTCTTCAAAGGTCGAGCACAAATGCTACGTAGTTGCAATTCTCAATGCCAAGTACTTATGGAGATGTTAGCCTAGATGAAGAAATTGTATTCCCAAGTTTGATTATGTAGCAATAAAAATTGAGCATATGGGTATACTACAAGAGGCCCTAGCGAGGAAGGAACATCAAGAACTACTCAGAAGGGAGCATAGGTAGAAGCAAGTTTTGATTGAGATCAAGGAAATTTTATTAGATGCATTCAATCTACCTACTCCATATGAAACAAAGCCAATCATTGAACAATTAACCAACATAGTGGAAAGAGTAAGTGACCAAGACCTAGATACTAATGTCAAATTATTAGAATGCTCTAAGAAGAAGTTTCAAAAAAAAGTGAATGAGAAGATATCTAGTGATATTGCATTAACATAGGTTGCATTGGCAACTAAGATAGATAGTGTGAAGAAGGTACTAGAGAAAATTTTCTCTTTGTAAACCAAATTGTATAATCCTACACTCTTCACACAGGAGATAAGGAATCATATCTTGAGCTTGGAGAGTCAAATGTAGTCATCTAGTGCAAAATTGCCCATGACTCTAACTCAAAGTGAAAAACACTTTAAGACCCTCTTGTAATCCCAAAGTTAGTTAGCAACATTACAAGTAGATGAAGCCAATATTAGGGTTAAACTGATCAGCATCTAGTCTACATTGACTCCTCACATGTAGTTTTTACACACGGAGCTAGGCTATGTAGAACCACTTATGAAGAAAGACCCAATTTTTCTATATTAGATGGCTTAGTACACCTTGCTACCAAGTTGGCCATCCAAATTAAGTCTTTGGAGGTAGCATGTGATAATTTGGATGCAGCTCTTAAAATTATACTTGAGGTCCACAAATCATTTTTGGACAAATACACTATTAGTGTATAGCCCATTAACATCCATGTCAAAAAGGGGGAGTAAGAGCAATGGAGGAGCAAGAATGGGGGAGTAAGAGCAAGTGGGAGAGAAAGCAAGCAAAAAATAGAGAAAAAGTATCAGTTGAGGCAAATCTACTCAATAAGAGAAATCTTTTGATACAAAGTACAGTACAGTATAGAACAAATCAAACAACTTGGGAGGAGTTATAAGATTTTGAGGTATAAGTCATGTTGCAAAATTTTGATATTTTTAAATTTTGTATAGAAGTTGAATAGTCATTTATGTTGTGCTCATAAAAATAAGAGTATTAATGTATGACCAATTTTTTTTGCCAGTCATGTCAAAGGGGGAGATTGTTAATCTTAGATTGATTTTTGACAACTGAGTGTCTATACAGTTCAGTCATTTACTTAGTTCATGCCAAACAAGTAACATATGTCAAACATAACATATAAGTTAGAGCGTGATGAGTAAATAGTGAGTGACAAGTCACTCATATGTTGAGTCACTCATGTGCTGAGTGATTTACCGAGTGCATGCAAGGTAAACATGGTATTTCATTCTTACCGAGTGACACTATATCTACTAAGTCTCCAGTGTTCACCAAGTTTAAAACTACATTGAGTGATTAGTATGGACTGAGCCTCTACTTCTACCAAGTGCATGACGATGCTAAGCAATGTAGTGGACATTGAGTATTAGAAGGTCACCAAGCCAATTTCTGAACTCGAGTTTGTTCTACATTTGGGCTGACTCAGTAATATTTGTGTTAAATTGTGTTTTAGCTGACCTTATAATTATGAGAATTGGGATGGTATATATGTAATGTATTGTATCATACCCAAGTAATATGGAGAAGTAATTTTTTGAGAAGAGTGAATGCAAATGTGAATCAGCAGCAAAGAATGGTATTCAACAAGGTCAAATTAGGAGTAGTAAAGTTTTATCTATCACAAAGAGGTGATCAGCATTTCAAGGATCTAAATCGGTAATTAAGTTGTAATTCAAATCTACTATTTCATCCTAACAGGTGAATCAAATTCAAATCCTTTAATAGGGTAGACTTAACAGTCTTTTCTTCAAATCTCTTAATAGAGTGCATACTTCATTTTATGTTTGTAAAACCTCTAACAAGGTGGATCTAGCAGTCCTAATTGCTCCTAACAGGGCAGATCATTAGAAGTGATCATTGTAAGCCTTAATAGGCCAACTTTATACTATAGTATTGAAGTTTTGTGGGTATCATCCCCACCCCAGTTTTACTTTCTTATTGGAAGGTTTTTGGGTCACCAAATATTGTGTTTATGTGCCATGAATGTTTATCTTCCAGTTTCTCATGCATGTAGTAGATTAGATCAATTAATGGTGAATGAATTATGTTGTTAAGTGTTGAATTTGTTAAAAAATTTGAGGTTACTGATTCACCCCTGCCCTCTCAGTAACCTAGCTAATCTTGATTATTTCCAACAAAGATCTGTACGGTGATCATGGAAAATGGAAAAGTAAGAATTACCTATTTAAGGAGGTATAGAGTCAAACCTTAAGGGGATGCACACAAAGAAAGGTGGAATAGAGATGCAGAAGGGTGAACACAAGTGTGAGAGTGAAGAAAAATGAATTGCTTGCATAAATGTTGTTGAAGCTGATAAGGGAATTTAAGTAGAAGGCTTAAATTTTTATGTAAAGGAGGGTGACTTCGTGAAGATTTGTCAAGTGAGTTAAGAGATAGAGTTGACAAGGGGACTTATTAGAAAATCAACACATGAAGCAAACAATGATCTAAACTTGCAAAAGTGAGTTGTAGACATACAAATAAAAACCCTACTATTTTATTTCTAATAATTTTAAACGGTTTGTAATGAAATCCTTTTAATCAAAGGTTGACCTAACAGTCATTTGAAGGACTTAACAGTCTATGTAAATCTTTTAGCAAGGTGACATTCTAAATGGAATGATCGAAGTTCTCTTACAAGGCCACTCCTAATAGGGTAATTAAATCCTCTAACCAGGTCACATTTAACGGTGTCTATTGTAACCTTTAACAAGGTTGGCCCCTAATAGAGCTCACTTTGAAAGAGTGAAAAGTGGTGACATGTTGCTAATGGTTTTTCCCAAATTGGGTTTCCATGTAAAATCCTAGTGTCAAACTTGTGTTGAATGTTTTAACAAAACTCAACAAGAATATATCATGAGAGAGGTGGCCTTATTCTAATAGGGAGGTTCTGGAATTTTCACATCAATTCCCCACCATGTTTATTTATTTATTTTTTGGGGTTGCTATAGTTGTATATACACTTCTTGTTTCTTATTTTTCATTATGTTTCATTCCCACAAGGCAATTTTAATCTTTTAAATAACTTCTTAAAATTATTATCATCTACCTAAAGTAGGGGATACCCCAAAAATGTAGCATTGGGAAGATAAATATCTTAGTTCATTTTTAGCAAATCATTGACATTAAAAATACAAATGGTCTTATCTATTCAAAAAATCAACCTCTTTTGGCTTTATGCGTGTCTATTCCACCAAAGTTATGTTCACAGCATAAGCTCTAGACCTTGTCCTTTTAGAATATCATGTGTCTTTACACATAATGAAACAAATTCTTGGCAGATGTTTTGTACATGCTAATAACACTAAAGCACAAGGATGAAAAAATGTATACACTATCAAATAGTTTAGTTAGATAGGCTTGTATTATAATAGTAGTTACAATTATTATAATAATATTTATGATTACTTAGTTCTCATAAACTAATAAATTACTTAGTCTATATGTAAGAACCAAATCCACTAATATTGCCACATATGCAAAACAACCATAAAATACATAAAGTAAAAACTGAAAAGTCAAACAGCAACTACATAAGCATAAATACTTGTTTCTGTTTATACAGAGTTCAAATTTTAGTTATAGTAGCAATCAAACGAGTTACAAAGATGAATCATGTTTTCATTAAATCTCATAATTGAGCATAATTAATGTTGTTTGTATCTAATACAAGCCAACCACACGTCGATACTACAAATGCATAATAATGTAGAAATACACATATGAACATGATAATCTTATGTCACAACTATGTCAACCTGCATGCCAAACATAAGCATGGCATCAATACATCATATGTTATAAAAAGTGCAATAATATCAAAATATCAAAATAAACATGTCATCTGACCTTTTAGCCCATCTACATGTAGTCCAATCCCCTAGCCATCGAAGCATAGTCCATCTGCTATCATGGGACAAAAGAGTGGCTTGGGCGCTTTTATTGCCCAACCATGGAGTGGTTAACTCCCCAAGGTTCTTTGATTAAGAAGAACCACCCAACCCTAGCATGAGAAGGCTAGCAACTCGACACACAATTGGATCAGAAGGATCTAGTGCAGCCATGTGATCTAATCTATGTACACATATGTCTAGAAGAAACATACAGAAGGATGTGGAAGAGGGAAAAACAAATTTTTAACCTTGCATTTCAAACATATGCATAATTATTTTATCGAGCTTGGCCAAGCTTTATGAACCAACATAATTATAAAAGATTGGTAGGTAATTTCTAAGGAATAACAATACAAATTTTCCATTAATGACCCTCCTCTTTAAGCCCACATTCAACACCCTTCCTAAGAGTCAAATTTCATTTCCCATTATAATTTTATGTAAAATGGTAAACATCTAACTTATGAGTAAACTTCTAAAAACTTGAATATACATTAGTGAAAAAAGAATATTATAGATATGAACAAACCTATTAGATTTTTAGGAGTGAGTAAAAATTAAAAACTTGACTAATCTCAAGTAACCCAATACTTCTTATGATCTCAAGTATAAGTAAATCAATAAGATGTAATCAATACTTTCCAGTATTATCCTTTAAATTAAAGTTGATATTCTTAGTAATCTTTTCTAAATCATGGTTTACTCTT
>CM053786.1:808820201-809225201 GCA_028749045.1 Cupressus sempervirens | reverse complement strand
CTCTTACCGAGTGAATAGGTCATAACAATGAGAGCTATGTACAATGACCCCATGTGAGTCCAAGCTAAAACTAGTGGCACCTACTTTCAAATGCCACTAGTCAACAATGAGATCGAACCAAGTTCAACTAGCATTATAAAATAATAATGTAAGCCAACAGGTCATATCAAATAGGCATGATATCCAAAATAACACCATCTAAAATTTTAAAACCGTTGTGAGGTATGAAAACCATTATTTCAAACAACTATAACATCTATATTAGCAAAATTAAATGCATCAACGCATACCCTTTGATAACTCTAGCAGAAAAATTTCTCAATCACTAAATAATATTTGAAAGTGATAATTAAATATCACAAAATAAGTCTTAAAAAGAAAGGCTATCCAAAAGCTTCAAGAAAAGTGGACAGTAACTTAGAAAAAAATTTATCCTAGAGGAGTAAAAAAATAAAACAATCTAAATGCAGGTGGCTCCTCAATGGCCCAACAATAGGAATTGACCAAAATTTCCACTAGAGATAATTAAAGACAGTAATTAGAATTTTAAACAAATATAGTTACTCACCAAGTACTCCAAATCGTCCATGGTTAGAGTAATAGATGAAAATGTGGTCATTGGGGCCACTATCCACCACTTTACCAAGGAGGAGATCTTTCGTGCACTCCAATGCCCACTCTCTAGAAAGGGTCCCAAAGAACTCGACAAGGGCTTGAAAAGTTTTGGAATCAGTAAGGGAATTTATAGTTTCTATTCAATTTCAAGAGCACAAGATGTTTCATAGACCTATGGCTCAATAGTGTGGGTGTTGACAATGACATGTTTGATATCAAGAAACTCTGTATAGTGTTGTAACCAAACTTACAATATTAGTGATGCATAAATATTTCCTAAGAAACCATTTGACATAAGGAAAAATGGAGTAAACCTAAAAAAGATTTCCACAAAAATTCATATAGACAATATTTCATACAAAATATTCAATCTATATTAAAGCTCAAGTGTACTCCCAATGAATCACCTACCTGAAGTGCGCACATATATAAACCAACTTTCTCACACAACTATGCTATATGAGGATGGTCATAGTGACTGAAAATTCCATTTCGCAAGATAGCATCAACAACATTAGGGAAAGTGACCATATTTGAATCAAAGGTTAAGTGGTGGAGTTCTTGCATCCAAATAAAGTGGGTGAAAGAAATAGTGTACATTATTCAAGCACATCATTCTTTTCTTTGGAGCATTATGATTTTAGGATATGCAGATGATGATTTGATAAAGCTTTAGACTGTTCCAAATAAAAGTGGCAAAAAAGATGACTTATTGGGATGAGAGGGATGAGAAGATGAGAGGTAGATGGATTTGGGTGATTCCTTGGTATGTTAGTTTGAGTTTCACTTGGTTTCAAGAATACTATAATATTCTCTACTTAACAAGGCCAACCATGTGAAGGTGGAAACTCATCTGGCCTCACTCCCCTCCCCCTAACATCAATCTAAATTCCCCATTAACATATAATTACATACTTCATTCATTTCATTCATCCATTTATGAACTATAACATTCAATCAATACAATCACATAACATTCATTAATATGATATAAAATTTATTAATATGCAATAGTAATCAAGACTTTATATTATATTATCAAAAGATTTTACAAAAGTTTTGCCCTGTTCAACTGCAGGCACTAGGGGAAAAAGAACAGGGTAAAGAAAAACACCGGTATAGCTTGGGACCGGAGTCCTGTATACATTACAGATGCCCTTTATAAGGGTCTTTAAGAAGGCATACCTCCTTTTATACAAGGGGAGGATTTCTTATAGAAGAACCTCCAAAAAAAAAATACAAGGTTGGATCAAAATCCATCTCAACCAGATTCCCTTCCCAACATATTTGGGATTACAAATAATAGTGGCTAAGAGGGTTAAAAATATTAATGTTGGAGGAAATTGGCACATTATGACTATCCTTCTACTCTCGGCACAAATCCTACTCATGATTATGAAGGCTAATAGGCACATCGTGACTATCTTTGGCATAAAGGCCACATCATCTACCACATTTTGTTCAATGCCAACCTCAACATGCTCAACACTAACATCACACTCAACTCCATTACCATTACGTTCTCCATACTCAAAAATTATCACATAAAGGTTACACCAATTGCAATTTAAGATGCCAAATTTTTTTAATAATTACATAATTAATTTTCAATAAAAATTGAATATGTACCTCTATCACTATGATGCACTTCAGGGCCTTCGTCATGTGTAGGATATGTGGCTTCATAATCACGAGTAGGATCTATGTTGGGAGTAGAAGGATGCAGTGATGGCACTCAAAGCACCAAGGAGGTCTATCACACCCATGAGAAGAAGACTGTAATCCATTATACTCTTAGCTTCCAAAAAGTTGCAATCACACTTGATTTGTCTACAGATGAATACATTTTATCAGTAAAGATAAATAGTGGCAAATTACAACTAGCTGAAGCATTAGAAATAACTTGCATGAATAAGGGGAATATATTCACAATATAAATTCTAGAACAGTGATAAATATCTAAAGCCTTTCAAAGATGTTACCAGCCAATTGTATCATCTAATATGATATTTATCTTTGACTAGCACACCCCCAAAATTATACATGTTATGCTATAATAAATTCTTGTTCACTAATAGATTTTTTGTGGAAGAAGATTGTGGAAAATTTTACATTAAACTAGGAATGCAAGCCAGCTCTTACTTGACATCTGTAGTCTTGAAAGATTTGTATCATAATTTGACAATATGTTTTTGATCCATGGAAAACAATTTTTAAATTAAAATACAATATGTTTCACAAGCCAATAATAGGTTGGCACAAGGAAATGTTGTGGGAATTTGTACATTGAATTGGCACTAATTTATTTTCATGATTACAATCTATAGCCAGATAAATATAAAAGCATTTCGAACCAAAAGAATTACAACAAGGGCTTAGGAAACTTGCTTTAGAAGTGTCTGGCACCATTTTGGCTCAAGTTGAAACACAAACTCCAGATCTAGATCCTTGAGAGTTGTAGTTTCATCAATTTCAACTTTGTCTGTTGATTGACCTTGAGATGAGCCTTTTAGATTGAATCGCCTATGTATGCGAAGCTCTAAACATAACATATTTCCCACGACTATAAGTTGAACCTGTTACAAATTTCCAAGTCCAATTTTTAAGAATCTGCAATTAGTTTTGCTTCACAATCACTTTGGATTCATAATGGCAAAGGAGTCCCATAAACAACATCTAGAGTCTAGAAAGAAAAACATCTCAACATGATAAATCATATTACCTCTACTTATACATTAATGGTATTAATATTAAATATACAAGTGTGGCTTCTCATATTTAATTTTGAAAATAAGGTCTAGTTACCAAAAATTGACATATTATGTCAACGATTGGATGGAAAATAGAGTAAGAAGGTATAGAAAATACCTTTTGTCCTGTTGCTGCTCTGATACTATGTAGACCAAAAAAATTAGTGATCAATGTGCTTTCATAAGTACAAACATGATTATAGTAATTTGGCATAAACTATATTGAGAAAATCAAAATAAATAGAATAAATGCATCATGTGAATTATGAATAGCAAAGGAAATGAATATGGGTGATAGGGAAGAGAATTCAATAATAGAGGCTCTTAACTTTAGTTATAGTTATGATATGGGTGATGCACAATTGCCTCATGGATTCACATTCCATCCCACTGATGAAGAGATCATAACACATTATCTCATTAGAAAGCTTTTAGATAGCAATTTCGTAGGAAGGTCCATTGCTGAAGTGGACCTCAACAAGTGTGAGCCTCAGGGAGGGTTCAATTCCCTCCTTTATTATTCACTATGTGTATAATCAGTTAATAAGCGTGAGCATCATGGGTTTGATCTCCATTTGGCCTTCCTAATGCCAACAGCCTCAAAGTATCTTCCATGAGCTTTTGCCATTGTTCCCCTTTGACCATGGTTTCCTCAAGATGAGCCTAACTTCTAGTGAGTTCCCTTAATAGTGCCATGACTTTAGTAGCACAATCCTAAGAGTCCCCCATTCTGTTGGCAGAATGGCATCTCCTTCTAGTGTATACTTTTGAGCACCTTGTGCATCCATGACCCGATAGGCTAGCAACTAGCTCTAATTCCACTGTAATATCCTACATTGAGTAGTGTTTGAACAATGTTTTTCATTAAATGTATAACAAGGGCTAAACATAAATCTTTGAAGATCTAGAAATCAAACTTACCATGGTCCATAGGCCTATAGTTTTAAGAAAGAATGTTTGAATTTCAAGATCCAAACTCCAAGCTCATGACAACTTTGCCTAGCAAAAACTTGCTTAAGGCTCTTTAATGGTTATGCTATGCATGCTTAGTAAAATACTCTAGTTATTGTAAAATAAATTTGATCAGCCAAAAAATGAACATGTGGAAATTAATGTAATCAAACAAAATGTTGCATCTAAAATCAACACAAACTTGGGCTACATATAAGCAAGTCGTGAGCATCAGATTTCAATTAAATTGATAATCTACTCAACGTATAGTACTAAATCCTTTGTGCAAGAGGTAATTGCTCAAAGGGAGTCTTGATATAATGCCCAAATTGTATTGTAGATTTTCAAGTAAATGACATGCCCAAAAGCTAGAGTTTGGAACATATTTTCCTTGCAACACCATTTCAATGTTGACAAGCACAAGTAAAACTAGAGTATATAACCAGCTCAAAGATGAGAGGTAGTCCCCAAAAAGAATTTCCCATGACTATTTTCTCTCCGTAGATGCTAATCATGAGCGGCAACTAACAATCTAGGTCCATGCTTCACTTATATGAATCATGTTAACAAATGTTCCAACTTATCTAAATAATGTTTTGTAGACATGTGCACTAGTAGAATAGTTTGCAAATTCTCTTCTCTTGATATCCATAGAAAATGGTATTAGTTTGAAATATCAATCAACCACTCAGTCATTCAAGGTCTTGTGAAAAGCTGTATGCCACCAAAAATCCCATATTAATGCAAAAAAAGCATGACAACTAGTCAATTCTAGAAACCAATGACATCTAAATCAACATTATTTAAGTTTTTTTTTTTAATGAATTAGACCTGGCCCAACATGGAAGCTATTATATCCTTGACACAATATTGAAGAGGGTTGGTTATTTGTGGCCCTATAAAAGAGATGAAGTCAATGTCATAGAAAAGTTTAGATCAAGACAATGTTTAAAACAAATTTGATTTCATGAATACCCCTCAGTCCTTCATATTAGGTGTAAGGGGTTTTTATTATTTGTTTACTTATAAAAGGGAAAGATTGAGATGGGTAGACATTTGATTATCCATCAATTGCTAAAGAAATGGGGCTAGTATTGTGTATTAGTATAATTATTCAAGAACTTGTTAGAGAGATGATGTTGGGATCATCTAAAAAGAATTGATTATTTGTGCACTGGTCAAGATTATACCTTTAAGAAAATTAGTGGTATGGACACCCTTCATTTATTGGACCTAATTCAAAGAAGTTTGGTTATTCATGCAACCATTAGAGGGACAGGTTATGATCTTTAGTGGCTTGGAGACCATAAGTTCCTGACACTAAGCCAAAGAAGTTTGATTATTCTTGTACTTGCTAAAAACACAAGGTTGAGATATACCCTAAAAGGAATTTGAAAATACAGATGCCCATTGTTCCTTGACAATAAGTGGTGGATGTTGAGATATAATCTTATTTGTGCTCTTGTAAAATGAAGATGTTTAGATTGAACCTTTAGAGAATTTGGTGGTGTGAAGGCCTTTAGACATTGACACAAGTTGAAGAAGTTTGATTTTGTTCACATACCCATTAAGGGGATGAGAATGAAAGATACCTAAAAAGAGTTCAATGTATGTTGCAGATCTCCACTTTAATGTCCTTCACCTACTTATGCAAGTCTTGTACATAGCTAATGACATCTCCAACAATCGATGCCTTGTTCATCTACACAAGAAAAAATAGAAGCCCCTTTCAAAACAAACAAATAGAGAACTTCACATACAATCTTCAAGAAATAGAAGAAAAAGAAACTAGAAAAGACAAGAAAACCCTAATTTGGAATATTGCCTTGGTGATTTTGGGAACAAGAGCGCTCAAACAATTATTCTTGAAATTATCTATTTGCATTATTAATTCTCAGTAAGAAGTGCTTTTATAATAAACACTAGGTTTAGCATCATCTAAATACCTTGGAAACATAATTTTAATCATTGTTCTGCCATAGCTCTTTTATTAAGTCGCAACCAAACTCTAAATAAGTCTCTCTTTTTGAAGTGGCATCTTGTTGTCCAGATGGGTTTTTCTTAGGTTGCCAAAGATATTCAAACATGGTTATGATTGAAGAAAAAATATTAAAAGAAAAGACCTAGGTAGATACTCACAATGGCATTATCAATATTGTTTAGGTTGTCCTTAATTTTTGTGATCAATTCTCTGATCTCAGGTGTGCCCAACTTTCCAACCATTGCCTTGAAATTAAGCATTTGATAGACCAAATATGAATCCCATGTTTAGCATAACAATGCAGAGTGTGCACAGTCAAGAAATACTTTGGAAACACAAACTTTACCTATTCACCAGTTGTAAGTTGTAGAGGCACACTCAAATGGTAAGGACTAGTAAATTGGAAAGGCAACTTATGTTTTTATCTCTTTCGATAGTTCACAATATGAAATTAAGAAACTAGACATTAACTCCTAACTAGTCTATTTAAACAAACCATAAGATGCATGAGAAGAAAAAGCACAAGACTCAAATGAAAGGAAACTCACTGGTAACTTTTTTTTCTTGGCTACAATATGCAGGGGTGTATCTCCTTCACATATCTTTAAAAAATGATCTCTTTTTCCAATCCGATCTGTGCTTTCTCCACTTTGCAGGGGCTTTTCCTCTGGAAGCTTGTCAAGTCCCTTGTTGACCAAGTCTGATAGACCAACCTTTTTATTCAAGTAATCAACAATTTGCACTTGGCTAACTTGATCAGCTAAGTGCAACACATTCATTCCACAACTATCTGCTATTTCGACAGTGTTTGGCTTCCACTTTATCAACTCTTTTACTACTTCCAGATGCCCCAATTTTGCTGCCATACAAAATGGTGTTTCTTCATTGTCATTAACAAAATAACACAATTGGGGCTCAAACTGTATTAGATTTCTCATTATATGCACGTAGTGTATCTGAGTAGTTACATGCAAGGCACTATCACCATGTTGGTACTTTATCTTTATTAAATCTTTTGCATCTTCTGAATTCAACCTATCAATCAACAAACTCACCAAATATGTGAAGGAGTCACCCAAAATCATTAGATGGTGGTATTAATTCCTTCTCTAAAATAAATACATACATAGAAGTTTAGAACAAAGAAAATAATCTCACATTAGATTCGATTTTATTGTTGACTATGTAAAGAGGAAAATAATAACTGACCCAAGTTCCCTTTAATAATTGCAACATATAAATAGGTTTGCTCATCCACTGTTATTTGGTGTAGACTTGGCGAATGTGCTTTCAGCAGTTGCTTTACTGCGGGTAAATCACCACTTTCACAAGCTTTGAAGAGAGTATTCTCATTGTACTTGTTGCTGATTTCTACATCACATTTTTGTGTTTGGAGTAGAATCTCCACAACCTTGGAGAAACCTCCCTGAGTAGCCAAGTGCAATGCAGTATTTCCTTGACATTTGTAGCCTTAACAAGAAGAGTATTGAGTCAGAGGAATTGTTGAATGAATGGTAGATTTCCTACAAAAGCAGCCAAATGGAGAAGAGTATTTTTGCTTCCATGTGTAATACTATTGAGAGCTTCTTTAAGTTGGGAAATCTCAAACTTTGTTCTAGGATGTATTGCAACATTGTATGCCCCGCCATCAATCCCTTGGTTAGGATGTTCACTCTCTATTGCCATGAAGATTTTATGTTGTTGAAATGACTTTAAACACTTGCCTGCCAATTCCTTTTATTACATAGTAAATAATACCAAAGACATTAATCATAGGACTAGATAAGGAAAAAAGAGAATTATTCTTGTCCTGGTTAATAGGAATTGGTTCCACAGAAAAAGATGTAGCCTCCATTAAAAGAGGAGAAAAAAAGAGACATGTCAAAAAGAGAGTAAAATATATTGAATACCTTCCATTTGTTTAGAAAAATATCCCTACTAATAGTAGAAAAAAGATATGCCCAATACCTTACTTTAATGGAAAGAAATGAGTAGATTTATTCTTTCTCCTGCAAAGGAACATTGTAGGAGGAACACTGTAGGAATATGCTCCTAATGGTTGTAAGAAGGCACTTGGAATCTTTATAGTAATCTTTACCAAAGTATCATGAATCATATTTTATTAGAACATGAAATTTTATGCTATCATGGATGTATAAAAGTTTATGCTATCATGGATGTTGTTTATATAGATTCATATAGTAATGAAATGAGTTTCCTATCATGCATTGAAGAATCTAGACTGTCAAATTTTATGTTTCAAGATATGATTGTGTGTTTTATTTTGCATCAACTTTTCGGATTACATTCTCTCATCAAACATTCGGATAAGAGAAAGAAAGCATCAATTGAATTTAGAAGCATAAAATTTGGCAGTTTCATATGGATTGTGGAAATATTATTATTTCTTAATCTTGACTAACTACTCCTTCAATGCAGGATGGTGTTTTTAGCCAAAGAAAACCAGAAGCTTAGGTAAACATTGAAAACTAACTTGTAGGTTGGGGTAGTAAAATATGATATTGAGCTATCCTTTGAAGATAAAGGGAAGAAGGATCACACAACTGGTTGGTCTAGGTTCATTAAAGAGTCGAAAGTACTAGATCCAATCAAGAATTTTCAATAATCATAGAGATTTTTTAGCAAGGGCATTAGCATCTCTAAATGATTCTTCAAATATCGTGCTAAGGCAGTAAGCAATACAAAAGTCTTTCAAGAATGAAATTGTACTAAGTTTATTCATCGTGAGATTAACTTAAAGAAAATGAATCATTAGCTTTTACACGTATAGAGAGGGAGAGAAACCAAGGAGATAGAACTAAATGAATTTGATGCAAGAATATCACTACAACAATCTATAGGTGAAATCAATTTATTCAACTTGAAGGAGATTAGATTATCATTGGCAAGTAAGAATAAGAGTTGCCACAACATAAGAACTGAAATTTAGGGAAGAACTAACTACCTAAGAAGCAATTGTACTTCTCTTACTTGATTTGAAAGCATTTGCATGTGGAATGAACTTTACACTAGACATTACCAACCAGTCAAATTTCCTCTTAGCAGGTCTTTCTTCCTCTTCATTTTTCATATCCATGAGCTATTGCAATGCAGAAGCCTTGGTCCAATTTAACCACTCAATGGCCATGTTTGGCATAGGTACTGCAACCTCAACATTATATTCAGATCAATATAGATAATTGAGAGTAAGAACCTAAAATTGTAGATACAAGTTAAACCAAAAAAAAATTGGTTGGTATTGTTAGGAGAATTTCATTAATCTTGAAGTTAGATTCAAGGAAAACAAAATGGAAAAAAGGAATACATTAAACGATCCACTTTTGCCAAAAGTAATTGAATGACATATCTTTATCTGCAATAATTTCTGGGATTGATGGTGTTTAGATTTTTGTATTAACATTTGTAATCACACTCTATGATCCATCATCAAGATGAAGAAAAGTAAGAAAGCAAGGAAAAATCCTGATGATGATGGAAGCAAAGTAAGAGAACCCAAGAAGAAATCTCGATGATCCATCATCATCAAGATGAAGCAAGCAAGAGAGAAGGACAAATTCTGATGATGGAGCATGGAGTGTGATTTGAAAAGTTAATGCAAAATTCCAAACACAATCAATCCCATAAATTCTTACAGATAATTATCATAAATTGTGGAAATATTTTCTCATTAACATACCTTTATCTTTAGGAAGGTCGCCAAGCTGCTTGCCTATCATTACCATAGTGATAGCTTTAGTCTTGCCATTCAGGAGAAGATTTTCACTTCTACACTGAATATTTTCCTTGGGGAGACTATGAAACCTTAGCAAGGAGGGCTTCTTCTCAGGGTTATATGCGGAAAAGCAACTCTTATCAAGAGATGTAGTGACATTTCCAACCTTGACAACACGATTACTCAATTAACAACCACTAGTCCCCAAATTCAGAGATACTTGATCACCATCTTCAATGTTACAAATCTTAGCCTTGCTCGATAAGGAAAGTTGAAGCCCACTTCCATGGATGTTGCTATAAGCTTCCTGAATAAGATTAAGGCTTGGGCTTTTATCGCTTTCATTTTCTAGGCCTTGTTTATTCCACTTCCTCTCCATCTCACTGCTACTGCTAGTGCCACCTAATCCCATGAAGTCCATCTCCATTCTAGGCCCGAAAGCTCTACAACCCAAAAAGCTCTACCAAAAAAACCTCTAGACTAGTTCCAAACTCCTGAGCAAGGTATTGGGCAGGAACCAAAAGGGTAACAACCCTCCTTTTGCTAAACAAGGGACTCAGCATGAGGATGCTATAGGAAAGAAAAAAAATTGAAGACACAAGCCAATCTGGCCTGAATACTGCCACGTAATCCCATGAAGCCCATCTCCATCCTGATTCAGCTATTGGCAAATGCTAAGCACTCCCTTCTGAATTTGTGACAAAGGCTTAACTGCCTCTGTCACACATGATTTTGGGGCAAGTTATCGATGATTTGAGAATGGATATCTGCAGAACAAATACTCACTCTAAATACTCGCTCTATACCTCAATAGCATGAAATATTCAAATTCATTCGAAATAATCCACAACATCAGGGTTCTAAAGCTTGTGGAATGCCTCAGAGAAATTAGGGCTTTAAAAAAAGCTGGAAAAAATAGGGAATGGAAAACTTACATTTTGCACTCGACGCTAGCGTCATGGTTGCAGAAAGGACAATTGAAGACTATATCCAACTTCTCTTGCTTTTTCTTTGGTGGAGCCTTCTTTGATGACTTTCTCATCCCCATTTTTACAGAAAATCAAAGATTTCAAGCTTCCAAACTGCAACCAAAGGGAATTCCCGCTTTAAAAATAATTACATAACAATGAAATAGGGCACAACCTTTTTCATTTTCAAAATAATATGAAGCCTGTGTTGGTCGAAATTTTGACCAACACAGGCATGGATTTTTTTTAAAACACATTTTTCCTCATCTATTTCGACCAATTTGACCCCATTTTAATAGATGGTCAAAAATTTAGGTCTAAAAATGGGGTCAAATGTACTAGTGTCTTATAAATAATATTTTAACTACGAAAATATGTATTAAGTAAAATAATCATACTTTAGTAATAATTAATTTCATCTTATCATCACATTTTAATTACACCAAAGGCATACTATACCAAGGAAAACAACTTAGGATTATTGATCAACGATTGAAAGTCTATAAAATGCCTTGCAAGATGATTGAAATGATCTACTCTATAGATTAGTTCTCTATCATTTTGGTGGGGTCTATTTGTCACAAGCTATTTTTGTCCTAATTTTCCCTCCATATGTGACATGTTTGATAAGTTCTCCACTTTACGCTTCCACCATATATGCATTTCACTCATAGGCTATGCAAGACAATTGAAAGAAACAACACCGTCGGATCCATATCAAATGTCAGTATAGTGGACTGGAGTTTTTACCGGCACACAAGAAGGTGACAAATTTTTTGTGACTTTGTTTACATCTTTTTACCTATAATTTTTTTCATTTGTCATCCAGATGAGGGCACACATTATCAAAACAAATACTAGCAGCGGACAACCTCATGAATTTAGTAGGAAAATATATATTTAAATCTCTCTATATCTAGAGGTTCCTTTGTTGGCAGTGCTTTCATTTATTTATTTTTATTAATTCTACCAACCAACCGAAGCTTAAATTTTCTCTCTTTAGTTTTTCAATTTTTTAAATTCTATGGCTTGCAACATATAATCACATTACAACAATTGCCCACGTGAGGTTTACTTTTTGGTCTTCCCAATTTATCGGGACATTCGATTTGGTCCCTTTATATATATATATATATATATATATATATATATATATATATATATATATATATATATATATATATATATATATATATATATATATATATATATATATATATATATATATATATAGCTTTAGAGTTACAAATATAAACATTAGAAACATTTAAAATTTAATATTAAGTTAAATCAAAAACTACATTTTTAAGAAGTAAAGTTAATGAATTAATTATTTAAAATAAATATTTAAATTTGTAATTGATTTGGTTAAACTGATAAATGTGGACAAAGAATGAATGAATGAATGCTTTTTAATGATGTCCGTGAGACCAAAGTAGTCTAAGGGACCCAAAAACAAGCATACTAGATAATTTTCAAATTCCTTTCCATTTCTAATTTTTTGACATGGATCTTAACCAAAAAAACACATCATAGAGAGATTAGATGTTATTGTATGCCGCACATTTTGAGAGAAAATGTCATTCTGTTTTAACTGCTCCAAACTTGAAAAGTATGAATTGTTTAGATTTTTAAAAAAAATTAAAATTAAAATTTAGTTATTAAACTAATAAAATTTGTTATTTAGATTTGTAAGAATGAAGTTTTGGTAATTGTACTCTTGAATCTATTACTTATCTTAATCCTATGAAAACAAGTCTTGAATTATGTGCACTATTTTTTCCTTAGAAACATATTCGTCTATATAATTTTAGATTTGTTAGTGCCTATATTTTTCTCCATTATTGATAGCACAACCCAAGCATTTCAAAATTCATAAATCTTCAAGAAATATCTAGAGTTTCTTTGTTCTTCCCAAATGCTAAAATTTAAATTTAATGTAATATATAGATAATATTTTATTTATAATTTATATAACATAAATTAAGTTGTACATAAATAATTAGAGATATTAATATATACAATATTTCAAATTAGTTATATTATTGCAAATTGCAATATATAATAAAAAATATTTATATTGAAATGATATAAAAATAATAATTACATATAAAATAATCAAATTCGTAATCATGCATAGTTTAGAATGAGTTTTTTTATATTAATCTACAAATAATTATTAAAATTTAATCTTCATAATCTTTTTTAAAAAATTAATTAATTTAATATGTTTATTAATTTGGTAAATTCATTATTAATTATTAGACGTTTAAGTCAAATCATTAAATAATAAATAAAATATGTCTTTATATAATAGCTAGAGCTAATGTTTTTATCAAGATTAGAGTTCAAGGTCAAGGTTATGATTATTTTTTAATTAATATTTTTAATTATTATTATAATTAATACAAAAGATTATATTTATATTTAAACTATACATTTAGAGTTTGGGCTATGATCAAGGGTTTAATATTTGGGTTATGGTAAAGTTAGAATTAGGGTTGAGTTAGGTTTGTCAATAAGGTTTAAGAGTTACAATTAAGGGTGAATCATATTTAGTATTATGATTACAGTTACAATTTTTTATTATGGCTAATGTTAAGGTAAGGATTGAGGTTACATTTAGGAAGATGGTTAGTTTGATGGTTAAAATTAGAGTTTTTATTATGGTTAAGATTAGAATAATGAGTTAGGTTTAGGATTATGTTTCCAATTAAATTTTATGATATTGCATTAAAAAATAAAATCACCTTATTTGTCCAAATATCTCTTCGACATGCCTATTGCACCTTGATAAGGTGTGATTGCTAGTTAAATTTATAATAACATTATTATAGCGCTTTATATAGCAATCTACTATTACATAACAATCACACCTTAAATATAACAAATTTTCACAATCTATAATATTACTTATTACCATTTCTAAAAGTAATTATATTTGCTTTTGACATTTTACTTGTTAACATTTCAAATCACAATCTCTAATCCATTATCAAAATGAATAATAACTAAAACGTAGATAACCCATTATATTATTCTTCTTAAAATGTATTCTTATATAATTATATTTAATTTGTTCTTATGTGATCAATTATCACAAGTAATAAAGAAAGCTAATCTTATGTTTTAAGGCCGTGACACCCATAAACGTTAAAAATGAGATTGCTACATCCCATTAATGGGATTCCTCCAATTTAATATCTCTTAATTAATATCTATTCATATCACACAAGAAAAAGAACGAGTCATGATCCAAACTAAATGGGGACACTAGCTAGTGTTGCCCAAACCCCTACCACTAATGCACTTCATGGCCAATACACTCACACCTAGGTAGATTTTCATTGACGTGCTTGTCTTGTCTTTGAATTAAATTAGCCCAAAAACTTTACGTGAAGGATCGTCCTTGTAACGAGCTATTGGACCTTTTCGGATTCTAGGGCAGCCACGTAATTCAATTAAGACCAATTAAAAGAAAACAAATATTCCCACGCAGCATCGAAAATAAAACGGGAACAAAATCCGCCAGCGAAGTCCGTTAAAAAGCAACGTGGGCGAACCATAAGCATAAATAGCGGAACTGTATTTGCTTTCAGAGATCTCAAATTTGAAGACATTCAAACCCTACCTCCCTCATCAGCCAGGGAATTTGTTTTTAAATGTGCCTTTCGTTTACTGTGAACTGCATCAGCATTTCAGGATTGAGAGTTTTGGTTCAAAATAATTTTCAATTTTCTTTCAATTAAACAACGGCAATGGCTTCCATGAGCTTTCATTCTGAAGTTGAAGGCGTCGATGATCTTCCAGAGGTAAATATTACATCCTACCGCGTTTTTTCGTTATCATTATTTTGATTTTTGATTCAAATAATGTGTGATGCTTGTAATCGCGAAATGCTAGAAAATTCATGTGGAAAACTTTTATTTTCTTATTTATTTGTTCGCTGTATTTGCTAGATGAGAAAATCTTTGCGTTGGAGGATATTCGTTGTTAAGTTTTTTATTTCTTTGATTTTCCGTGGTTAAACTGTGAAAAATTTTGAGTACTGAAATGCAGGAAAATATTTTATGTAACAGTTTACTTTCTGATAATATTGGAGTTTGAGAAAATGCTGAAATGAGGGGAAAATTTTGTGTAGCAATATATGTTCTCTGACATATATTTAGATATTTGATTTGATTTGTTTGAAATCCACGAATTGTTGCATCCAGTGGCTAGATACAGGGAAACTTTTAGGAATTGTGTGTTCTGTATCAATTTTTTTAAATTTTATTTGTCGAAGTTCTGCTTGATTTTATGTAATGCCTAAAGGCGGGGGAATATTTCCATAAAAGTATATTTCTACTACAAATATTGCATTCTGTAATTCATAACCATATGAAATTGCAATAAAGGTGCTGATATTCTTGTTAATCTTTTAGAATTTCATGTGGTGTTTAATTTTCACATCACGCGTAGAGATCTGCAAGTCCACGAGACTGACAATTTCTACAATGTGGCATGAATGTTAGACATACTTGAAACACTAGTATGTTGGCTGTAATATCAGTTAGCGGTAGTGTCCAAAAGAGGAGTATCATCAATATTACGAAGTTTCAGATTTTGGAAGTATTAATATAAAAACAATTCACATTTTATCCCGCCTTCATCGTATGTTGTATAGAAACGGACGGGGAGGGAATGGATGTGTGTGTATAGTAAAAACACGAGAGACAAGGAAAAATAGCTCTAAACGATGAAGTGTTTTGTGAATCAGAACTTGAATTTTTTAACAATTCTAAATAATAGAATATAGTTAATTTCATTTGCTTTGGCTTCTAGATATCTAGTATATTCTTTTTACAGTTTGTTGAATTAGAAGGGTTAAAAATAGTCATATTCTTTTTACAGTTTGTTGAATTAGAAGGGTTAAAAATAGTCATTTTGAAGTGTAGTCTAAATGTCTTCGTAGTGATGTATAAATAGATCAATTATGAATTAGAAAAGTTAGAAAATGACAAACTATTAGTATATGTGAAACTTATTGGTAGGCTTTTAATTATTGTTTTCTTTTGACCTATTAAAATTAGTAATTGGAGGGTTGGGTGCACCAAAATTGCACGACTATTAGAATGCATTCGACCATTGATGCTCTTCCCCTTCAAAGAGGAAGAACATCCAATAATTTTAGAAGATTATAGAAAATGATTGTTATCAAAGATTAATATGAATATATGAAAATTATTGCTAGCAATATTTTTAAAGACATTATTTAATGCAAGCATGCATTAAATTGCAAACCCAGGCTGATCATACTATCCTAGGCATTGACTTTGTGGGATTTCATTATTGGAAAGATAATGAATTCTATTTTTTAATGAGATAATTGGACATCAAGGGAAATATTAAAGTTGGCAAAGCAAGGAGATGAGGTAGGAGTTGTGTTTGATTCTAGTATGTTAAGGGAAGGGATCAATAGAAATATGTAGACTTTGATTCTAGGAGGAACACTAAATTGATTCCTTCCATCATTTATACCTTCCACACAAATTATATTGTTCTCTATTAGATCCTTCATTTTAAGTGTAAGGTCCACATAACATTAAGTGTCATGCCCTTTGACTTGATACTGTCAACATAAATCAATAGCATTGGAGATATATACATCCAAGGATTAGATGGGGCAAGGAGATTAAATTATTTCTTTGGATTTTTATGGGTGATATGGATTTACTAAATGAATGAAAACATGTAATGACTAAAGTTTGATAGATATGGCCTTAAAGATAAATATAAACTTTCAAAATAGTTGGTGTTTGAATATAATTTATATTGATTTATAACAAGGAGAAGGTTCCCTATGATTATTTAACATATTATTTATGACAATTGAAAATGGGAAATGAAGAATATGATGGTTGAGAAGAGTTGTAACTTAAAGGCTGAACAATGTGAATCTTTTTCTTGTAATTTCATTTTGAATTTATATTGGTATATAAGAAGGAGCATGTTCCATATAGTTATTTAACATACTATTTATTACAACTTAAAATGGGAAATGAAGAATATGATGGTTGAGAAAAGTTGTAGCTTAAAAGGTAACAACATGAATCTTTTTCTTGTAATTCAACCTAGATTTGCAAAAAAACAAGAACTATAACATAGTAGTTGAACATGACTTTATTCTTGATTTGTGAAAGGAGTTTATTGATGAAAAACTTTTTAAAAATTCATATTCATGTGTAATCGATAATTTTAATATGAAAATATTAAAAATGAGTGAAATAATAATTGTTAATATGCTTTGTTTGCAATGAATCATTTTAGAGAAAATAAAATTTAGGTGAATATTATTTTTTCTTTTTGATTAAAAAGGGTTTGCTAATTTAGTTTAAGCATGAATTGAATTATTAGTAATTAATAAAACCACTCCAAGGGTCTTTAATTATTTTAGAGAAGTGTTTAGCTAATAGTTGATCATTGTGGGATAAATCAAGATAAATGACATTAAATGAAACTCTTTTGGGTCATTGGGTCTCCCTTATAATTACATTTCAAAGTGGGGAGACAAGAGAGGTCTATTGGAAAAATATGAGATAAAAGTCAAAATAGGAGGGGATTATAGTTATTCTCTATGATATGTATTTGTGTGAAGTTACGCTTGGATAAATTTCAATCTAACTTACAATTAGGATTATGGTGGTTAATGAGATCATATTAAGTTGGATGAATGAATGTAAATATTTTTTATGTAGGTCTGCTTAGGAATATTATTAATATGAGGAGGAAGGTTGAGTGGATAGACTTGCAAATATAATATGGTATTCAGAGAGGGTGGTGTATGAGAAATTAGATGAGATAATTTAATTTGTTGAGGTACATAAATAAGGGGATGGTGTAGGGAAATAGTTGATAATTTAGTTGGATGATGAAGGGTCGTCAATGAATGAGGAAAATAATCTAGCCAAGAAGTTGGAGATACGTGTGTAGTGGGTAATGTGGAAGGAAATATGAGGTGTTTGAGAATCAATTGTGAGAGATGTGAGAAATTATTTAAGTGAGGTTAAAAAAGTAATAATTTTTTTTGGACAAAGTGATGGGATTTAATATAACGTATTATTTTAAATTTAAACAATTGGTTTGTTAGACCATGGATAAATTCCATATATTGTAGGTGATGGATTGTGTTGAATTTTATAGGGAATCAACAATTAGTTAGAAAGGAAAGAGTTGTCGAAGTTACTACACTCTTCATGAAGGATACACATATTATTTTTGTCTTGTTAATTTTTATGCACATTTTTTCCAAAACATATATCATACCTTTAAAAGACCTTCATGATCATCTCCCATCATCATGAGAGGGTGAAGGCATGCACAAAATCTTGATGAAAAATAGGACTGAGTAACACACTTGGGGATGCACTTAAAAGAAAAGATATATGCACACTCAAGAAAGGAGATGATTATTTTATAGGGATATGTGTGTATAATAATTGGATTCTCAAATTAAATAGTAAAATTTTATGAAATAATGATTTTTAAATATAATATTAAGCATGATAAAATAATACACTCATTCACATTATGAAGTACAAAGAGATAGAATAACTTGCTTGTAGAACATAAAATAATATGATTTTTTTAGAGAGGCTTTGTCCTACTTCTAGGAACGGAATCAAGAGTTAGCTAGCTCCATTTCTCGTGGAATCAATGTGTTCTCTTATTATCTCCTTAATTCTAGATGTTTATCACCATATCCTTGAATTAATAGAATTGGATTATATTTTTACATTAACCCCAAATTTCCTAGTGCCAATGATCATATCAAGATTGAAAGGAAGATTCCAGTCCTTTAGGTTTTCATTATTTTTTAATATTTTTATTCCATTGAATCAAATGTTGGTATTAGGAATTTGACTTACCTCATTTTTTATTTTTTATTGGGTTACCATTATGCACATAATTCATACCTTTTTGTGTCTAGTGGTCCATCCTTTAGTCATAATTTTATTTTCTACAACCATGAATATGTCTTTTCAACTCTCCATGATTTTCCTTGTGTTCACTAGTGATATGTTTAGGGTATGGTGACATTGTAAAACCCTTTTAGGCTTGTTCTAAGGAGGTTGAATTTCAAAGCTTCTAAAACTAGAATCAAAGTCCATAAAAATGTTTAAAAGATTGGAATAAATTTTTAAAATGTATAGAAATGCTTAAGGTGACTTGACATATGTACAATAATTTTATGTACATTTCAAATCAAAGGTTGGCATTAGAAATTTGAGTCACGCCATACGATCTCTTTGTTAGTAGGATACTATTATGCACATATTTCAATCCATTTTAGTGTCTAATGTCATTCTTTAAAGTTGTAATTATATTTTATATAACCACGACAATCTCGTTGCAATTCTCTTTGATTTTACGTGTCTTTAACAAGTGATATGTTTAGGGTATGGTGGTGTCCTAACACCCTTTGAGACTTTTAGGCATCAATGTTGAAACCTTATCAACATCATCTTTATTAAATTGTCTAAGACACTTCTAAAACTAGTTATACTAAAACATGTGCATCAAATAATATATTAACAATCAACTTATGTTTTGCTTTGTGATAAATTGTCAACTTGGCGAATTCGTGATAATAAATATTTTGTTTCCAACTTTCAAATTCAAACATGTAATTACAATAAGTACTTAACATCACAAATTACAGTTATTAAAATATAATTATTAAAATACATCTATCAAACATTTTGTCTACTTGTAGACTAAACTTTATCCCAATAAAACTTGAAAGTTAGAACATGCAAGGCATATAGGTTCCTTATATTTATAAAGGGCATATGTTATTTCAGTTTGAATCAAATTATCGATTACATTCACAAATCTTACTTGAATAAGTAAACAAATATGCAAACAAACACTATAGAAGAGAATCTAGAATTTATGATTCACAACATCACATATTTTAGATTTTTAAATAACACACTGAATTTTTTTTTAAAATACCATACCTCTATATGTGAACTAAGAGCTCAAAGTTATTGTTTGAGATCTCAGACATCAATGGTGTAGCTAGTTCAACAACATCTTTACTATATTGTTTAAAGCATCTCTTTAAATGGCTAAATTAAAATAAGTTCATGAAACAATATATCATCAACCACCTCTATATGTGAACTAAGAGCTTAAAGTTATTGCTTGAGATTTTACACAAATGAACCTATCACCAACCAAGAAAGTTAAAAATGATCAATTATTAACACATATATAATTGACTATTAATACATATACAACCATTTTGTAGAATTTTTTATAAGCGATTATCAAAAGAATCTATGACTATAGACCTAGGAATCATAGGAACATGGATGGATAGTGGGTCATCTCCCCTAATAATCCCAAAGCTAAGACATTAAAAGTGAAGGGTATTTAGACTGCTTAACAAGTAGTGTTACCTTGTACATTGGGTAAATCGCTGTGGTTAGGCCGGCCTAAACAAGGTCGAAGAGTTCGTGGAAGGCTCTGTAAGTAAAAGACCTGGACAAAATCCAAAGTGTCCACATCCTTAGTTGTATCGCCACCGAGCGAATAACTGTCCTCACAATCACAAAGAAGAACGTGTGGTCAGACTTCTCGGCCTAATCGATCTATCCAGAGGCATCGCCAAGTCAAACCACAACCCTCCAAAAAACGAGGTATGGACATTTGTGGGAAAGTCAGAGAGCTAAATACACAGACATGAAGACATTAAAAAGTCAATGAACTAAATACACAGACGTGAAGCCACGAAACATGGACGGCCAACATTCCTATCGTAATTTTTTTGTACAGTTGTGAGTACTGAAATACAATGTTATCCAGTTGGAAGTTTTTGTATTATAGCAAGTTGAGGTACTTACTGCATTCAAATTCTTTTCCAAATGGGTATTGCCGTTTAATTGGTAAACATATGGTGGTGTAAATATTATTTTGGACAAAACAAAATCTGTAAATTGTTTGTATGTTATAGGAATGTATGATTTGTGTTTTCGATTCAATTGTGTATGTTACTTTTAATAATAATATTTCTGATCTCACTCTGTAATCCATCATCACAATAAGAGAATGCAGAATGCAGGTATAATGTAAGTATAGAATGGTAAATATGGAGACTAAGCCTCACTCTAAGCCTCACTCATGAAAAATAATAAAAGAGGAGAAGGTAAGTACACAAAGCCTCACTCATGAAGAATAAAAGAGGGGGAGAAGGTAAGCACAAGAAGGAGAAAGAGAAAGTCATAAAATAAAAGTAAAAAATTAATAAATAAAGGAAGAAACACAAAGAAAAGACAAAGAACTAAGTTGAAAAAATGAACATGCTAACTAATGACTAAAAAACCAAGCTAAGATACAATAACTCAAAAAACTGAATAACCAAGCTAATAGGATACTTTTTGTTTTTTGAGTAATTGTATTTAGCTTAGTTTTTTAGTCATTATTTTGCATGTTCTTTTTCCAACTTAGTTCTTAGTACTTACTGTCTTTTCTTTGTGTTTCCTCTTTATTTATTTTTTTATCCTTTCATTTTATGACTTTTTCTTTCTCCTTTTAGGTTTGTGTGCTTACCTTCACCTCCTCCTCACGAGTGAGGTGGCCGAGTTTGCATCCAGAAACAAATCATGCATCTCAAAATGGATTGTGTAAATCTAATAAAATTAATTATTATAGAAATGTGTTATTTTAATCTTGATTAACAGAAATAATTCAATCAAATCAGTTGAAACCTTTTTTTTACATCTATAGTATTTGAACCACTACCAACTATGCAACTATGATCACATGACTTTGTTCTTGTTCCATAAATATAGCGATTAAGGTGACTCAAACTTATGATTAGCCTTAATGTGTCATTGGAATGAAATCTATGATTAACTTCTTATTTAGTTATAGTGTTCTGACTATTTTGTAATGTACACTCTAAAATATATTATTATTTTATTATAAATCATGTCTATATAATATGATCATATTATTATGATCTTTTAACTATTTTGTTATCTTGTGATAGTGCTATGAGGATTCAACTTTGTAGTTTTTGAGTCAAACTCATGTGATATTGCTATCAAGATTCAACTTTGTGGTTTAGTCAAATTAATTGACCCAAGTTTCTTGAGTAGTAGTTCATAAGAACAATATTTTGTTATCTTGTGATATTGCTATGAGGACTCAACTATGTACTTAAACTTATTTACTCATATTGCACTAAAAAGCCACCATCCCATTACTTTTTAAAACTTAACTAGTGAGTTTCCTCCATAATTAAACCCACCTTTAACTTATTGTTTTACCATTATCACCTTTCTAAATGATAAATTAATTAAAAGTTAAAATTTTATATTATTAATTTTTAATTTAAAATATATCATTGTTCTTATTATTTCTTTAACTTTAATAACATAAAATAAAAATATATACTTATATCTGTGAAGATTATAAAATTAAGAAAATCCAGAAATAATCAATATATGTAAACCAAACTAATAATTGAACATACTAAAGTTCGAGATTCTTGATATTTCCCGTGTAAATTTTGAATATCTGGAATTAGAAAAGACTCCGAGATTCTTGATATGTTCCATGTAAATCTGGATTTCTGGTATTAAAGAAAAACTTCGAGATTCTCCTCTTCAATAGTGACATTAAAGCGCTTGTCTTGTGGCTAAGGCAGTGAGACAATCCAAGGCCAAATATCATCGAACCTCTTTCAATTGGTTCTACTCGCGAGGCCGTTAATCAACCACGTACATGAATACCCCACGAGTAGAAGGAAATATTTCGTCCCAAGAGAGAAACAACGTGGAAGTACAGGGACCAGAACCAGTGCATCGCCAGATTTGCTTTGAAAAGCACATGAACGAAAACGAGTATTTGTTTGGAGCCATTAAAACCCTACGGCAACCGTTACCAATGAAATTTATTCTTGATAATCCTCATCCTTCGCCTTTAAACAACAGCATTCTAATGGTAAGGAGATTAAATTTTAAATCAAAATAAATCTCAATTTTCTGTCAACCAACGGATTGCCATGGCTTCGTCAAGTTCTCGTTCTGATTTTGATGGCGTCGACGAGTTTCAGCGGGTAAACAATATTTGTTCTATTTTATCTTCTACTCATTGGGTCTTTCTTTATTTGAATTCTGCAAATTTTGATGCGATGAAATGCGGGTAAATATTTTATTATAATGTAGTTTGCTAATTTATTTGTTTTGATTATGTGAATTGGCGATCTGCGTAGAATCTTTTGTAGGATTATGTTATGCTAATCTATTCTATTGTTTCTTCTCGTCTGGAATTAGTCTTTTTAATGTCTGTAATGGCGACATGCAGTTCGGAGACGCGAGTTCGAGTGCTGCGCCGGAGCAGAGGGGGCTGGTTTATGAGCTCGTAGTGCAGGGCAACAGGGCTTTCCGGGATAGACAACTTGAAGATGTATCTATCATAGTCTTTTTTCTTTCTTTTCTTTATAACGTTTGAATTGAAATTCGGTTGAATTTGACAGTTTAAGATTAATTAAAGATCCAAGGTCTCCGTAGTTCACAATGTTAGAGAAAATGCTCAAGGGAAAAAAGAACTCTTGCACACATTTTTCCCGAAAACCTTATCTGTTCGAGGTAGTGATCCAATTTTACTGCCATTGCACTTCTAATTTGTCAACCATAATCTCATGCCTTTGAAACAACAATAGATGAGTCTAGTTATTTCAGGTACCTTTTTCTCTCGAGTCGGCCTAGGCTCTTTCCTTGTGCAATTGTACTAACGTTTCACCGAAATACCCTGCTTTGTTGGATGCCACATTACACATGGATTTCACATTTTAAAGTTGCTTTTCAACCTTCTGTGGTCGTAGTTTCATGTCTATTGTAGGAATTCATACCATGACTTGTTTAATACCTATTAGATGCGTGAATCTGGCAGTTTCAGGTTGATTTTCTCTTTTGCCAGTTTGCGGCAATATGTTAAGTCCTCATGTGTTTGAAATTATACTCTTCAAGGGAAATTTTATGCTTCTTAAATGCTGTGTGCCTTTTGCCTGTTATATTCAGCAATTTTAGTTGTTATTTGCAGACTCAAGTTTCGTGTTGCCTTATGCTCGAGTCCCTTCCATTTGTGAGCCTATGAAATGCCCATTCATGATCCCTTATTAATAACTGATCTGAGAAATTTCGTAATGGTCATCTAGTTGAAATGTGTTATTGAATGCATGTTGCCCTCCCTTCTGCTTTGTCAATGCCTCGAGATTCAAACATCTGAAGAATTTACTTAGTCTGGAGCTTGTCTAAACCTATTAACTTGTGAAACAACTAAATGGGTATCTGTGATTCAAATTTTGGGAAAATTGAAGTCCAAATGCAGAAGGTATGGTTGGTTGGAGATTTTGTTGGATCCAAGAACCTCCACTGGCATCAGCAGCTATTCCTGGAACCAACAGAACTGTTGACAAGCTCCCCATTCCCTGTCTCTTGTTAATTATTTACTTCTTTCATGACTCAGCTGCTTTTTCAATGAAGTGAAGTTTAATGATTGTTTGCTCAGTTCTTGGGACCATCAGAATCACTGATGGTTCTTGTTCTTGTTCTTGGTCCTTGCAGTGTATTGATTAAGCTCCCAATGGGGCTGAAACTGCCATCAAGGCCATTTTTGGGTGAAGCATATGTTTTTCCAAGGCCAGTTTGTAGAAGGGCTTAATGGGTGCACCGATTTTCAGTTTAACTGAATTTTTGAGCCAAGATGATTAAACGATGTGATTATGCCATGATATTTATTGAAACAAAATATTTCATGATAATAGTTGGAATGTAAATTCATTATCTTCTCATAAAAAAATATGTTAATTTATTCAGTTATCATAAGGGAGTGCACACTTGACTGCTTTCTAGGGGTCTCTTTATAATTCAGGTCCATACATGGCTTATCAATGATCTAATTAGATGTTTCTTATTCGTTAGTTGGAAATATCAAACTCCTAGGTTTTGCACACAGATGCAATCAAACAAATATTGTATGATAAATGTTTGTGCTTAGCATAGTTACTGCAGGGCAGGATATGCCTTTTAGTTTCACTAATTCAAAAAGATATATTGTTCTTGAAAATGTGGACAGTATTGACTCATTTTGCATTTATACTGTTAAAGTTATTTCTTCCTCATATGCTATTGCAGTAATAGCAGACCAACACACTTTGATATTAGTGGTTTTTGAGTAAAATTCTTGATTTACCAAACAGAACAGCATTTGGGTTGGTGGAACATCAACATCATTTGCATATGATACATGTAACTAAAGGGAGATTCTTCACATGTGAAGAAAGCTCTGGAATTTTGGAGCCACAGTATAGAATTAAATGAACATTGTTTTATTGGTTAGTTCCTTATGTGTATTCGTTCTTGCAACTGTTTTCTTATGCAGGCCATTAGTTTATATTCAAAAGCTCTCAAATTGCAACCTCTTGATCCTATTGTTCTCAATAATCGCAGTGCAGCTTTTTATTGGTAAGGAGAAAGCTAAAATGTTCCTGAATGATTTCTTCAAGCATAGTATGGATATGTAACAATTAGAACATTAGAAGGAAATGAGATACTATTAGTTAACATTCATTAAAAAATGGGTGTGGTTTCTATAACAGCTACAGTCAACGACTAAGGAACCGTTCTGCTGCATTGTCAGAGAGTCAAGCATTGTCCGGAATGGACCCTACAGTACATGCAGAGGTATTGAATTAGGCTTGCAATCAACTTTGATATCTTTATACTTCGGCCCAGGCTTCATCAATTACCTTTTTTTTGTGGTTTAGCTTTCCCTGAAAGATGCAGAGAAGGCGCTGAAAAGCCAAAGTGCTTTGCCAAAATCATATTATCGGAAAGCAATGGCTCTAAAGCTGGTAATATTGAACCTACTAAATTATTTACATATATAATGCATTAATGAAGTTATTAGTGATTGGAATGCTCTGTCACAAATTATAATGTTTTGCTAAGGCAACTTGTTTTTCCTATCTGTGCTTCTGACTGTATAACTGTGAAATCGTCAGAGCAATACAGTGGACATGAGCAATGAAAAGTATTCAACTTATGTTATTTACTAATAATTTTATTTTTTGAAATTGTACTAGGATACATAGAAGTTTGAACTTTAGTATTGAAGGTTTAGTTACTAGTACGCTTACATTAGTGCTGGGAATAAAATTAAAAATTTACGCTCTTTATGGTTCCGATGCAACAAAGAAGCTCTGTGTAGAATAGTTCACATTTCCTATCAGAGCCTGAAGGGGCTATAAGCAAATTGATTGAAGTCTAGGGCAATATGTAGAAATCAACTTATAACTAGATAATTGAGCCCACACACTATAAGGACTATAAGAGGATAGTTGGCTACCAGAAGATCCATGGCAGCTGCAGAAAATAACTTCCCTGACTTAGTACCCTGAGATAGCATGCATATGTCATGACAATATTAACAAAGCCTTCCTGATATCTACAATAATTCTGAGACATGCAGGTTCCTTTGTGTTTATTGAATACTCAGAATTTCAGACTTTGTTCGGATAGCTTTATCTACCAAGAACAAAATTAAGTAACCCCTTTAAACCATTATTGTTCAATTCACATAATGGAGTCCAATTATTGGTATTTTAGCTTCTTTTGACGGATACAACGGACAAAAAGTAGTCCAAGAAATTTTTTCTAATCTCATTGTTGTAGACAAACTGGTACGATTGAGAAGTGGGTAAAGTTAATCCAACTCACAGAAAGAGCATGTAGAGAATGGAGAAACGTAGAAGACAAAAAACATAAATACCTACGAGTGTTAACAACAATATATCTCCATTTGATCCAATGTTCACGATCTATATACTGAGGAACATGCACACCTAGGAACAATACACACTTGTAGTTTTCACAAGACAAGAATACACATATATGGCCAAAATAAAATTCATTTCTCACAAAAGATATTAATCATACCAAAATGTCATTATCTTTTTTTTCATTGAAGAGTGATGGATTTCCAGTTTGTGTACATTATCACTTGTTATTATTGATAAGCACCAAAGCTTCCATAAGACTTCGTTAATTGAAAATTCTAAGTTTTATATGTGCTAAATCCAAGATTATTTGATGGCTTATCTAAAGTAAAAATTCTCCTCCTCAATTAATGCATATTTATATTCTTTTGGTTTATTATTTATGGCCCAAAGTCAAAGTAGTGTTTTAACTTCAACTGCTACATACCCAACTGAAATAATTGGTCTGCATATTCAAATGAATACATTAATTTCTGAACACACAATGAGCTGAGATTGGTGTAGTTGTTCTGGTTGGCATTAATATTTACCTCTTAGAAATCACCCAAGTTTAGACCCAGACCTGCATGACTCTGAATATATCTGGTATCATGTCCAAAATAATGTTTATTACTCACATAACGAATTGAGCATACCGAAATGGCACTAACAGTTTTTCATTGAAGAGTCATTATTTCTGACTTTGTGTACTGCTTCCTTTGAATTTTGTTATTCTGAAGTTCAATATTTGCTGAATCCAAGATCATTTGCTGACTTACCTTTAACAAATAATTTTCTAACTTTTTATTGCTTATTTATATTCTTTCAAATAATTATAATTTATTTAATGCTTCAACACGTGCTTTTTTCTTTGGCTTTTACGTATCCTCCCAAAGTAATTGATTTGCTTCTTCAGATCAGTAAATTTACTTCTGAACATCATGCAACACCCCAAGGCTGATGTGGGTGTTCTGTGAAGCAATCAGTATTTACTTCTTAGAAGATGTTCAAGTTGGCATTCGAAAATGCATGAGTTCTGATTCTATCATATCATGTGCCCAATCTGGGATAATATCATAACCTTCCCTTCTAATATTTCTAATGGATGCAATAGATATGTGATAACATATAAGCTAGTAGCAGAATTGCATGTTTTTTGTAATTTACATGATCTTCTTCAGTATTTGTAACTTAAAAATATCTTCAATTAATATCAATTATTTCTAGGAGTTTTCATTATCAATTGCATGCATTATTCACTCTGAATTAGAAATTAGCAACATTACTCTGGAAACCATATCTGGTTATTACTAAGGACAGCCTCACCATATAAACAATTTCTTCCAACTTAGGATGCTTTGCTTTAAAAAATGCATGTGCTCCAAAATTTAGCTGATTAAATTTAGATGTTTGAAAATAATGGATGAAAGTAGAATAACCATATAGCAATGTTGTCAATGTTTGACTGACATGATCAAACTGACCTGTTTTCATTTTTATTCCTCCAATTTCAATCCAATCTAATAAAAGTCATTCGTTGCAGTTAGAACGGTATAGTGATGCCAGGGAAGCACTTCTATCTGGACTTCAGGTTGATCCATCAAGGTATTCAATTTCTTTAAATCATTTTTCATAAAGGATTCATGTCCTTGTTTCTATTACTCATTAAAGTGAATGATGTTTGAGTTCAGTAGTTTCCAGCTATTTTCTTCTTCTAAAAACCTTAGATTTGACTATTTCCGTGATTTAACCTTGCTGGTATTTACAACAGCCTTCCTATGCAGGAAGCAATTTTTAATTTCGACAGACAATTTATGCTGGGACATGACAGTTCTACTGATAGAACTAGACGAGCTAGAGTGCAACGAAGTGATGATTTTGATTGTACTCTGTGTCTCAAGATGCTTTATGATCCGGTAACTACTCCATGTGGACATTCATTCTGTCGTGCATGTCTCTTTCAATCCATGGACCATGGTAAGATTGGGCTTTTAAGAAATCACCTTGTGCCATATCTATTTATATTGGTTTATTTGTCCCAGCTAATGGTAAGCTGGCAAATGTAGGTAATAAGTGCCCAATGTGCAGAACAGTCCTACTTTTAAATCCTAGGACATACCCATTAAGGTAAAATATGAAGTTACTCTTCTTTACTTCACATTTGTTTCCTTTCATTCAAGTATTGATTTTTTACTGTATGTGTCCACCTCTCAATGTTTTTAAATAAATTGATTTTAAGATGTTATAACCTAAGTTTATTTGGAATAAATGCAACCTCTTGCAATAAAGAGATAATGTCAAATCACATCAAGGGTTATTTAGAGAATAAAGATCATTTCTCGTGTTTTTTTCTGTGGATTCCTTTACATTTTGAAATGCTCAAAAAGAATTTGCTTTTAGTGTATTAATTGGCTTCTCTCAGTGTGACTCTGAACAATATTATACAGAAATTTTTTCCTGAGGAATATGCTGAGCGGAAGGCTGAGCAAGATGCTTTGACGCATCCAGGAATTCATATGTTGCCTCTATTTGTTATGGATGTTGTGCTTCCATGCCAGAAATTATCACTCAATATATTTGAGCCTCGGTATAGACTTATGGTGAGCTATTTGTTATTTTTCTAGTACACTGTAAAGTTCTATCAATAGTACAACGGTGTTAAGATCAATTGAATGCTTTAGAATGTAATTTCATCATTGAAGCTATTTTTGAGTTGGGAACCTTTTTTTTTCATTATCAATAAGATGTTTTCGACTTGGTTTTGAACACTGTTAGTTCATTCTGAGATGCTACAGCATGGACAGGGATGGATCCATATTATTTTGTCATATGTTGTTTGTCTTTTTGTCTGTCTTACTTACACAATTTTCCTCTTCTAAAGTTTGTTTTGTTTCCTTTCCTGGTCAACATTCTTACTTAGGCTTAAGAAGTAGTTCATCAATAGTATTTGGAATGAAGGCTCGCATGTAATCTACTAAGTTACTTCTCTCAAAATTTTGAATTGTGATTAACAGTTAATGATTTTTTGTACCATGTTTATATAATCTTATTATCTTCTTTCATTTGGCTTTAATGCAGCTCTATATAATTATTTTGGTTCTTTCATTTTGCTAAATACAACTGTATATTATATTTTATAGCTATGTCTTCCTTTTTCCACTTTTTTGCATACAACATATCAGCTTATCCCATAGATTCAATATATTTATCATTATGGTTGTTACATACTTCACAGGAGAGATCTCTCACGTAGGTGTGTTTTTTTTTCTTGAATCCAGCCTCCTGCTATTTATTAGTGGCAATTAACTCCTTGGGAAGGGTTGCTTAGCATAATGAAAATCACATTCTATGTGAAAGTTGGGATGCCATATATGTATATATTTATGTATATATGTATGTGTGTGTTCTTGCACATGTACATGCTTGGCAATTTAGATTACGATATTTAATCAACACAAATCTGGATTTCTGGAAGAAAAATGTTTCGAGCTATTTGTAACAAATTAGTAGATCCTTCAAAAGTTCATCAACAGAGAGGATGGCAAGTAGAGAGCTGTCAATGTTCGTAATTGCCTGAATGTGGTCATAATAGAAATTTCAATCACACGTTAGAAATATGCTTGCCCCATTAAGAGCTTTTCAGTGTACTTAGGTTGTAATAATATTCTGCACATGCTTTATTGACATCTAATCCATCTTTTCCCTGCATGCATCATTTTTTTAGTTGTATCAGAATATTTGAATTTTCATATTCTCTTGACCTGTACCTTTTTTGTAATGTGGTTTCACGCCTCTGCTTTTCATGCTGTTGACAGATTGTCTCTTTTACTCTTATACTGTAATTCCTATGGCTCTATATGGCTTTTTTTCAACGTTGCACTGGGATGGGGATTCTTGGGTAGTTAAGGTATGGATACAGATACAACTATTTTTCAAGATAGGGGACAGGAGTACTTGTGTGCATCATTTAAAAAAAATATAATTTAATATTTATAGAAAATCTGAAAATGCAAGTCATAACAGTGGTTTTTTGAAACAAGAACAATGTTGAAGTTTGCAGATGTAATATATTGTTTTCACTTTCAGATTTGCAATATGTTTGTAATAATAATATATGCTAAATGTTTAGATGCAGAACTGTGAAGGCAGACTTTAAACATGAACAAGAAGATCATAAACTATATAACAATGAGATATTGCAAATGATAAACTTCTGATTTGAATTGTGATAAATTTGATTGCTAATCAGTATTATATCAAAGTTTCAATCTAATTGCCTATTGAATTAAGCTTGATAAACAACAAACTTATATGAAAGCAAAAATCAGCAAGCTTAATCAAGGTCCTTAGCTATGACGCTCTCCACTGATTACCTGGTGCTTGGATACATGTACCCGGTACTTGGGTATGCATCCTTGGGCTGTGAGTACGGGCGTGTAACCTTGCTTTTTTTCCTCCTTGAAATGACATGAATGTCCAATTCATGCTCCTGTAGAGGAATTCCAACCTTCTTTGTTTGTTTAATTGCTTGTGTTTCATTCAGATGCCTGATCTCTGGTTTCTCTTTCTATTTGTTGCCTGTTGAAGTTATTCATGACTAGGAACGTGTATTCTATTGAAAGTTTCCATGAGTCTGAAACTGATTGACACATTGATGAAAATGAAGTAATCATTGGTTTTATGCTTTTGCAGACAAGAAGGATAATGGAAGGTAGTCATCGTATGGGAATGGTAAGCTGTGAATTCTCATCTGATTAGTGGAGATATTATTGGAGCTGATGATTGAGTCTTTATGTTTTTCACTCTGCTAAGATTTTATTTAATTTCATTGGTATTGCATATGCAGGTTGGAATGGATTCAACAAGAAGCTCTGTTGCAGATGTTGGTTGTGAAGTAGAAATATGCGAGTAAGTAATAAAAGTTGTAAATCTTTCTTGCAAACTCAAAATTTGCCATTTACTTAATCCACAAAGGATAGGAATGCCATGATAAAATATTGTAAGAAAGATAAATCCAAATGTCCTCTATCTTTGATGTCGATAAAAGCATAATATTGACAACAAGAGATAAATCATTAGGTAAAATTAGTTTGATTCCCAACTAAGAACACTTTTCAAAAAGTAGCAAGGCCACCAAATTTTATGTATTTGCTTGATAGTTTTTATTCTGTACATTTAATATTTTGTCCATCTTTTTCAGTACAAAGCTACAAATTCATCATTTTTGTATTAGGTGACTGTTGAAGAGATGTGAACTTCCTTTATCTCCTGATATTAGTTGATTGTTTGGCATAGTCATTGAACAACTTCCAAACATTCTTTTTTAAGTTTTTAAGTGATACTCTTCACTGCGTCTCATGTTTTATTGAGTTTATCATATTTCACTTTTCCCTCACAAGGAACAGGTCAAAGGTGTGTTAAAATGTTTGCACCCTGAAGTAACTCTTTATTCTTCTTCACAGGTGTGAGCCACTTCCAGATGGGCGTTTCATTTTGCAGGTTAGTCATTCAAGTGTGCTTATTTTTATGCTAGCAAAATGAAAATAGAACAAATAAAAAAGTGAAGACTAGTTTTCTGGTAAATTCTCATTTTTTATATTGAATTTGTCAATTTTCATATTTGGGGGTGGATTTTAGACATCCTTTTAAGAAGTTCACTTTGAATTTCCACAGCCTGACTGGTTTCAAATGACCATTAATATCTTCTTTCTGTTCTCAGTTCTAGAAATTTGGTATGAATTCCGTTCACAAAATCTATTGTTCAATGAATTGTTACCTTACCATGTCCAAGACTAAGAAAGCATTTGTAGGTAAGGTAGAACAGAGACAAGCACACTGACACATTCACACAAGTAAATACTAAAGACAATTAGATCATATGAAAGGCAAAGGCGCGCACTTGGAAAAGTTCAGTCACACAAGTGAATGTTGTTATTGGATGTTTTTCTTACAACCAGTGGAAGTACATTTTATATAATATCATGTCAGAGCTATGTGAGGTCTACGATGATACTCATTAACAGCCTACAAAATGAAACAAAATTTACTTGAGACCTCCACATTGAGCCAGAGGAATTTCTTATGTAACTAATAATAACTATGACATCACTTGAGAGTGATCACTTAGTAGAAAAATGATAATTTGTAATTAGATATTTTATTAAATTTCATCACTGGCTGCATAAAGGGTTTTTCTGCATTGTTATGGGCTGGGGAAAAATGTGATAAATGTCAATTGAAGTCACTTTTCTCATTCTGTTGTAATTTATAAATCATTCCTCAATTTTGAGATTGGAAAACAAATATTTGTAGCTCCTGTAGTGTACTATTTTGGTTCAGTCTGGGCTGGCTTGAAGTATCTTTGGAGTAATATGTTCTCTGTGTCTTTATATGTTAAACATTAATTCATTTAGCTATTTTGGATAAGTCTATGCTAAAGTTAATTTCTTAGGTTTTCTCTCCACTCGAAGTTTGTTTGCATCTCTTCAACTCTATTCTCACAAAGCCATTCTCAAAATGATTTAAATGCATAAATGCTTATGTTATTATAATAACAATACAATGTATATTAGAAGTATTCTATCTTATTTGATGTTGAGAAATATTAATGCCTGCTTTGCAAACCTTATCTTCTAGCAAAAAAGCATATAAGTTGAAAATATATATTTAAGGATTAGTACTCCCATTCCGTGGAAATAACATTTTAAAAAATAATTTATAATATTGTGATTGGAAAATGTGGAGGGAATCACAATGTGACCAGACAGTCAATAAGAGGAATCATTCAAATTGAAATGTCTCGATTGCAATTAACTAAGATAAAAGTATGTTGGAACAAATTCTTACTCTTTTAAGTTTTTGCTCTGTATGTCAGAAAAAAGAGATGTGAATGTCTTTCTTATCACTGGGTTTTAATTTTCAAAGAGAATCCAAGATCATTTATTGTTTTTTTCTTTTTAACCTAAACTTTTTTGTTCATCTTTTATGACTGTCATCTGTCTAGATCATCTCTTACGCGTTTTTAAAAAAAAATCAGTAAAATATCAAATATATTGAAAGGAATCAGCAATTCAATTCCCTGTGTGTCTATATAAGAATTTAAGGAACAAATTGTAATAAACACATTATTTTTCTTGAATTAATGCAATATCCTAATTACTTTCTGATCACCTAGCTCACCAGATGGGCAAGGCGAGAGAATTGTGTGTAATCTCACACAATATCAAAATGAAGCAACTTGGAAAGAAACACACAAGACATCAGCCAATCTCGTTTATTCAAGAGTTTGATAGTAAGCCCACACAATGTCAAAATGAAGTAACTTGGAAAGAAACACACCAGACATCAGCCAATCTCATTTATTCAAGAGTGTGATATGCATGAAACTGAAAAGAAATACTCTTCTTTGATTATTCAGTGGAGCGTGCAGGTAAGAATCTTCCACCAATTTAGTGGGGTGAGCAATTGCAAATTTTCCACTTGTTTTGTGTGATGAGCAAGTACAAATTTTCCACTTGTTGAGTGGGATGAGCAAGTACAATAATTTCTGCTTATTAGCAGTTCATCACAAATTGATAGGAAATATTGGTCAGTACTGCTACAAAGATATATATGTACAGTGTGATATGAAGAACACAGTGCTGTAGCACAAAGTTGACCCAAAGATTACTTATATTGCTTGGTGAACATTCTGCTCACAAGCTATAGATCAATGCATAGGCTGGAATACAGGTAGTAATGTTGGTGCAGGTAAGGAATCACTCTTATCTGCTGATATACTGTCAGAGCAAGTCTAATGCTAGCTAAAACATACTACAAATAGGACTGAAAAGCAAGGAAACCACTTAGTACACAACAAAAGTCATGCCTAACACACCTCAAATCAAGCATAGACTGAAACACAACCTCAAAACATACCCAAACTTCACCAAAAAACATTGGAGGATGAATATTATCAGGCTCATATCTAATATGAGACATATACAGGTCTGCTAAAATGCTGGTACTCTAGGTAAAGACAGCACATTCTTCTTTGAAACCCACCATTCATCAAGTTGTTCACTAATTCTCAACCCCCAAGAATTTAGCAATCAAAAGAATGCATTAAAAAGGACTAAATTAAGAGAAATGAGAGAGCCACGCCTCTCACCAAATGCTCAAATATGGAGAATGAAACTATAAAATGGAGTGAGCTCCAAAGATGCTGAAAGCCACGGCATAGAAGGAGATCCCTGCTACGGATCCAATGAGATTACAGCGGTACTGTTATTGGTATGGGAGATTGGTACTAGTACACATATTTCTTAAAATAGGAGACTAGTGCTTGGAGCTGCCAATTTTTATTAATATAATTAAATACATAAAATATCATGTCATTGAACTATTAAAATAAGAACAGTGGTAAAGTCAACAATGACAAATGTCATTTTATCAAATAGGCAACGAGTGAACGAGTTCACGGTTCAGATTACATGTTTGATTATTAGATTACATATTGAAATTTGGAAATTTTGACAGCTTGATACACTGATAGCCTAATAGCTAAGTTGCCAGTTTGGGTACAGTTTCAGATACGGGTTCAAGAACCTGGTTTCCTGGTATGATAAAATTCTGAAATGGGGTTTTGGGTTCATTAGTACTTTGAGTGTGTGCGTGTGGCCTAGAAGCATGAAGTAAGATTAGAATTTTATATGATATCATATAATCAAAAACACCATACAATTGTAATTAGAGCATTATGATTATACTGTCATAGCATTATATACTTAAAATTCAATATCAAAATATTCAAATATGATTAAGAAAGAACCCAAGCATCAAATGTAGTTGTAGTAAATGCTTACAATAAGAGTCTTTCTAGGTTTCTTATTTGCCATACTTTAGCTAACCAGCTCTTATTGCAAGTAATGTGTATCCAAGAGATCATACATTTAAAAAACTTAATCACCAAACATGAACTATAAGTCTATATAAGAATTAGTATATGAGATCTTAATTCCCGGTCTTAGTTTGGTCATAATCTCCTACTCTTGGGATATTGTCCTTGAGCTCATTAAAAATGTTTTTGATATAGTTTGTCAAACATTTTTTTCAACCATAAAAATTGAGTAAACAAGATTGGTGGTCAGAGAAATTTGACTCCCTTCAAACATAACAGAGCTGCCATTAAGCCTTTGCCATACCAAAGTATACGATCACACCTATACTCAGAAATATTACAATGCAAAAACAGTTTAAACGTAAGCATATAATGCAAAAACACATTAAGCATTATTGTATAAGCTTTAGGGGAAAAAAGGAAAACACTATTATATAAATTTTACTTCTATCCCTTGATAAGTTGTTATAGCCCAAAACCAAAAACCATGAAAACCCATTAATTGCTAAAATTTGATTTGCAGAGAGAAATAAAAAATCAGCACCTAGGCATCCGGGTTTGCCCAAAGAAACTGGTTCTCCGTGGAGTGCATCCAAGCCAAACCCACAAGAGTACTAGACCAATACCGGTATTAGGTTTGAAGCATACCAGTACTTGGAACTCCAGGGGCAAACTCTATAACTTTGCCTAATATGCAAACAAAGTAAAAATTAGTAATATAAGGTCTACACTTTTATATCATGATCATCTACATCAAGGTCGTTAGCTATAATGCTTTCAAATACTCATCACTCACATACTCAAGTTCTATTGGTAGTAAAAGTATGGGTAAATCACTTTGGCTATTTGCCTCAATCACTTCACCGCTTTGGCTTCAGCTTCTCCATGTGAAATTTGGCCCTTTTTGCTGATGGACTTCCCTATAAGATCTACATGATGACGATGACATGAGCTATGAATGTACACCAGGTGCTTTGCTTTTTCTTGACCCCTTTTTGTTCCTATTTAATGAATGAGTAAAACCATAAGTACTCCTATTTTTTGCAAGATGGAGAGCTAGTTACTTCTAAGAGGCAATCTTATTGCAAATCATATAAAGGTTCCATGAACAAACAATCACCTTGCGACATGAAAATATATTCCATTTACTCCTCATGATTGAAGTATCATCACCTCGGCCATAAATCTTTTTATTGCAGCCCACAATCCTTTCATTACTTCTCTTTCCTCATATGGAGCTCTCTTATTGGTCACTTGTATATCATACCATTTAGGATTTAAGGCACAGGCAACACATTAAGGTTGCATAGATTTGCTCCATCATCCATGTAACATTTTTTTTTACCAAAAGATATAGAGAAGGTCTCTTGATTTTGTTAGTTTTTTGACTTCATGAAATATATTTCTTTATATGTAGCTCCCAAACATGGCTTGTATAAATCTGTGAATTCATTCACCTCATACATGGGCTTGCTAGTAAAGATTGTGGTAGAATTTTTGAACCAGAATATAAAGTTTTAATAAACTGAAATGCAAAACACAAAATGATAGAGAAACAGGAGACATGCTGGGAAAACCCTCCTCTTGAACCAACTGCAATTTTCATTATTCTTTTGAAAATGTTCAAAGGTAAAGTCCCTTAAGTACAAAGTGTAAATATACAAATTCTCCAAAAGTTTCTCTAGAAAATTCTCCTAGAGTTTCCCCTTTATAGCAATCCTCATCTACAATATGGCATAGCCTGATTTATAGGCATCCTCTAATAACTACCTTGCAACTTCTTTGTAACCACCTAGTAGTTAGCTTAGTACCTACCTTCTTGATGCCTTTTTTGAAATACAATGGTATTACTAAGTTAGCATATACATCGCTAGAGTAGGAAAAAAGTCAACTTTCTAGCTTATTAGTTACAACTTACGACAAGTGACATAGGTCACTTCTACAAAAGGACAACTTGAAACTTGTAACAATGCTGTGATACTTCTCCATCTTAATCTACTTCAATTGTGCTTGTAACCATCTCACCATCAAGGAAGTCAAGAACATAAAACTTATTTCTTTAAATTGAATTGAACAGATGATTCAAAGATTTTCCATAATGATGAAAAAGATCAAGTGATGACTGGTAAACCAATCATTGTCAAAAGTACTGTCCCTTCCCTTTAATAGGAACTTTTCTTCAAGGAATTTTTGCTCTAACTACATTTCAGTTTCACTTTTCAAATGTTACAAGTTCACTTGTGTGCTCTGTTTTTAATTTTTGAAAGTCGCTTGTGCATTGTGTTTTCCATTCTTAAAAGTCACGGGCTCACTTGTGTATTTTCCATTTTCAGAAGTCACAAGTTTACTTGTGCCTTGTGTGTTCCATTTTCAAAACTCACAAGTTCATTTGTGCATTGTGCTTTCTATTTTTAAAAGTCAAACGTTTACTTGTGCCTTGTGTTTTCCATTTTCAAAAGTCACAAGTGGTTACTTTTGAAAACACAATTTTTTTAATGTAAAATTTGTATTTTTAAATTATGAATTTGTCAATTTACCTTCTTTGGCCTCTAACATAGATTTTGACATAACTTTAGGACAACTGCATATTTTTCATGAAAACATGGCCAAATTGCAAATAATATATCAATGACCAAATCCCACCATTCAATAAATTGCCAAAGAAAGTTGTATATTTAAAAAACTAGGAATTGAATTGTTATGAAAATTGGCCACATCGAGTAAATACCAATCGAGATATCCCTGTCATTAAGTTCTACATCAATCACCATAAATATCAAATTTTAACCATTTCACCATTTATGCTTATGCAAAAAAGCCATGAGTGAGAACTAGATGAAAAACAGGAATCTGTCAACCATTGGCTAAAAAAGAAAGCTGAAGTCATCAACTTGATCCAAGTGCATGTGCCCTCAATGCTCTGAAAACCTCCAAACAACTGCAAAGGCATGGTGAAGCCCAATTAGCTTACGACTTATAAGTGATAGTGTTTTCAGGTGCTCATATCCAAGATGAAGTTTGAAAGTGTGATTGAGTAAAAGTTGGGGGCATGCAGGCTTAATAAAGTTCACACAATTTAGCATCAGCCTAAAAACTGCCATCCAGGTCCATGCCTCTAACCTCAACTGCAGTATGTGATGTAGAAATTCTTCAAGATGCCCATGCATTTCTAACTACTGTGGAACACAGAGCTCCTTTGACTTCACAAAGATCATAAAGGAGAAGTTCCATCTTGGCAAATTTTCGATAGATGGCTTGTGTGTGATGATGGTTACATATGAACTAATGCATTTTTCTACCTACAAGTTCTGAAATCCACTGAAACTTGTCAATGTCTCTAAATGCATTATTCAATGAATACACACAACATGGTGTCCAAAATATATTCTTGTTTTTTTTTTTTCGCTCTAACATTCCTATTACTTTACAAATAGGGGTAACTTCCATAACAACTTGGAAAATACGTGAGAACCCGACCTTGTCAATGCCATCACATAGCTGGCTATCAAAAAGTTTGCATTCCTAAACAATCGATTGCCTTTAAAGAGTAAGGTCATTTTCTGCATGTTACCATGATATTAAGAAGTGGATGATTTACAGCGTCTATCTATCCATCACAACATTGCATCCTTTTGTAGACTACTCTTTTCATTGGTCTAATTTGTTGCTCTAAGAAAACTTTTTCTTTATCCATTAAAGTAGTGCAAAACTTTTCATACCCAGCTGATCATTATTGGTAGCTTGAACCATCTCTCTGTAGAAAGGTGAGTGAGCAACATTAAATGGTATTCCATTTGCATAAAGAAATGTGCAATCATGGCATCAACTGCATCTCAACCTTGCACATCAAATAATCTTCAAATGGGGCTTGAATTGCCAATTGTTGTCTCTTGTGAGAGTATTTTTTAATACATCTCTAGAAAACACATCTACCTTTTACTCTATTTTATTTTTGAGTTTTAACAAATGCCCTTGCTGTTGAAGCATGAGAGCTCAAATTTGAAGATTTACCATCAGCCTATCCTTGATCCCCCACAATATCATATCGCTGCACCTAATTTGGACAAGGATCAATACCTTCTCTATGTATGTGAAGGAACTGAGACCACATGCTTGTGCGAGTACCTTACCATTTGACAAAGCCTACATTTGATTGTGGCTATTCCGCCTGAACCCATCAGCCCTAGAACAAGATCACAATACTGCCACAATGGCTACAAGAATTGTTTTTCCCCAATTGGCATTCTTTACCAAAAGACTAAAATTTATTAGCACCACAGTCCACTCAAATATAAGATTTTTTCACTGAATTGATTAAAGTTTGACCGGTTCTCATTTTAAGAAGTCTATATTTCTTTAGTAGAATTCAAAATAGGCAATTCATGCATATAATGGCTAACATACAAAGTTTAGTCATTAAGACTATCCCTTCGATGTGTTTTGGCTGAACAGTTAGTAAACAAAGCCAATATTTACAAACCGTTTAACAAAATGCATCAGAGACATGGTCACCACTAATTATTCTTTAACAAACTGCATCAAAGATGTGATCTCCATGACTGCAATTTGCAAGACAATATGCCTGTATTTCTCCTATGCATTTTCTGAAAGAGCTAATAGAAAGGATAGCTTGTAACTAGTTTTTTAAAAAGTGTTTCTATAAAAGAAAGCTGTCAACCCTAGAGACCTGGCATGTGCACAATTGGGATGTGTGAGTCCATTTACTACACTCATCAAATAGGCTATATAAGGTTGCCAAGGATGCCTCAGATCTGGATTGACAAGTCTAGTCGTACTTAGCAATTAGCAACTTTATTGACAGTTTTGTGGATGACTAACACAACTAGGGTAGTGGTTGTACAATGATTGATGAGATGGTTGTACTATAGTAAAAGATATTTACAATAATTTGTTTGCCATTATTATCTTAACTTTCTCAATAAGTTAGAACTGAAGAAACTTCACCTGAAGAGCAAATAATTTATGTGATTTATATTATATGGCACATGTTATGAAGATTGCTGGCATTTAGCAACTTTGGGCATAGTTTTTGGAAGCACATGACTATGATTTATTATTATTAAACAGTGCTCCTCCATGATCTTTAAACACTGGATTCTAATGTATGACTTGGTTTTGGTTTTGACTTTCTATTTTTTTAGTGTTTTTGTCTCCCTCGTGGTTTGGTATCTTTTGCAGTAGCGTGTTTTTGGCCCCCTTGTGGTTTGGTTTCTTTCATAGTGGCGTGTTTTCTTTCCTGCCATTGGAATTTCTCTCCTTTTATTAAGTTATAACTTAGGGTTTTCTATGCATGAGAAATGTTTTGTTTCTGATAGGAGACATGGGGAGATGTCAGGAGATTATAGTGCAATGTTCCCTGCAAATAGGGACATCATTGACCATGTCCATTGTACCAGATCAAGACACAACCCAGAGGATCAAAGATTTTGTTGTTTTACAGTGCACAGGATTTCTAATCTTTGTGTCCATCACGATTCAATTTCCATTACTTTCTGTCTACCAGATCAAGACACAACCCAGAGGGTCAAAGATGCGTCTTGGTCCTCAAGAGATGTCACAATGGCTTAGGGACACAAATTGCATATGATATGACTCACATAATCATCCATTCTTTCTTGTAAAGACTACTACTTTCATAGCTATCACTAATAGCAGCTACAAGTAAGGAAAAAGTAGTAAAAGGTACATTATGAAATCAACTTGGAGGGTATGACTAGCATAGAGGTGTACGAGCTACACTGGAAACAATACTACTAGCACCAAAATCATTCCATATCCCTTCAAAACATTTATCAAATCTCTTCACAATCAACACTTAAAACATTAGGCAATCAAAATACATCAAGTCGGTCCATCTACAACATTCAACTGGAAACTCCACTTTGCAACTCAATGTTGATTTTTGAATGAAATCATTCCAACCAGCTTTGTGTTTTTTTTCCTCAAAGCCTGCAATCATAGGAGGGATTTTGTCCTAAAGTAATTCTGGGGAGAGTACAAGTTCTCTCCTTCCACAAAAATAAATTTCATTTCATGGCTAACCTTTCAAATGAACTATCTGCTTCCTTTTATAAATTTTAGGAGGGGAAATAACAATGATTCCTTTCCCCTCCACAAAGTTCCTCTTTTTAAAATAAACATTAATCCAATGTGTAATTAGACCCCTTTGCCTAGGCATCTCATTTGATGCACAACTTCTAATACCTTTTTAATAAATAATTACACTATCTTGCCTTTACAATAAGTTAACCATTAGATAACCTGTACTACTTTCATAGATATCACTAATAGCAGCTACAAGTAAGGAAACAGTAGTAAAAGGTACATTATGAAATTAACTTGGAGGGTATGACTAGCATAGAGGTGTATGATCTACACCGGAAACAATAGTATTAGTACTGAAATCTTTCCATATCCCTTCAAAATATTTATCAAATCTCTTCACAATCAACACTTAAAACATTAGGCAATCAAAATACATCAAGTTGGTCCAACATTCAACTGGAAACTCCACTTTGCAACTCAATGTTGATTTTTGAATGAAATAATTCCAACCAGCTTCAGGTTTTTTTTCCTCAAAGCTTGCAATCATAGGAAGGATTTTGTCCTAAAGTAATTCTAGGGAGAGCACAAGTTCTCTCCTTCCACAAAAGCAAATTTCATTTCATGGCTAACCTTTCCAATGAACTATTTGCTTCCTTTTATAACTTTTAGGAGGGGAAATAACAATGATTCCTTTCTCCTCCACAAAGTGCAAAGCATCTAGTTCCTGCTGATAGAAGAAAATAATATGAATTTTATGCTATAGTAACTCTAAAATAACTTGTTGCATTCTATGTATAAAAAATTAAAAGCCCTACAAAAACGATAGAAGAAATTAATATGAATTTTATGCAATAGTAACTCTAAAATAAATTGTTGCATTTTGTGTATAAAAAATTAAAAGCCCTACAAAACAACAATAAATAAATATAGTTTTGTGAATTAGTTAGTAGATGAAAACTTTATAATTGCAAAAAGTAATTGAATTATAAATTGTTTTGATTGGACAAACAAATAAAGGAAAAAGTTGCACTCCCTACTGTAGCACAAAACAACCACTCAAATTATCAATAAATATATTGTGCGGAATTATTTTAAATGCAATAAATATGAGAATTTTTTAGTTCAAAAAGTACTTGAATAATAAAGTGTTCTAATTGGACAAACAAATTAAAAAGTAAAAGTGCATTGAATGCTATAGTTTCTTGCCTATGGGAGGAACTAATAAATCAATCATCTATCCAAGTTGGAGAAAGAATCAAAATGACACAACTATGCAATTCCGACCAATTAGCCTATATGCTAAAACTTGGAAATTAGGCTAATTCCACAAATCAGTCATGCTTGACAAGGGGAAATTACACAAATATTAACTAGACCCTAAATTTGAATTTCCCTTGAAATTAACTTCAACATCTTAGAGGAGAAATTTAATTTTTGATAAAGATTTCCTTGAAGAAGAGAGCTGATAGTGAAGTGATTCCACATTATCCATTTTGATGCTTGTAGGTAAAATTTAGAGATTACTCAACAGTGTTAACAATTATATTTAAGACTTCTTACTTGAAATCACACTTTTAACTTTCTAAACTGAAGAATATGAGGTGTTTATTCAAGATGTTGACCATCTTTGAGAAGAATTTCTGTAAAGGAACTCGTGGCCTCTTACATTACAGCTAATTAATTGATTAGAAAGACATTTTTTGCTAGCTCTTCAAGTCAAATATTCTTGGGCTCAGATTTATGTCTGAGATACTTCTACAAGTAAAAGAAGCCAGTGACACTTTACATTTTTACGAGGTATAATAATTTTGATTGTATGCCACGGATGTCATTTTATAGAAACCATGTTAATCATTTTTTTTGGTGGGTCTTTGACTGCTTGCATATAGTGATTTGCTATCATTACCTTAGGTTTGTTGGGAATATGTCATGAATTGAGCTAATGCTGTTTTTGTCAGACAGTGTTTGTTGTGAAACTTAATTTAATATGCGTGCATGATTTTTCTTATAAGTCTTCTTGTAGTTATGGGATACTTTGCAAATTGCAGTCAATACCGTATTTTGACAACTACAATTGGCTATTCTGCAACAGGTTGAAGGCCGCCGCCGGTTTCGTATTATCAGGTTGTGGGATCAAGATGGGTAAGTTTAATCATTTTAGTGCCAGCTAATAGACATTTAGCTTGATTTAAATTCAATAGTCTTTGAAATCTGCAATTGAAAGTTTTGTTGCCTACTTTTTTCTTGATGATTCATAACAATTACATTCTAAAGAATCTGGGTAACAAATGTGAGAAAGAAGTGGACAATCAATGAATCAGTTCTATTTAGCACTTTTTAGCTGTTTAATTAATTGTATTCTGTTTTCTCTGCAAGGAAAACCTTTTTAATCAAGGCGTTTCCTTTTATTCCGATTTTAAAGTAGTGTTGGTATTAGTTTACCAAATTAACATTAATCTTTGAAGGCTTTATGTTTCTCATAAAATGAAATACAATGAATTCACCTCAGAAATTACTTTTTATTTTCTTTTTATCTGTATGGAAATAAAATTGCATGAAACTAAGTTGCTTATGGCTACACATGATAATTAAAATGAAAAACACATATACTATGACAAGCCAACAGAGAAAAAATAATTAAAGCTCTCGTGGATTGTACCTTCACATATGGCAAAATATGATTTTTTATTATAATAATAAAAAAAATTGATCTCTCCTGTAAACTGGTCAATGGAAGCAATCATTTGGTTGGTAATCACGATGCATTAGGCAACTATATTAGATAACCTCACAGCTCCTGCATCATGTATATGCTGCAATGTACAAAGACTTGGATATGATAGAAACTGTAAGTGAGAATATTTGAAAGAGCGTCTATTCTGACTAAATTTCTGTTTAATAATATATCTAAATAATTACACAAATTTATATATAGCTTTAACTGAAATTCAGACAAATTTATATATGGCATTAACCTACATAGAGTAAGCGTACAATAAAATATATACATAATTTTATTCACGGAGTTTTGAAACACACCTGTTCTCTTTATTAGGTTGGCCACTCTACTCTTTTGCTGTTTTGACACAATTTATAAAGTTGTGGCACACTCTAGGAGGATCATGTGTATTCTGACACAACATGTGCCCATGCATCATGCTTATGCACTACAAGCCTTGGCTAGGACAGTCACAAGCGTCACTGTACCCCTAATTGGACAGCCACTGCATACCCCTTCTCTTGTAGCCGATCACTTGATCTTGATCAATTAGATGAGAATTATCACAATATCCAACACATTCAGATTCTACATTTTTTTAATAATTTTGGGTAGTCATTTAACTAACATATCCATACATTCAAGAACATCCACTTACAAAAAATAGGATATAACATTTTTAATCAAACTATTTACATTCCTAACATTTTATTTTGAATTTGGGCACTTAAAATATAAAGTTTATGTTGCTTTCACTATTGGGATTTCAATAAGGATTACACCCTATTTATATTTTCACCCCAAATAGTAGTATGCATGTTATTTTCACTGTCGATAAAAAGTTTTATAACCCCATTCTTGAGGACAGCTTGGGACATTGTTTTGATTTGTTCATTATGTATGTATTTGGCACTTATTATGGATTCCATGTTTACAGTCTAGGGCTTCCACCCTTAAATTACTTCATTTAGAAGAATAAAATTGTTGAGATTGCTAACCTTTTGGCCCTTGGGGCATGTCTTCTGCCATCCTCCCTAGTTTACAGCCGGATTTTCCCTTCAATCCCTGGGTAAGGTGTTCCATTTCATTCATTTTGAACTTTATAGTTCATACTGACACCTGCATAACATTCATAAAGAAAAACCATACAAAGTACATTATCTTCTGAAAGATGGAATATTTTCACCATGCCGCCTGCTCTATATTAGCTAATGGATATTTAAAATTAAATTTTCTACATAGATATATCCTTTCCCTGTCATTTAGAGGGTAAGTGAAATTGAACCTCTTAGGCACTAGTTTTCTTCCATAGGATATACCTGTGAGTCTTTGGCATATCCTTTGTTGTTATTAGCATCCATAGAGAGAGAAGTACCTAGTTAGGGTTTTGATGTCTTGTTTACAGGCTGCAGCAATATGGAGTTATTCTGAAAAAAATATTTGTAAGTAAGTCTGATCTGACTTATTGAGTCCACTTTTTCCTTAATGATGAGTTCATCGGCAGGCTTGAAATGGGGGGTTGAAAATCATTACAGTTATTTCCAGAAGAACTGTATAAGTAGTTCTTTTACACTTTCTGGGAGCTAACATAAGTCCCCAATATTATTGTCCTGTGAAGAATCCATCTTGACCACCACAAATTTTGTTGAATGCTATGGGATATAATTCTACAAAACCATGGATAAGAATCATCCATTCATCTCTATAAACATGCAAGTCCTTTGATTGTAATTGCTCGACTTGTACATATAATGAACAACCATAGGTGCTCACTTTATCAATTTGGGAAGCTCCAATTTTCATCAAACATAAGACGAGGGCAAGGGAAATGTGCTTCTTCTCTAGCATTAACTAATTGGAATACATTCTGGGATATGGAATTATTCAACAACATAATAGAGAGCTCTTCTTAAATCAAATTTTTATTACTGAAGTATTTACTGCTTTTGCTCTGAAGTTGTTAAACTCTGGCCCTTGTTCTAGAATGCCAAAGATACTGCCACAAAATTTTGTAATATTCTTTGCAAAGCATTATAAGACAAATGCATAATTCACAGTTACCAAATTCTGACAATTACCTTGAATCCAGTAAAATAACTCGACATCTTCCGGCCAGATATGTCTGATTCAAATCTTAAGATAATCTTGACAGGCAACAAAAAAAACAAGGAATTGTACTCCTGTGGATGTAATTCAAGGATTATCCATAGAGAAAGAAGAAACGAACAAATTGTGAATTACATTTTAGTATTTTATTAAAGGACATTCTGTACATTAAGAAAACCCAGCCATTATTGCCAGGGGGCTGGTCTGCTATTCAGCCAGGATCAGGCATGTTCTGCAACTGATTCGGTGATCATCTAGTCCTCCTTGTGATGCTAAGAACATCAAATGGAGAATTTTCCCCTGCAGACATGGTTGTATGAATTTAGATTTGCAGCAAGGAGTACAACTTAAGGCATTTTAGTAAGTGTAGAACTGCTTTCTTAGCTACTATAGTTGATTCTATCTTATAGAATTTTGATACTGCTACTCTATGGCATATTGCTGGATTTTGTGTATAACATATCTGGGCAATTGAGGCTATGAAATATAGTTTGCTATCTAATTTATATAAATGTAACAGAAACATTGTTGAGAATTGAACTGCAAAATTGGAGATTGCATCAAGCAGCAGATATCGAAAAATAACAATAATATGAAACCTATAGATTTTAGCAGATCGAAGAATGGCAAAGACAAATTTTCTGGGAAATTTTTCTAAGCCAGAAGCAATCAAACATTGAAAGTAGAAAAAGCTCGGAGAAAGATCAATATCTCAAACTGTTAATTTTGGAAACAATAACACTAGAAATTTCAATACTTGGGAATAAAGTGCAGTGAGATAAAGATATACTTGTATTTTGCACCTAAAGAAATGCCATTACTTACAGTAAAAGGAGATATGTATTCATGCAGCAAAAGAGATGATGCTTTTTGAACCAATTTTAAATTCTCCAGAGCAATTAATAATTGTTCCTTACTGTACTATCTGGTGGCTTCTTTTATTTTGTATGGCTATTCTGCCATTGCATCTCTTTTAGTTTTGTTATTGTATAAAATAAAAAACAAAATTCAGAAATCTTGATTGATTTTGCTTCATATTGAAATGCAGGTATCGAGTTGCAGAAGTTGATTGGTTTAGTGATGTATGTCCTCCAAACGGAACTACAGAAAGAGAATATGTAAGATATATATTTTTCATATAACTTGGACTCTGTGTGTGTGCGCACGCATGCGCGCTTGAGAAAAGTGTTGGTTTTGGGACAATACAATCCTTTGTATGGAACTCTGGCACTTTGGTTTCAACATCATCATTTAGTTATTTAATTAAATTCTGGTCTGAATATAGCTTTAATTTATAAGATTTTGAAATTTTGGAAGAAACTAGGAAACATTCAGTCAGTGTTAACTGATGTTCGATTTCCCATGGGAAGTGTAGTCACTTGTGATTATTATTGTTATAAATTAAAAATGCAGACGAGTTTTAGAGCAGCTTGTGGTGGAAGATTTTACGTGAAGAAAACGAAGAAAACTAATAAAGAAGTTAATGTAACTGCAATTTCACAGTTGGCAAGAACAACAATATGATATTGAGAAGATTTAACCCATCCCAAACGTAGACCCAAAGTAGGAAAAGAAACTCGTGGAACTACTAAGCAGATCCTGCATAGTGCTCAGAAGGGAATTGTAGGAAATTAACAAGACAAAATCATGGGAACCTTGGAAGAAAAGGAATAAAAAAATTTAAACCAAGAAAGTTAGAAAATAACAAATGCAAAAAAATTGGTCACGGATGATGGATCATGGAGTGTGATCCCGAAACGTTGATGTAAAAAACTGGTCACACAATCAAATCCAGATAACAAATGCACTAGACTTTAATATTTATATCATAGTTTCAAATCTTACCATCTAGCAGAGCTCAAGAGATTAAATCTTGGCTCAGACTCAATGACTTAGTAAAAAAAATGGGTAAAATAACTTCTATTCATTAGCTTTGCCAAAAGTTTGGAGTGCTTTCTAAAACCTCCCAAGATTCTCTAATAGTTGGTAAAACTCGCCACAACTTTGCTAGGCAGGGTACTTGGCTTACAAAAGAACTCATGAGTCTTTGGGAGAGCATCAAAACCATTATATAAAATAGAAGATAGAAAAAGAAAATATTTCTGGTTTTGGATATCTTGCAAATTATTACAATTTTGTTCAACATCTGTATAAGGTTTTTGGTACCATTCAACAGTTTCTAGTTTTAACATTTCACAAATTTTGCAGCCACAATTATGATACTCCTGAAATAAGTGTTTGAGATTGAGGAGTCTGAGAGAAAAGGAACATCTATTTATTTGATGTGTAAAGCATACTATTACTCTTTTGTTTCCCAACTAGTTCTTGAGTCATTTTTGCATAATTATTTGTCATAGACATCACGATAAACATAATCATATGAATAGAATATGCAACAGCCTTGGCACTGATATACGCATTCCCGCACAATAACATTTTCCTATTTGACATGATTATTAGGTTGAAATTTAGTTAGTTTTCTTCTACAAGTCAGATTCTTTCTCTTCAATTTCATTAACTCATTTCCATTTGAGCCATGTGCCTCTGCCTGGTCCAAAACTCTGAACTTTCCCATTCTATAGTATCCCATATCTCTTGAGGAACTTCAAGGGATCCTGAAATAATGTAGAGCATTAAAATTGATTTGTAAGGTCAAAAAAGTTACAACAATTCAACAACAATAAATACAGGAGGAAGTAAAAATTTAATGGAGAATTCTTAGAACAAAGCAAGTTGGCAGATGAGATATAGTAAATGGAACATCCTTTGCTTTACCCTTATATTGTGTTTGATTTTGAACACCATCAGGTTTCGACCTTATGGGAATGCTTGGGAATTCGGGATTATTCATGCTTACCATGAAACCACAAACTAAAAGTTTTAATCAAGATTTAGAATGCATAGTCTATAGACATCACCAAATGAGACCAGTCAAACCACCATTTCAGTTGGTAGATTTAAGAGTGTTTTTCTTGACAAAAAGTGAGATTGTGCATCTCTCTCACAAGTCAATAATGTTGTCTGGTTAATTAGTGCATGCTAGTGTTGTGGAGAGGTCGGCAATTGGCCGATGGTAATTGATGGCTGGCACCCTCAACAATTCTATGTGCGTGGTAATTACCTTCGAGAGATGATTATGCTATGTTATGATGTGGTCATAATACTGATGTTGGGAATACTCAGAAGATGCATTGTAGTAATTCTGAGATCACTGAATATGCAGTTGTGAGTTCTCTCAATACATTGTGTATATGCTTACTGTTATAGTTTAGTTGCATCCTGTTATGTAACGAAGATAGACCCTAAGGAGCAAAATTTTGGCGCCATTGCAAAAACTCATACAACCCTTTGACAACACTGGCAGGTACTAACTAACCCGATAACAAATAACTCTTTGAATTTACACATGTACTTGACCTATACACCGCATGATAGAAGCACATCTATACTTTGCTCTGTGCACAATCAATCACATTGCAGCATAAATACATCCTCTAGTTTCTCATTTTGTAAAAAGGTGAAAAATATTTAGTAAGGTGGTTTCAACCACTCAAAATCAATGCCGAAACCAACACTTCTTCATGCATGACTATATAAATTATGATATTTCATTATTATATCTATCTTTGATCAATTTGTCTTTCCCATATTTTCCCTTGAGGTTATCTATAGTTCATAGCATGGGTAATTCCTTTACCATACAGGGATGAATCTTCATCTTGGCAATGATAAGTAGTTACTCCAAGAAATTAGAAGCTTCAATACAATTATTTTATTATATGAGTTAACAACCTTAGCCCAGATTAGGCGTTGTTGCATATACATCCTTTTCTTTATTCAATTGTTTTGGCCAAAGTAACAAGAATCAGAATTGGATCGGAATCAGCAAGGCTGAATTGAATTGTGAATCGGCCACAAATCGGAAAATTAAAAAAACACTTGAAATTTATTGAGTAGCTTATTTCATAAACCCTTTATCGCTGATTTGATTCATCGATTCACAAAAAATCATTTGGCTTGAACTGAATCGCGTGAATCATCGTGATTCTCAAAATTGTGGTTTTGGCACAATTTTAGGTTCAAATTCATTTCTGTTATAAAAATATAATTATTCCTTATGATATTATAAAATTACTTTCGTCATTTTTTAGAAAAATTCAATCAATGATTATTAGTGTAAAAAGTTCAGAGGAAAGAGGTTTGTATGCTCACTATCCACAACCAATGTAGCAAATGTTTCATTCGCTTTAAACTAATTGCACAATGAACCTAAAGGAAATTTGGTTGGCACTGAATAGAAACCTAGATTTTTTTTCTACAAAATTTATTGGATTGCATCTGCTAGATGGCATATTTGTTTCTTCTTACGATGTTGGGCGCAATCTGATTAAATTTAAAAATTATGATAAACTTATGTTACTTCTAGCAATCGTGAAAGATTTTACATTATTTTGTGTTGCATATGATGTAAGGTGTGCATAATTAATTTCAATTTTCAAATTGAACTTTCTAGCACATCTGACAATGAAATTTGTAACGAGATATTTGAGGACCATATTATTTGGTTTGGATCTTTCACATAGTGCCCTCTCTAACCTGAAAGTGTCTTCTTAATGTTGTGACTCTTAGCTACAAGAAATGGCAAGAGGAGCAGCAGATTTGGCACACTCTTGGATCAGGCATGCAGGTGATGCAGCACGGACAGGTACTGTAGTAGTATTTATAATTATTAGCTTCTTTATTTGCTTGTCTCAGAAATTTTGTTTTGATAACTTTTGATACATTGTAGTCTTTATAAAAAATTTCATTTCTACTAAATATCAGTTTTACAGTTATGTGCTACAATGACAAATTTCAATTTTCTGTAGATGTCTTTCTGATTAAAGTAAAATGCTTACTTCAAAACTGTCAACATTTTGGTAGAAACACCTTTTCATTTTTTATTTCTTTCTTTAATAAAACTCTAATATAATCGGCCACAGAATATCCTGTTTTACAGTTGACAAGATCGCTTCTTTTAAGATATTAGAATACTGCAGAAGACAATGTGTACATGCTATCTTTCAGTTGATAAGACCAACTATTGTGTAGTTAAGAAAAATCTTATAGAGTATAACCTCCTTAAATCTGAGACATTATAGCAGTCCGTACAAAATAAACATTGCAGAGCTCTAAATATTGTTCATATCAATTAATGCTACTAAATTATTTATGGTTCAGAAAGAGGTTTTGAAGCCAAGTATTCACCTGGAAGTAGGAAATGCCTGATAAATCTATTACTTATCTAAATTTGCAGACAAATTTTCACAGTTCTACATGCTTATAATGCCAAAAAATGCATAGCTAAATCTCTAAGTTGCCAGTTCAGATTCTGGTACAGATGCAGGTTCGAGATTCGGTTTCGACATTTGCTCAATTTTTTTGGGGGTTGGGTTTGGGTTTGTCCATACAAGATTTTTTAATATAAATGGAATCTTGTTTTTCTACTAACCACATAATGAAATGTAAAGTGTCGTAAAAACAGGTAGGGTGAAGGGGATTGGAGTTTGCGTCTTTAAAAGAAGAGTCCTCCAGTAATATACCTTTCCTTCTCCACTTGATACCTACACTGGTTTCAATATGTGGCTATATCAATCCTTTTAGTTGTTTGTAATGTATTACCATATTTACTATTCCTTTCAGTCATGTTATGAGTTCAACTAAGATTCATTAAGATAGTCCTACATACGTATTTCATATGAATGGGCGGAACACAGTTTCCAGTTCATCAATTCACAAGAAAACCATTGTCACTGAATTAAACAGCATAACATAAGAGCACCACTTTCTTTGCTACAGAAGAATACAATTTCTAGCCATGTATTTTAAGTGGATGACCACGCCACTTAGAGCGACGAGGGACAGAATATTTCATTCTCATGGGTGTTTATAAAATAGTTCATGGATGGTCAAATCAGCCATATCATATTATTCCCGATCTTCACTTTAGCCTTTTGAAGATACGGATAGCTATACAAAATGATGAAGGTTATCTCCCCTTATTAACACAAACATACACTACAGAATAGAGAAATAAAAGCAATTTGCAAGAACAGAAAATGGACTTCTTATTATTTCCTATAAAATGGATTACAATATTCATATATAGAACATGCAAAGCCACATAGACATTTACTTACAATATTTTGTAGGCTAGAGCCACCATATCATATCGAGAACTGTCCTAGACAACCCTTTGGGCCTTCTTTATATAGGCAATTTTCCAACGTCCAAGAAGGTTCTAGAAATTTTTGCTCTAAACTTTGAGGCCAACCAACCCTAACATATTGTTATTCATATTTTATTACATGAGATTAGGCTCAAACAACTTTCGGAACTCAAAAATAAATTTTGAAAGAATTTTGTTTTTTTAAATTTCTAGTATGACTTTTGAAGACCATAACTCATCTCACTAGTTGCTCCAATTGGCTATGATGACTTCATTTGGAAAATGCCACGAACTATTCTACAATGTTTGACTAATGCAAGCATGACTAGTGCAAGCACTAGTTAGCTGAGGTTTGACCCCTTTTTAGAGCTTTATAGCCTTCAAAACTGAGTTCAAATTTTTTATTCCCTACTTTCATTACTGAAAATTTTCAATAACTTTATGAATAGACTTGATCTTGTAATGAAACTTTACTGGCAGGCTGATATATCTGAAATGAACCTCCAGGGAAGAAATCAAAAAGCTCAAAGGCCAACTTACTTAAAATATTAAGCATCCAGAAATAAGCTCTGCACTGAGATAGCCCTTATTGAAAAAGACAAAACATAAATATATTTGGATGATGCAAAATCGCCCATACGCCCAAGATGCTCCTACATCACAAAACCCAGTGAGAAAAGTAAAATCTGATGTGACATGAATTGTTCTATATGTAATTGTCCGGAAGAGTTGTGCTTTGTATAATTGTCCAGAAGAGCTCTGCTTTGAATAACAAGGGAATCGTTCTGCAACAAGGAAATTCAATGGAGGGGAGAAGGCAAATTAGATGGTCTGTACAACTGCAAAGGAAGTCTGTTCAGTATAATTGTCCAGAAGAGCTTTGCTTTGAATAACAGTGGAATCATTCTGTTCAGTATAATTGTCCAGAAGAGCTTTGCTTTGAATAACAGTGGAATCATTCTGCAACAGGGAAATTCAATGGAGGAGATAAGGAAAATTAGATGGTCTGTACAACTGCAAAAGAAGTTTGTTCGGTATTATCTGAACAAGAAGATGGCAGTGAATACTAAGGAAGTTGAGGCCTGCCCAGAGCCCCATTGGGGAGAAACATTCAATTTGGAATGTGAGGGGAAAGGAGTAGATGAATTGTGAGCCCAAATTCATTTGAAATTCGCCTAAATTGACCCAAATTTGGCCCGGGCGTGCGTGACTAATTCAACATTAGCTGCAAATGCGTGGTAAGTCATCCAGGGTCCTGTTGACCACTTTAGAGTGAATTACCCAAAAAAAGACGAATTTAAACCATATACAAATCAACTTAGATTTTACAGCAAATAGACTCTTGGATTTGGTAGGGACTGACTGAATATGGTAACTTAGCTAAATATCTCTAATCAATTTTGCAAATGATCACTAATAGGTGGACCATATGTGACCAGACATTTTGAATTACACTATCTGTATGATTAAGAAATTGTGGGGATGTAGAGTTGGAGATATGGTAGACAGTTGTCTTCTTTGACCTGATAGACAACTTTATCAAGTTATAGTAAATGTGAATCTCCTGGAGGAAGTAAAGCATTATAGATATTGCAGTATACTTGAAACCGTAAGCATTCTTATTGTGATCCAATGATTTTGGAATACATTTGAAACTCCCTATGTATAGAGATTGGACTGGTAAAGAAGCAAAGTTGGTTTAAGAAACAAATTTGAGCTATCCTCAAAAATGTAAATTTTAGAATTTAAGTTGACTATTTTGAATAGTGCAAATTACTGCCAATATAATGTTTATGCAAAACTTTGTTTCTCTTATCTGAAAAGTTCCAATGCATTTTCAATAATTTTGAGACTTGCCTTTGGCAGACCTATATTTAGGTTCCGTTAGCAGCAATTTCAACCTCTTGTCCAAATTTGCTGCAAATTCTGCCATAGGGGGCCAAATTCACCGAAAAGTCTGTCAGCAGAATCTGGGCTGAATTTCGAGTGAATTTGAAATGTAGAGACAGAATCCAAGTTGACTTTAGGCAAAAAATGACTTCTAAATTTAAATTTTAAAGTTTCTTTGGTCTAATTTATAATCTATTCGACCCTCCAACCCTAAAATAGACCACTAAACAGGCCGAAAAGGATGTTTTATATGTCATTTGGACTAAAATGTAATATATATGGTGGTGTATATTGCTAGGATGCTTTAATATTAGCATAGTGAAGAATGAACTTATTTGCTGCTGCATACACACACATATACACACATATTTCTGGATGAACTTGCATATAATTTTTCATCGTCAATGTTTTAGAGTGCACTACATGATCCATCATCAAGATGAAACACTAGCTAGAGAGCAAAAAACGATATATATCCTAGTTACCGGAGTTGTGCTTAAGAGACCGGATTCAGGTCCAGCTCTAGGTCCGATTCGGATTCAGATTCGTCTGGATCCCGGAAGGGTCCTTGTTTTGGACTGTAGACCTATCTAGATCCATGGACCACGAATCCAGACGAATCTACAGGGTCAAATCCGGACCCCGCATGAATCCTGCACGAATCCCCAAGGACCCACATGCCAAACTTGGAATAAATGTATATAATGCATTTATATTTTTATACATACATACATACATACATATATATATATATATATATATATATATATATATGCACTCATGAATCATAATGGGAAAAATAAAAAATTATGAACCCATGAATCAGATTCTTGAACCCGCATCGGAGCCCGAACTTGAATTGGCAAGTAAGATGTGTATATATATGTATGTGTGATAGAGAGAGAGAGTGTGTGTGTTTTTGTATGGATGACCCCAAACTAATTCAAACCCACTCTCAAAAAATTGAGCAAATCTCAAACCTGAATAGGATTTCGTAATATCTTCTGAATCTCTCAAGATTTGAGGAGCATAGAACCAAATACCTTTCTTGGGAATTTGTTGGCATTCCAAAAGATAAGGTTTTTTTCATTTGTTTGGGATACTGTTGAGAGAAAACTTGGAATATATTTTGGCAATCCAGTAAATGAAAAAAAAAAATCAGATAAAAAAGAGACAAACTGATGTTTCCTAGATGTGAAGCCATCCTTATTGCATTCAAAGTGAGTGAATAAAAGTTTTAAAAACTATACATTGTCACTTGGCTTGCGGGCAGCTTGGTTCTCCCACAAAGGATTAGTCTCGCCCCACCTTGTCACTTCTCAACCCCAACTTGGCAACAAGAAAGACTAAGGTAAGGCAGGTTGGGCATTGGGCTGGCTCCTTGGGATACCTCTAGTCCAACTTAAACAACTAGAAGTTGTGAATTTTAAAGTGTAGTTTTTGCTTGTTAAGTTTGAGAGTGCTGATTACATATAATTAATAATTGTAAAATAAATCTTATCATCAATGTTAATAAATAGCTTTGCCAAAACTCCAACGAGCCCTTCATACAAAAAATTCTGACTAAGGTTATAAGGTCTATTTACCCTACCATTCTTCTTTAACTCTAATGTCAAGTGACTAATCTATACGCAAAATGGTAACTACCATGAAATGGGTATCAATGCCTTTTACCAACCATGAAGTCATGGGTGACAAATTTTTGGCTCATTAAATCACCTATCTGTTCCATCATATTTTTATAGTTATTATATGTAGCCGCAGTAAACATTTTAGAATGGGTAGTGCCAATGATTTGAGCCTATAGTGTTAGGGTTTATTGGTTATCCATCCATCTCCATCTTGCTCATGGAATTGATCCAATTAAAGCCATAAGCAACAAATCTATTGATGAAAATTATTTGATCTAACATCAAATGAGATATATTAAAGATGGTGCTTTTGGTAGATTCAAGATTTGAAGTCAGTGCCATTGGTTAAATCTTGTAAGAATTTGACTAGTCAACCCTTACAGTAGCTACAGGAATGGGGCAAGGATCTTAATACCCCTACTTCTTGGTGTACCACAAAGAATGCATCAACCCACCTTTGATAATGTTTGGATGATTGATTGATGCCATTATAGATGATTGATTATGTTTCTTTACTCTATAAAATCTTCTCTTTGAGGCAATATATTCTTAGTTTTTTGATTGATGCCATTACTAGTACTTCACCACCATGGAAGGAAAGGTCCTTGTGTTATGGATACAAATGTAGTTCAGACAATAGTGGGCATGGAAATGCTTCCTATTTCTATATCTTTGTCTCCAGTAGTTAATACAATCAATTTGCAGGGGATTAGCTCTAATTTGTTACTCATTCAATAAATACTACTTTATTTGCATTGGAGCAACGATGAAACAAATATGGTGATCAATTCATAAAATGTAAATAATAGGGCCCAAACATTATTAGAACGTTCAATTGTTAGGGACTTGATGCATATGCGGTTGTTGTCATAGTCTAGTTGCTCTCCGTAGCGATCTTGGTTATACATCTTTCCTTGTGAAACATAATGTGTACATGGATGACATGTATGTCTTGTATGGACATGTCAAATACCCATTGCATTGACTTAATCCATTCATAGTCAATGTGTTTCCAATGCTAGACTCCACTAGAGAGGCTAAGGCGCAATCCTTAACTTTATAGTGCTAGAAAGGAGGAAATATGAGGAGGTGTGGAGTTGTTGGTCCACACCCCACCCATGCGTGAAGGAAAGAGTTGATGTGGAGAGTGCATTCATTAGTTTTTTTCTCAATGCCCTACAATCTATAGGGTGCAAGGCCTATTTTACTAGTGAGCATGCAAAAGATAAACCTAACTAAAGGTTTTGAAAGCATGTGCCTACTATAATTCTAGAAAGCAGCATGGGGCTGAGATAGGGTGGCCCAAGTGTGATGCAGGATCAATGAGATGCTAATGATCAGTTGAAGGGAAGCAAATCAAATATGTCATGGTTATGCCAACTTTATAGTCCAATACTGACAGATTGGGGTTCTCAGGTGTAATGAAAAATGTGTTGTCATTCCACCACCTTTATATTTGAAATGAAGGGTGTTCCCCTTAATACTAGGAACACATAATAGAAATAGAGAAACAATAACAATTTGCGCGGACAAAATATGGGTGTCTTATTATCTCCACAAATGTGGAATTACATAATTCTGAAATTAAATATGCAAACTCACATGGGCACCTTCCTTACAATAATTTGTAAGACAAAGCTGCAAACTATCACCCAAAACTATCCTAGACAACCTACAAACCTTCCTTACATTGGCAATTTTCCATTCCCTGGGAAAGCTCTTGACATTTAACCCTAAACCTTGAGGCCGATCAACCCTAAAAATACATATAGAGTTAGCCCAAAACAATTATAAATGTTATTTTGGGATTTTAAGGTAGCCCAACTTCCGAAGACCATAACTTGTGAACTGTTGAGTCGAATGGCTATTATGGCCTCATTCTGGAATCATCATCTTCTGTTCTACATCGCCTAACTCATGCAAGCTCCAATCAGCCAAGTTTTGGGCCTCATCCGGGGCCTCTAAGGCCTTCAAAACTGAGCTCAAGGTTTTAATACCAAAAATCTGCAATAACTTAACGAATAAACATGATATGGTAATGAACCTCAACTGGTAGGCTGATATATCCAAGATGAACCTCCACCTCTGAAATTAGAACATTTTGAGCTCGTATGATAGACTTATGAAGTAACAAGCTTTCACAAACAACAACTCTGCACTGAGACAACCCTTATTCAAGAGATAGAAAGGAAATATTTTTGGTTGATGCAAGATTGCTTTTACACCCAAGATGCTCCTGCATCAATATGAATTGTTTGTAATGGCTGTCTTGCCAATTATTAGTATGCATCAGTGGAGGATTTGGGTTCTGTATCAATTTTGAATTGATAAATCAATTAAAGGGAGTAGAAAAAATATATATAAGTCTCTTGGGCATTCATCAAGATATGGCCCCATAGATACAAGGCATTGCATCTGTTAGATAGCTAAATGGATAGATAGGGCTCCAAGAAACCAACTGTTGATGTATATGCATATTTGCTGAGCCTACTCATATTTGCTGCTGCTGGGTTCAGGATTGCCACACACTGGGTTCATATTGGTATTAAAGAATCCAGCTCATCCTGCAGTATGAGGATGGGATGGAACCGGCCTAGTGAGCCTTATTGAATGAAAATTTCTCCCCTGTTTGAGTGTATTGAGAAATCATGCACCTTCCTTGGTAACAACTATCAACTCCAAGAGATTAATCTATACATAAAATGAGTAGTATGATGTTAAAAACTAAAAATTGATGATAGTCTCTCTAACATCTTCAATTGCCTTTTAAGCTTCCAGCAGTGACAACATTCATACCTGGCATTTCAGGACAGCAGTGTCCCATCATAACAACTATGTTTGTTGTTAAAATTATCATGATCAGCAATCTTTCCTATAATGTTATGACAGCAGTATTGATGCCCATGTTATTTGATCGCTGAACAATAAAGATGATCTAAATAGTGTACTGATCAAGAATTATACAATTCACAATAATGACACAGTGGTACTCATCTTTGATCATAAGAAGATTATTTATCACTGTAGAATAGATATGTTAAAAGACATTGATGATGAGAAAAAGTCAAGTGGTGTGACATTATTAATAGGCTAATAGCTGATATGCAACAATTAATTTTTTTAATATGACCTTAGTAATACAACCATGCTTACAAATAAGTAATGATAAAAATGTCTATTTGATAAGTAGAATTGACAGAAAGTCAACAACAGCACTATGATCTGTGGTGCAATAATAATGATAAGTCAGAGGATAGCATAATTATTTGATTTTTTCCTAGTATATGTGCATGGGTCATCAATAATGACAGCAGTGGCTTTCCATTATCAAAGGCAACAGTCATAATCACTGATCACAATAACATCAATCATGTTTCTTATTCACAGGGTTTTCAAACCCAATAAACCAAGTAACTAAAGTTTATAAACTATAAATACCTATTATGCATCAACTAGTGTGACATAATGGGTGTTCATGCATCTATTTTAATGGGGCTTGTCACCAAGGAGAGTATTAAGGACCTAATGGATGGTCATGCATCTATTTTAATGGGGTTTATTGCAGAGTTGAATGTCATAAAACTGAAAGGAGTTGTTTCCCCAGATGATGGCAAAGCCGACAAATTGCTCACCATGTCTCAAAATCTGGACAAAGGGGTTGAGCAACTTAAACATGCTCACGAATAGTCAATCCTTAACCTTGAGGAGGTTGTTTCAAAAATCTATTAAAGGTGAATGGCTGTGGTTGCTGTGAGCTGAATGTCCATGGAGAGTAGCACGGATGGGCTGAAAAGACTGAGTCAACAGGTTACTATTCTACATGGATTAACAGATGGGGCATCTGGTTCTCCTACTGGTAGCAACAGATCCAAGATCATCGGCAAAGACCAGGGAGCTAGTACTGATATGATGCATGGTCCTGTCAGTCAGCTCAGGAACAGAGATAAGGGAGCTACTATGGTGGATTCAGTGATGAAAAAAGTGAGGAGTATCAATGAGGATATTATTTCTAAATATGAACTTCTTTTAGAAACTCTGTAATGTGGTTGTTTTATGGATATCTTGCCTTTCCGTTTGGATTCTTGTTGCGGATATAGTCCACTTTTGTTTTGTTTTGTTTTGTTCTTCTGCAATGAATACCCTGTTTTTGTTCTTTGGTTTGCCTGCAGGCTAGCTTATGGTTTAGTGCTGTTTTAGGTTTCTATCTTTATGATTATTTTGGATGTTTTAAGGGTTTCAGGTCCCTTCAAAACCTGTTTTCCTATAATCAAAAACAACTGTAGATAACTATTTACTTTTGACGGCTATTCAATAATGGCAGTTGGAAATCTTAACAGCATTTATACTGCTCAAGGTATACGTTTCATCTCTGAAAGTTCTAGATAAGAAGGATAAAAATATCTGCTATTCAGCAATGACAGATGGAAATAATAACAGAATTTACACTTTCGAGATATAATTCATTTGTAGAAGTTCTAGACAAAAATGATAATGATTTCACAAGGAGGCTTAATCTAGACAACAAATAAATTTATTATGATATTACTGGTAATCCACTTATAGCAGAATGATGATTTCACCTTTGGTGGGTATTCCACCTTTAGTGGAATTATCTATTATTTTTTCCTACCTACTCAAGCATCGCATTCAGCCACATGTCATCCTTGTGGGCTCTTTTCTCCTTTTGCCTTACCTATATAAGCAGGGACATGAACATTGTACTTAGTTCAGTGTTTTGCATCTTGATGCAAAAACAGTTTGTTCTTGTCTATATTGTTCTCTTTCTTGTGTGCTATTCATTGGGCTTTAGACCTTGGGTTTCCATAGGAAAATTCTTACAACATAAGATGCCAAATGGATGCGACCAAGTTAGTAAGTTAACTATAGCTGTCACACATTGGGTGTTACAAGTTAATCCTTACTAATTAGCCATAAAACAATTGATGTTAATTAATTCACCACACCACTCTGGCTTACCTCCCCAAGTTTAAGGATGATGGTTCTTTAGTATTGACTCTAGCTTAGGCTTTCTTTGCTATTCAAGTTCTCGGCGTGCTTTCAAACTGAGATTGACCTCTCAATCTTCACTTCTCAATATTTAGCGTCTTTCTAGATTTGAGTGTCCTGCTGAACTTCATTTTTCAACATTGTTTAGTCAGGTGTCAGCTAAATGTAATTTGATTGTTGTTTTAAACTTTTAACTGATCTTCCAAGTAAACACTCACATAGTGTGTTGCAAGAGCAATTTAAGACAGTAGATCCTACTTTTTATTTTAGGCTCCATCCTGGCTTCTAGCTTGATTTGAGGATCAACTTGATCTGGTTCTAAAAGCTCTAATTCAAATGCAAGGCTGAGCGAACTAATACAATCTATATTGCAAAATGGAGTCAAGAAAGTGTGTTGTTTCACCACTGTAAGATGTTAAAAAGCATCAACAATTGGAAAGTTGAGAATTTGTGGAATAGAGGTGTTGGGACTCATACAATTTGCATACACTCTATCCAAAATTTAGAAGTCTTTACAAGAATGTCCATGAGGACATGCCACTTTCTCATTGTGAACGATCTTATACTATCGCCAAAACGACTTTGCTAATTGTAAGATAACAACTGAAATCGCCAATGTTTCTGTATCTTGAAATGAGTTAAAGATTCCACATGGTTGATGATCAATTTGCAACTTAATCTCTCCCATGATCATCCCTACTGTTGAAATCTTGGAAGGATTTAGTCATTGGCAATGAGAATGAGCACATGATTTGAAGTGTTGAAATTGGAAACGTGAAACTTTGCATCTCTAGACAATCTGTCTGCTAAGCAGAAAGGATCTCTTCCTTCTTCAATTTGACAACACAGCAATCATTGGTAGAATCTGCAGTTTTCTTTTCGTAAGTGCAAGAGTTCCTTCCATTTCCAGATGAAGGAGGCGAATTCTTGGTAGAGCCATTGAGTGAAAGATAGCAATTCTACGCTCTGCTGAGTCCTGGAAGGGAGAGAAGATGGATACTTGCATGCTGTCATTGTTTCTGCGTGAGTTTGAGTTGTTGGGTTATATAGGTGAGCATTAGGATACATTTTTCGTTTTCCCTATACTCAATTCTTTTTCAATGCACTTTGTATAGGGATCTCTTCATCTGCTCCCAAGTGCTTTAGTATTATTTGTTTAGCGTATCCCTTGGTTCCTAGTGCAGAGTATCTATCTAAAGTTATACACATTCTTAACAATTCTTGTTAAAATATGTTAGAAATTCTTTTCATTGTTCGGCCCATCTGAAAAATTAAAGTATGTTCTCTTTAGCTGGCTTATAGCCAAAGTTAGTGCTGTGAATGTGGTGCAAGCATAATTGAATATTATATCAAGGCAGATTCATGTTGTATTGTAATGTGTTCAACAATTTCTCATCCACATTCTACTGGTTTCTTTAACTCCTCTATTATGTTGTACAATTATCATGATCAGAGCAATGAAGTTACTGTATGGTATAACATTCTATTCATGGCCTCATGGTTCAGTACTTTATCTTATGATTTGAAGTTATCATTATGCAACATTTAGATGAGAATTAAGGTTTTTTTTTTGTAATAACACCCTTCTCTAATCGATGTATTTTTGGGCTATTCTAGATCGACGTCGTGCTGCTGAGATTTTAAGTCAGGCTGAGGGAATGCCAGGACCACATGATGCAGAGAGTTTTAGTTTCTGGGTACATACAATAAATGCAATTTTTTCTACTTACTGCCGGAAAATGAGTTTTTAAAAGCATTGTTTTTCTTCTTAGTATGGGAAAATGACAATCTACTTTTGTTTATCTGTTTATAACATTTTATGTTTTTATTGTTTTCCCTCTAGTTTGCTAACATCCTACAATTGAGGCCCACTGAGAGACTAGAGCTGTTACGGTTAACTGACACTCGACAGGTAAGCTTTTATGCTAAATTTTTTTGCCTCTATTTATTGTGTTGATGTGATTAGTAACTGACCTTGACTGCTCAATTGGCGTTGCCTTTTTTCTTTGTATTTAATTTTATTGTTTTTCTTTATAATAGTTCGTAATCATCTCTAATTATTTTGAACCCAGCAGAGGATCTCCCGGGGCCTGGTCCATCTAAGAGCTGATCAAGGATGTCGTGTACAGTAAATTAATTTGAAGGGGATGATTCTTTAATTCTTATAGTTGAGTTGTATTCACTATGACATTTGTCATGTTGTATCAAATATCAAACATGGGCCAACTGGCAGATTGTAATTTGTATTCCATCGAGCTTTAAGATTGAGTTGTTACTTAGACAGAAACGTTACTCTCTCCAGGTGGTGTATGATCAATTTTGTTTATAAGGAGGTATAAGACACATTCAATCAAGACAGATGGCACTGTTTTATATCAGGGAAAAGCAAATCTTCACTCTTCAATGAGTATATTTATTCTAAAGGTTCACTGTGTACATTCTCTTTCGCGACAGGTTGATTTTATGATAATAGAGATAAATCGCCTCTATGATGTAAGTGAAGCCTTCTGAGGATGCAAGATTAGTCATTTACAATAACAAGTTACGATTTTAATTCTGACAGAGTCCTGAGAGGAGTTTTCAGTCCTTACACATTTTAAAACATCAATTTATGCCAATGGCCCATATCAATGATATAATTAAAGATTATATGATGCTTTTCCTAGATCCCTGAAAGGAAATGTCACCTACCGCTGATGTGTTTATCACCCATCAATTATAGAATAAAGAATATATTTGACTTTACTTCTAGACTTTTTGTGGGCTTCTGTTTGTTTTCAATTTGGTCAAGAAATTTTGAAAGGACCATATATGTACCTTGCAGAATAGCTGAGCAGCTCCAAGCATACGTAGCAAATCCAAAAGAGAGGAGAACGCAAGTACAGACAAGCCTCCAAACAAGAATCAACGTAAGTGCAACCAAATTGTTAACCCAGAAAACTACCCAAAAATCTAGCCTAAATAATGTCAACCCCAACACTATTCAATCCCACACCCTTCACTTTTGATGTCAGAAATTCAATCTCACAGGTCGTTCACTCCAGTGAGATTCTGGGAGATGGATTTTGAAACACCTTTCTTCCACGTTTGAACAATTGCCTTGGAGAAGCTATCAAGACATCGGAAAAAGTTGGAGGAATTTTCCCCTTAGGGGGCCCATTAATGAGCACAATAGAAGCATTGGAGCATCTAACAAATAAAATAAATCATGGAACAATTGCCTCGGGAGTAGGTGGATGCACCTCGATAGTCAAGTAGTTGAATCAAAGGCTTATCCCTCACTATAAAATAATATACTCGCGGGAAGCCTTGGAGATATTTATATTCATCAAGATACAAACATAGAATGATCCGTGTAGGAACTAGTATAGTCAAATACTAAAAACATGACCATTAGCATTACGGATGGCCTCATAATAGGAATCTTCCCTTGAACTGGGGAGGCAGATTTGTAAGTTGAACCCAAACAGGTTGAACATCGAGAGGTTTAAAGATTGGTTTAGAAGGAACTAAACCGAGGCTTGATAGAGAGTTTTCTCTCTCCCCATGGCCATCAATTAATCATCAAGCACCAAATCTCTACTTTTGTACACAAATGATAAACTTATAAATTGAGGCTATGTATTGCACAAATTGACTAATTATGGCACACTTGAATTGCAAAATCTTCTCTTAATAGGTACAAAAATGTTAATAACTGGAGGTAGACAATTTAATTTTTTTCCTATTTTTCAAATATCAAAAAGTATAAACAACTTAAAACTTACACTCCTTAGGCTTTTATTGGAAAGTGATAGCCACTCTTAATGTAGTTGTTATTTTTACTTCTCTTAACTTTTGATGTAGACCATGGTCAATTGGGTGGTCGTGTTGTGATTGGTTGGTTATAGCAAACAAGAACTTTAGTTTGAAGCACCTCATCTCTTCTAAATGTTGATTCAGTATACAAATAATAAATTTTCTTTTTCAATTCAACCTATGCAACATACCAAACCCATCTGTCGTATATGAGAGCAAACCTAAACTATTTTTGGGAAAGGGAATTTACCAAAATTGAAAATGATGAAATCTCAAGGAATAAATTGACATTTGTGCCTCCTAACTAGCACTCTTGTGAGCAAAGAAAAATCAATTAACCAACCAAGATTTAAATTTAAATTTAAATACATGATAAATAAAGCAAAGATACCTATTAGTACCCATATAGAGACCCATTTTGAACTTTCAAAATTAGTCATCCCATCTCTGATTTTCATGTCAAATATTGGTGATTCCAAGAACAAGCCTTGAACCCCTTTGAACTAATTTGTGAGGTTTAGAGGTCCAGAAGTTTAAAGTTTAGGTTTGAAAGCTTAACTCGTCAGGTTTAGAGGAATAATTCCATGGTTCAAATTGATTTAGCCAATTTCATGAAGGTACAACTAGGTGCAGAATGATATAAAATGTTTGGAGGTTCATCAAGTTCAAATACGTCTAGGTTTAGTGTAGAGGTTCAAAGGATCAAAGTTTACGTTGAACAAGGTTCAAAGATTTCAAAAATGGTACTGTCGGGTTCAGCAGGGTACAACATGGTTCAAACTAGTTGAGTATGGTTCAAATGGTTCGTCGAGTTCAAGAACACATGTTCAAATTCAAAGCATAGTTTGTTAGTTCATGTGTAAAATTTTGGATAAAATATAGTTTGGACAACTTTGTGCTACTCTTTATATTTTTTTGATACTTAGAAGTTCTTCTCAAGGTTGGAGTTTACTTGTCACATCATGGAAAGAGCATAAACAAATTATATGGTTGTAGAAACCGCAAGTGAATAAGGAAAACCATTTTCATAGATTGAACTCAATGACATTTTCTGAGGATATACAAGCTATGAGAATTGATGTGTTTGAATTGGTATTTGATGATCTAAATATGAGGTGCATCTGACATGATTCCATGAGTACTGGATATGTGCACTAGATTAGTTTGCAAAGATTGTGGAGATGATCAGACAAATGTAGAATGGTGAGTATATTCTCTTTAGTATCTCTTTTCCCATGGAATGAGTCAAAGAACAAAAGAGTGGTGTAAAGGTCATACAAATAATGGAAGTCTAACAAAATCTCATGCCATGACTTCTTATACAATATATACAACTCAAAATGATGATCCATGCAAAGCTATTGACATATACATCAATTATAGAAACTTGCAACTACAAATTGTCAGAGAGCAAAAAAAGGGTCTTGGTGTGGGGATCATATCTATTTGTTCCATTATTGGATCGTGCTCAATTTTGGATATGTTTGAGGAAACCTAGCCGTCTAAATCCTCACTGAAGAGAATTTCAAAATGTTTCCTAGTTCACGATATATAGAGGTTTGTTTGCAACACTAACATATTTGCGAATAATGATCACATCAGTGATAAAATGATGGAAGAATTTTAATTAAAGGGTAAATAATAATCCATGAAAGTGGTATTTGTATTCACATTATTTGTCCTTGATAGTCCAAGAAGGTAAAAATCATGAAGAAAAGGCTATAGTTATTATTCACGGGGACATTTGATCAGATTATACTTTTCCAACATAAGATTATGCTACAAGGATAAATGGTATTGGGAAGATGCTAATAATAAATCAAATGAATGCTTAAAAGGTTTTAGAATATGTGCCACTTGTCTGAGATGCATACATTCTTGACTCAAAGGATATTTTTATCATTATTATCTTAGCAAAGATTATCTTATAAAATAATAAACCCGTCAAAGTGATAAAAGGAGTAACTCTACAAGAATTTAAAGAATTGGTTATTAAAACTTATAACAACCATCTAGAGGCATCACATATTAGAAACCTATAGATAGAGAAAGAGTGGGGTCTTTGATATGGTGACTTTGTGCTACAAGAAAATGAGAGGAATTTTAATTTCATGATTTTAAGTGAGAGAGAGAAGGGACACATGCTTTTCGGAATTCCTATTTGTAAAAGGGGATAGGGATAAGTTAGAAAGTTTTATTTTTCAAGGAATCTATGCTCAATAATTGTTGTTCTTTGAAGCTTTGGTTAAGTATTTGAAGAGAGGAGAAGAATGTCAATTAAATCTTTGAATTTAAATATTTTTCTCTAATTAAAGCAGATCTTTGAGTCTTTTTAATTGTCTTAAATGTTATTTTGTTTGCAGTTGCAATTTCTATAAAATCTTTTAGTCTTATGTAACTGTGTTCTTGAAAATGAAGCTTTCAGTCTCATCGTTATTTTCTAATAATAGGAGAATCTAAAGGATTGAATTTGTGCAATATTTTTCTATTCTTCTCGCTTCTTTCCTCTTTATTTTGCAAGTACATTTTCAACATATGTATCATATTTATGAGAAGATGTCAAATCACTTTTCTTGCTTTCTGGTTAAAAGCATCTTTGTTTGTAGTGTAAATGAGTCATTGGAGATCTTACACGAGGAGTTGTACTCAAATAATTTAGAGGAAGATTTTCAATCTCATGATAATCTATCCAACTATTAGTGTGGTTTGTAATTCATTGTGGGCATTTGGAGTCAATTTACATATTTATATTTGAAGGACAAATTTACTCACTAAAAAAAATTTGGCGACTCTACTAGGGAGCCAAAAAGAAGTTCCAATACTTTTCTTTCTCAAAAATTTGAAGGTGCCCCCCAAAGATAGAAGTTGGTGACTCTAACTTCATCTGGTAGAACCACCTTGATATGAACATGGCTTCTATTGCAACTTGTCCATAGAAGCCACATCATAGTCCTTTTGGTCTACCTCATTACACAACCATGCTTGTAGGTTCTAAAAGCTACTTTCCAAAGTTTGCCGAAAGAAGTTGTAACAGTCACATCTAAGCATTTAACATAGCTTGTGGGATTCTTGGGATTTTGGAAGAAGATATTTATGTTCGTTTGTTTGTTAGGTCCCTTGTCGGTGATGCTTCTACTTGGTTTCATTATTTAGAAGATGGGTGTATTACCAGTTGGAATGTGACAGAGGGTAAGTTTCATGATAGATTCAAAACCATAGCCAACGTGGGTGCTCTCTTATGTCAATTTTTTTTAATCAAGAAATGAGAGAATGAAGAGATGAGAAAATTTGCGGATATATTCAATTGAACACTGGCGAAGATCCCACAGGGAAATCAACCCAATCAATCCGACTTCTTGTTGATTTTCATTGCATCATTGCAGGCGGAAGTCATGTTTTATCTCAAACTGAACAAGGTGCGTGACTTAGAAGTTGCTTAATCAGATTGAAGATAATTTAATATTGTCAGGATTGTTCCAGCAAAATAAATCTTCAAAATTTGCATATAAATATTTGAAGTTAAATGATAAGAGTCCTTATTTGATAGTTTTGATTCATCAATGAACAACTACTATAACATAGAAGGAGAAGCATGGTGCAACAAAGAACCTTTGACTCGTAATATACAATTGGAGAATGAGTTATGCGCTTAAGATTATTCAAGTGATGAAGAAGATGAAGAGTTGTGCATGCCATCTAAGATCCCAGTAAGACTTGTTAAAGAGAAAGCTATAGATAATGCAACTCAAGAAATAGTTGTTGAGCAGCCGAGAACTATTCAGGGGAAACATTTTGAAGAAGACTTGAGACATCACAGTGCATTATTCCTACCAGTTGAATATGATGAGGACTCAAAGGTAAGGAATAATCCTCTTTTTGAATTATGTGATTTTCAATTAATTGAGGATGGAGTGCTTGTAGTGGGAAAATGTCACTTTAAGGTTGGTTTTGCAGATAATGATGGTACCGAGGATGTATGTTGTAAATCCATAGAAAATGATTATGTTCCTCCTCTTTCTATTCGTTGTCTTCTTGAAGATACAAGTGTTGTTTCTCACGAGAAAGATGGGGTTGACCATCTCCTATGTAGTGAAAAGGAAGATGCTAAAGTTATATATGAAATTGATCAACAAGCTGAAGTGATTTCTAATAGTGAGACACCTCCTTCTCCAGTTAATATTGATTTTATGATTGGTAATTCTAAAACAAGTTGTAATTCTTCTGATCTTTATCAAGGTAAAGATAAGTCAGACCAAGTTTCACAGGCTGGGATGATTAAAGATGAAGAGTTACTACCTCTTTTATTTAAGGGTGATCTCATATTTGACAAAGTTAATACAACGTACAACATTTCAAATCTAGGTTGAAATGAAGTTGATTTAGATCGAGTTACATTAGTAGATTATTTTCAAATGAATGGCTTAGATTTATGTGAAATCAAATGTGGAGATGCAATAAACCATAACCAAAGATCATTTGGTAGAAAGGAAATTCTGGATAAAGACTGTATTTTCCAAAGATTCTTGCATGTAGTGAGCTTTTGGTGGGCCCTCCTACTAAGCCTAAGTGCACAAATGCTTCATAAAGGAACACATCTTTCTCATAGTGGCACATATTTCTCCCAACCACTGAATGGTTTTATGTGAGTCACTTTCTATCTCATTTCATAAGGTAGGGTTTCCAATCTATACATATTTGTGAATACATTTTTGGCTTTGCAAGTTTTGTGTGTGCCTAGTTTTAGATTGCTAGCTCTTGGCTTGCTGGTAGTTTAGGTGTTTTAGTTGGCTAGTTTCCCTGCTCCCCTCTCTTTGTGACTTTATTTGCCCAATGGTTCCTTGCCATTGTTCCTTGACTAGAGCATGTTGGAGTTCTTTGTTTTTGAACAAAAAAATAGTCCCCATGTAGAGCCAATGTTAGTAACCATTTAGACACCCATTTTTAACTTTCAAAATCAGTCATTCCGTCTCTAATTTTCATGTTGAATATTGGTAAGTCCAAGAACAAGCCTTGAACCCCTTTGAACTAGTTTGAGAGATTCAGAAGTTCAAAGTTCAGGTTCGAAAGCTTGACTCACCAAGTTTAGAGGAATAATTCCATGGTTCAAATTGGTTCAGTCAATTTCATGAAGATACTACAAGGTTTAGAATGATTCAAAATGTTTACAAGTTCATCAAGTTCAAATACAACCCATTTTAGTGCAGAGATTGAAAGGATCACAGTTCAGGTTGAACAAGCTTCGAAGAGTTCAAAAATGGTACAGTCAGGTTCAACAAGGTACAACATGGTTCAAACTAGTTGAGTATGGTTCATAGGGCCCATTGAGTCCAAGAGCACATGTTCAAATTCAAAGCATAGTTTGTCAGTTCATATGTGAAAATATTTTGATAAAATATTCATAATGTCTGAGTGTGGACAACTTTGTGGGGCTCTATATATTTTGTTGATACTTAGCCATTCTTCTCAAAGTTAAAGTTTACTTGCCATGTGATGGAAAGAGCATAAACAAATTATATGGTTGTAGAATCCACAAGTGAATAAGGAAAACCATTTTCACATATGGAACTCAATGAAATTTTCTGAAAATATACAAGCTATGAGAACTTATGTGTTTGAATTGGTATTTGATGATCTAAATATGAGATGCATTTGACATAATTCCATGAGTGCTGGATATGTGCACTAGATTAGTTTGCAAAGATTGTGGGGATGAGCAGACAAATGTAGAATGGTGAATGTATTCTATTTAGCATCCCTTTTCCCATGGAAAGAGTCGGAGAACAAAAGAGTGACGTAAAGGTCATCGAAATAATGGTAGTTTAACAAAATCTTATGCCATGACTTCTTATACCATATATACAAATCAAAGTGATGATCCACACAAAGCTATTGACATATACATTATTTATAAAAACTTGCAACTATAGATTTTTAGAGAGCAAAAAAAGGGTCTTGGTGCAGGGATCATATCTATTTATTCCACTATTGGATAATGCTCAATTTTGGATATGTTTGAGGAAACCTAACCATGTAAATCCTCACCAAAGCGATCTTCAAAATGTTTCCTAGTTCATGAGATACAGAGAGTTGTTTGCAACCTTATCATATCTGCCAATAATGGTCACAACATTGATAAAATGATGGAAGGATTTTAATTAAAGGATAAATAATAACCCATGAAAGTGCTATTTGTATTCACATTATTTTTCCTTGATACTCCAAGAAGGTAAAACTCGTGAAGAAAAGGCTATAGTTATTATTCACAGGGACCTTTGATCAAATAATACTTTTCCAATAGAAGATTATGCTACAAGGATAAATGGTATTGGGAAGATGTTGATAATAAATCAAATGAATGTTTAAAAGGTTTTAGAATATGTTTCACTTGTCCGAGATGCATACATTCTTGACTCAAAGGATATTATTATCATTATTATCTTAGAAAAGATGATCTTGTAAAATATTAAACTCGTCAAAGTGATAAAGGGAGTAACTTTACAAGAATTTAAAGAATCAATTATTAAAGTTGATAATAGCCATCTAGAGGCATCACATATTAGAAACCTGTGGATAGAGAAAGGGTGGGGCCTTTGATTTGGGGACTTTGTGCTACAGGAAAAGGAGAGGAATTTTAATTTCCTGATTGTAAGTAATAGAGAGAAGGGACAAATGTTTTTCAAAACTCCTATTTGTAAAAGGGAATAGGGATAAGTTACAAAGTTTTATTTTTCAAGGAATTTGTGCTCACTAATCTTTGTTCTTTGAAGCTTTGGTTAAGTATTTGAAGAGAGGAGAAGAATGTTAATTAAATCTTTGAATTTAAATTATTTTTCTCTAATCAAAACAGATCTTTGAGTCTTTTTAATTGTCTTTAAATGTTGTTTTGTTTGTAGTTGCAATTTCTATAAAATCTTTGAGTCTTATGTAACTGTGTTCTTGAAAATGAAGCTTTCACTCTCATTCTTATTTTCTAGTAATAGAAGAATCCAAAGGATTGACTTTGTGCAATCTTTTTCTATTCTTCTTGCTTCTTTTCTCTCTATTTTGCAAATCCATTTTCAGCATGTGTCATAGTTATGAGCAGATGAAAAATCACCTTTCTTGCTTTCTGGCTAAAAGAATCTTTATTTGTAGTGTAATGGATTTGTTGGAAATCTTACATGGGGAGTTGTACCAAAATAATTCAAAGGAAGATTATCAATCCCATGATAATCTATCCAACTATTAGTGTGGTTTGTACTTCATTTTAGGCATTTGGAGTCAATTTACATATTTGTCTTTGAAGGACAAATGTGCTCACTAACCATACCTTTATACTATGAATTGATAATAAATAAATAAATACGATTGAAAGTTAAAGAGCTACTAATCATGACCACCTAGTGAAATCTGCTAAGTCATTATTTCATATGCTAGTGTCAACCTAGAAAACTAGTGTAGTGCATGTGTGCCTTGTACAAACAAGGTTTTGGAGATTACAACCTAAGAGGTACAAGCATGAGTAAGCTAACAAAATCAAAAAGCATTTTAAATGTAGATAAGAAATGATAGAACAAAATAACTACTTTAAATAAATAGGACACCTTACAAATAGAGGTACGAAAATCCCAATATCTTAAGCCATTTTCTTCTTTGGACTTGCACACAAAATGATGAGAAAATTATTAGCATGAATTTTGATGGTATTCCTTTGGGAGAGTATCCTAAGCATTGAGGAGATTGTTAGCATGATTGACATATTGCATTCATGACTATGTTTTTCATTGATGTCAACATATTAGTGTTTTTGTGAAGATTGGTAGAGTAGCAGATAGAGAACAAGATTGTATAGGTTGAGTATTGATGATCAGGTCAAGTGCGGTTAAGGTCATGTTATACACTGTATCCTGATGAAGTGGTTGAGTGCATATGAAGTAAGGCAAAGTTGTGCAAATGATGTGTTTGATTTACAAAAGAAATTTTACAGATAGAGTACCTGAGAAGCAATTTCTAATTTTTCGATTGTATCTCCTAGCAAATATAGAATCGTGATACTTGTAGTTAGATAGTGACAGTAGATAGCCTAATGATGACATCAAAAAGTGCGCAAGGTTTGAAGTTGTGCATGTGAGAATTTGTAAAGACTATGACTCGACAATGGTTTGTAATTGCGAAAAGATGTCAAGTAATTATAATTTCTTAATGTGGTCTTATTATAATTAATTGGGAAAGCATCAAGGCAAATTCAAGGAATTATTTTAAGGATATGGTATAAAGGAAGGTTATTTTCCTTTTCCTGAATGGTGATTTTGAGAAGTAAGATGTGAAGTATTTTGTAAATGCAAGTAAGCAATCCAAGGGATTATTGGATGTGAAGTTGGTGATCTTGTATCGAGATCAAAAGAAGAGAAGTTTGGTTGACAGGATAGAGGAAGAGGAAGTACAAGTATAGTTTACTCTATTATTCTGCAAGGAATAATACAGAGATCATTTGGATAGTGAGTTCAATGGTCTTGCCCCTAAAGTTGTTTGGACAATGGGTCCATCTACCTTCTACAACTTCTAATAGGGTTGGCACAACTCCTAATAGGGATTCAAAGTCTCCTAACATGAACTAATATGTACTAAATGTATTTCATTGACTCCTAATAGGGTCCACCCTTTGGGAAGGAGCATTTACATTAGTACATCATTTTGTGGATACCATCCCCACCAGGTTTTTCCTCTGATGAAGGGTTTCCCTAGTTATCATATCTGGTGTTATTGTGAATGAGTATCTTTTTATGGTTGTTTATTATATTGATCTCATGCTTAAAGGTTAATAAGATTGATAAGTGTTTTAATAGTTGGATAATTGATTCACCCACCCCCCTCTTAGTTATATTGGTGGACTTTACTTTCTGCTAAAAACATGTTCAATTGCTTATTTTAGAAACCTACAAAAGTTAGACCCCCATTGGGTGTTTCCACATCCATGGACAATCAAGATATAATCAATTTGATAATGGATAAATCAATAAATGATAAAATAATAATAATGGAGATGCTTTAGAATAACTAAGAGGAGGGGTGAATCAATTATCCAAGGTCCAAATGTATAGATAAGACTTTTTAGTTCTTAACAAATACATGTGCATGCATTGATCATCCAATATCTCAAACCATAGTATATTATTGTCCTAGGTCAAATGAACTTTGCAGAAATGTAAACATGAAATACCACATAATCATTCACACAATTTGACACAAGGATTTTACATGGAAACCCAATTTGAGAAAAACCATCAATAACATGCTACCAAATTTTCACTCTTCTTAAGTGAGCTCTATGAGGAGCCAACCCTATTAAAGGTTACAATGCACACTGTTAAATGGGACCTTGATTAAAGGATTTCAATCACCCTATTAGGAGTGATCCTTGTTAGAGGACTTTAGAACATTCCATTAGAATGTCACCCTATTAAAGGATTTACTCATGACTGTTAGGTCAACCTTAATCCAAAGGATTTATCAATAATGATATAATTGTTAGAAAGTAACAGTGAGATTTGATCTAATAAAAAAACAACTAACTTACAAATTATAGATCTCTTATTTAGTCCTCCATTCTACTTGGCATTCAGTCTCCTTCATCTCTAACAACTTGTTCATGCTTCAAGCCTTCTTTCTTAGTATGCTAACTATAGGTTCATCCCTTCGGCCACCAAATGAAGCAACACTTCAGAACTCTTTGTCTCTCTCTTGTTCTCACAATGACACTTTTCTTTTAGCCTATTATCTCCTTATATAGATAATTTAGATCTTTTTCCACTTAACCACAATCGTCCATCTTAGGGTTAGGTCAAATTCATCGAATCTACCCTCTTTTCCATTTTGTTCCCTTCTAGAAACTTCCCTTACAATCCTCTTCAATTTTGTCTCAAAATGGTTTATATTGAATTCTGTGCCACTAGCTCATCATACTTATCTTCCACATGCTTCACATAATTCAAGAAATCAACTTTGTTAGCTTAGATTTGTCAAATCTTTGGTCAAACTCATTTTACTAGCACTCGGCAATAACATTTTTGCTTGACAATAATTTTCTTCTAATGCTCGGTCAACACTAGCTTGCTTAGCATAGACTAAGTCTTACTGGTGCTTAGCACACACTAAAATTCCTTCGCTCGACACCTACTAGATTTCTTTTTGCTCGACACATACTAAATTTCCTTCACTCAGCTTCAACTAACTTTTTGCTCGGCCTACACTAACTTGCTCAACTTCCACTATTTGCTCGGTCAGGCTTGGCAGACACATTTATTTGCTTAGCCTTCTTCTCATCTTTTCTTAGGTATCCTTTCATTATGGCCTTAAGTAGATAAAAAATACACTATATCATCAAAGTCTTACTTGGTCTTAGTGCTTCTTTTATACACCATATAACTCAACCTTTCTCTAGGTACTCTTGTTATCCTTTTTTTCAAATCCTCTTCATCAATCAACTAAATGATAGCATTCAAACCAAATTAGCAATTGTCTCACCAGCAAGTAGCAAGTTTGACATCAATGACAAAATAATGATTGTTCCATGATAGGTTTCATCAATCTTCCTCATTTCTATACTTCAACAATCCCTCTTTGGTATTGATGTCAAACCAATACCAAAAAGAAACTTCATACCTTGTATTGAAACCTCTCCCTCTATCAATATATGTCCTTCTTCTATATAGGCTACAATCTCTCTTCTTCTTCAGATATTTAGTGTAACTCTTCCTCTTTCTCTTTCACATTCTCCCTGATTTCTCCATGTATATTCTCCCTCAATAGATTCTCCCTCTTGGACAACAATGTCAAAGACTTTTCATCTTCTCATGTAGATATCAATGATTCAAGTTCTCCCTTTGTCACCTTGCATGTGAATGTAAATCTTTTGTTTTAGCTTCTTCCTTACTTTAGGCAGTTCCTAAAGTAATATCCACTGCATAAAGTTGTAAAATATGTCCTTCAACTTAGTTGATGTAGGGCACTACTCTTGCTTCTCAATTAGCTTTGGATAGGGGTATCACCCCTACTTTACCTCTAATATATCCATGCGCATCCTTAGGTAAAGCCTTTGTGAATATATTAGCTATATGTTCCTTTGTATTCACATATTCCATTCTCACTTCTTTGTCTTGAATGAACTCTCTTAAGTAATGATATTTTATTGCAATGTGACTTTTCTTTGTATGCATCACTGGGTTCTTAGATATGTTTATAGCACTTATATTGTCATAGTAAATCACCACAAGTTTAGTGATTTCTTCCTTCATTCCTTTGAGTAACTGTTTGATCCACATCACATTTGTGCAATTCACTTCGATAGCCACATATTCAATTTCAGCAATAGATTGTGAAATGCAATTTTGTTTCTTGCTAGTCTAGGTAGCCAATCTTTTGCCTAAGAAAAATGCTCCTTGACTTGTACTTTTTTCATCATCAATGTTTCCATCCCAATCAGCATATGTATAGGCTCTCAATTCAAACTTTTCATTTTCTTGTAGTATAGACCATAGTCTTTTGTACCTTTCGAGTATCTCATAATCCTTTTAACAACCATTAAGTGATTCTCCTTAGGATTTGCAGAGTGTTAGGTTTGCTATGAACTACATATTGTAATTTGCCAATCATAGACCTATATAATATTTGATTTACTTCAGCAGAATCATCAACTTTGGATAGGTTATGCCTATCACATAGGAGTATTAACTAGTCTTGAATCCTCCATACCAAAAGTTTTCAAGATTTCCTTTACATACTTGGACTAAGTAATGTAAATACCATATTTCCTCTAATACACTTGTATCCAAAAAAGAACTTTATTTCTCCAAACATTGACATCTCAAATACTTTCATCATTTCATTTTCAAATGTCTTACATAATGCATTTTTTTCCTCCAAGTATGATATCATCAACAAATATTTCAGCTAGTAGAACTCCTTTACCTTCTTATGTCTTAAAGTACATATTATTGTTGTCATTAGTCTTCTCAAAACCAATCTTCACAAGATAGTTGTGTAGCCTTTCGTACCATGCTCTAGGAGCTTGCTAAACCTCCTCTTCTAGTATACCATTTAGAAATGTTGACTTAACATCCATTTGATAAACTTTGAATCCTTTATAAGCAAAATAAGCAAGAAGGGTTCTTACTCTTTCCAATCTTACAACTAGGCAAAATGTCTCTACCATAGTCAATTCCCTCTTCTTGTGTGTAACCTTTGAAGGCTAACCTTGCCTTATTCCTTGTTACTTCACCATTCTCATCCAATTTTTTTATGTATGCCCACTTGGTTCTATTGGAAATACAATAGGAAATGTAAACTTCTAGGAGAGGGCGAGACGAGGGGGTGAATTAGTGGTTTAAACTTGGACCCATAAAACTTTCACCACACATATATCTCATCCATTTAATGAGTAAACTAAAATAACATGTAAAACATATACATCAAAATCATGTAAACATGTAAGCATTCACACACATAACACTAGATATGATTACCCAAAAACCCTCCAAGTGAGAAGGTAAAACTGGGGTGGGGATGACACCCACAAATCTTCACTACTGCAACAATAAAGTGTATCCAATAAAGGTTACAATGTTTTGAAGATGAAACATGATCTACCCTATGAAAGGTATGCCTTGTTAAAGGCTTACAAAGACTATTAGGTCTTACCTTGTTAGAGGATTTTAACACCCTATTAGAAGTGTGCCTTGTTAGAGGACTTTAACTTACAACTAAGCACCCTGTTAAAGGATTTCATACAGCCTATTAGGACTACTCTGTTAAGAGATTCGACTAAAATCACCTGTTAGAGTGTCTTAACATAGATCCTATGGTTGGCACTTGCTTGCCTAATAACAGATCACCTCTAAACAATGTTTTCTTTATCCTTCTTGATCAGATGTCTCTTTGTTGTGTCCTTTTCTCTATCCTTTGTTCTGCTCTAACTAATTTTGCAATTTGGTTTCACTTCATAACTTCTAAGTCACCATAAATGCTCTCTTTGTGCATGCAAACTATCCTCTTCGCTCCTTCAACACTCTTAGAAAGTTTAAGGTTTCATCCTCCTTAAGAAGACTTTGGTGACTTAGGGTTAAGTATGAATCTATGGCTAAGATTAATCCATTTTTCCACTTAATCCTTGCCATTTTCTAATTGGTTGCATGTAATTGCATATGGAATCCAACTAGAGATTCGTCCTTATCTCTAAAATATTGTAATTTATCCTTAAGTCAGCTCAAAAATGGTTTGCATAGTTGTTTGTGTCATTACAAATAAATATGTCAAAACTATTTTACTTGGCATCTGAACTCTTTGATGCTCGACATACACTAATCTTTATGTTATGACTTGGCACCTGTATTGATCAACATCCCTTGTTTACTCAGCTCCTGAGTCACTCAGCATGGTCTATCTACTCGACACTTGAGTGACTCGGCACATGAGTGGCTCAACACTCACTATGACTCGGCATGGTCTAATATTTACATTTTGTTCTTGGCATGCATTACTAGTTCAACATGAACTAAGTAAATAACTTAAGTGTGTTGACACTCACTTGTCAAAACCAATCTAAGATCAAAAATCACCCCCTTTGACATGAGTGTCAAAAACACTTGAGTATACACTAATATCCTTGATCTCTCGATCATAACATATCTCAACTCGACTTATTTACAAAACATCAAAAAAATTTAATAACTTGTATACCTTGAGATTTGATAACTCCCCCTGAGTTGATATGTTTGTTCAGTATCAAAAATTGTGTGCTCCTTCTAAGTAAATGTGTCTCTACTAATACACTTTGACTTCATGCTTGTACTCATTCATCTAATACTTCATTTTATTTTGGTGCTCTCCAAAAATATATCTCCCCAGTTCTCTTATTTCGTTCTCCCCCTTTGCTCTATTTATCCCCCAAAAATATATATATCTCCCCCAATGATATATCTCTCCCTTTTTGACACTTATGTTAATGAGATATACACTGATTGTGTGTTTGTCTAGAAAAGATTTATGGACATCCAATATTATCTTGAGGGTTGCATCCTAGTTATAACATGCAACACCCAATGACTTGATTTGGATGGCAAGCTCAGTAGTAAGGTGGACTAAACCATCTAAAGTAGAAAGATATGGGTCTTTCTTCAATAGAGTTTCAGCATAGCCTAGCTCCTTGTGCAAAATTTCCATATGTAATGCCTTGCCAAGGGATCCAAAAGAATTAACACTAAGTTTTATTAAGTTTGCCAAACATTTTTTTGTTTTAGAGAAAGAATAACATACACATTAAACATAAAGTAGTGAAAGCAATAACATATAATCATACAAAAGCAAACATAACAGATTACTTTCCTCAAAGATCCCAAGACATTGAGTCACATTTTAATTTAATCAATACTAAGTCTAATAAATACCACATCCACATGAAAGAATAACTATAAGTCCAAGTCCATTTAAATAATATACATTTATTTTGAATTCCACTTGGCAATCAAATTTAGAATGCTCAATCATCCACTGTACATGTCACAAGGTATGAAAGGTTAAAAGAATATGCATTTTTAAAACTAGATTACATCATCCTTTTCGAATCCATGAAACAAAGTACAATACAATAAGTGAAATCATCCATCATAAAAATATAACCATCCATCATAATACACAAAGATAGAATGAAAGGAAAAGCAGACGAAGAACTCCAGCCATAGCATCAACGAACAGATCTCAATGGTAAAAGTAAAAAGCACTACCAACTGACCACATGGTAACCCAAAAAGGCCCACTCCCACCACGCTAAGGAGACAGTCTCAAGTCCCAAACAAGATATCAATCCAAATATCAAAAGTAATCTCTAAGTCTAAGAAACCCTAAAAGTAATCTAACTCAAAGGTTCCAAGATATTTGACATCTAGACCCATAGGCAAACATAGACATGTAGAAAATCTACTATGCAAGTGGGCAAGTGTCATCACATGATCCAACTCTAGGGTTACCCAGCTAGTCTTTTAATCCTCTGGCCCCCTAGTGACTCTATGCGGCACTAATATCCTATCATACTGACAAGGCATACTAATGAGTCAACTCTAAGGTTATCTGGCTAGTCTTTTAATCCTCTGGCCCCTTATTGACTTTCTGTGGTACCAATATCTTATTAATTCATTTTAAACCCATATAATGAAATGTTATCACTTATTAAACTACTTACAATGGGTGACCCTGGCATCCACTTTGGGCTTTGGCCTCCATTGCAAGACACTTCCCAACTTAACATATAGGTTACCTACTCTAGGCTCATAAAAGTACAAATCAAAGAATCATAGTATATCACCTCAATCCTATACAAGTGACTGGAAAACATCAAAAGATAATTCACAATAACACATCAGTTCTCTACGAGCAACTGAAAAGCATCCCAAAAATACTGATCGAAGACTCAAAAAGGTTAGGTCAAATATGTCATAACATCCATCTTGTTACCCCATAATAACACTAACAACAATACCACCAATATAATCAAAACCATCATAGAGCATACCAACACATTACCATGGTTGAGTTTAAAAAGATCGAGACCAAATCATCATCATAACACAATCACGGAACTCCCCAAACCTCTGGTAGATGTCCTAAAACTACTCAACACTCTAGTTAACCCAAACCTAAAACATAAACAACATACAGATAGCATAGCAGTTTCATAGTTTGGTTTGATTTTGAAAGCACATAGTTGGATTAATAGTACAGTTTAAATATTTGTTTCAATGTAAGTTTGCAAGTACCTAAGATTTATAATTTACCCCATTCTTTTATTTGAATAAAATGCACAGTTACCCCCATTTGATTATAAGTCAATTATCCAAAATAATTTGAGGGTGATTATTTATTTAATTTATTAAAATAATAATTATTGATATTCCAATTAAATAATTCCAATTTTATTAAAGTCAATATCATTATTAATAAAATGACCCTAAAACATAGTCAAAATAGTAAATTCCCATCTTAGGAATTCTAAGAAAGAAGAAGGATCATTTTCTAGCTGGGATGGACAAATTAAAAAGAAATGGTAAAACTTGATTAATTCTCCATTTATCTATTTCAAGAAGAGCAAGGAGGCAAGGGAAAGTTATAAATGTACTCCTCCCCCGAAAGGTTGGGCAAAGCTTAACTTTGATGGGGCTGCTAGAGGAAACCCAAGGACAATAGGTATTAGTTGCATCATTAATGATGATACAAGTAAATGGATTGATAAAAAGCCAAGTCTATAAATCCTACTTATAATAATTTGGCAGAGCTCAAAGCATTGGAAGAAGGACTTCAGCTCTGTCAAAATTTAGGATTATCAAATATCATCATTGAAGGTGGCTCTCAAATTGTTTTAAACACTATAAGGAAAAGAGCCACATCCAACTCGGTCCTTAATTCAAAGCTAGAAGAAGTCCTTAGGTCACTGCATCAGTTTGTAGAAATTTAGATTTGTCACATCTTTTGAGAAGGTAACTAGAAGGCAAACCAATTGGCAAATAAGGGAGCTAATGATGAAAACTCCTTGGTATACAAAGATGTGTTATGAATATTCCTAATCTTAGTTTTTATTTAATTTTAAGCTTGTAGTATCAACTCTATTAGGTGTGGTTTCTTTTAAGTATGTTGTAGCTATAATCTGGGATATGTAGATTGTGTAGTTCCTCTCTAAGGTATGTTGTAATAAGGTAGAATGAGTCACATATAATATATCTTTTTATTATAAGCTTCCATTGATTGTATAACAGTTAGGCCAACGGGCATATTTTTAGGTCATGATTCTTCTGAGATACATCTTCATTTAACATAAATTTTTAGGACCCTTTAATTCAATGTTGGTATCAAAAGTGAAAGATATGATGGTGATCTTTTAAGGTATGTCCCTCCCATCACCCGAAGTATAGTTAGTGTTTTTTTTTCATCATTCCTTTTAGTAGGATGTATGCCTGTTCCTATTCTGGGATCCTTGTCCGCATCATTGTTGCTTCAAGGTTAGGTCAAGTTTATGATCTAAGATAATGTAGGCAAAGTCTAGGTGTTTCTAGAGCCTTTGCAGAGTATATTTTTACCTATTTGTTCGTGCATCGACCCATCTTTGTCATTCTACATGTAATTTTCTAGTAATAGATACGTTCATTTTCCTTTTTCATGCCTCAAAGGTTTGTACAATGGCCTTTCATGGCAACATAAAGCCAGAAAGGTAGAATTGGGTGCTTAGGCCAATTGATGGGATGACTCAAATCATAGTTAGTAGGGCTATAGTCAAGGGCTTCTTCAAATATGATTTCACCTAAAGGATGAACATCAACATCATAGGTACCTTTATTGGGTGCATGGCTAGAGCTAGGATAGACAAATGGGACATGGTGAGACTCTGTTTGAACATTTTTTATCCCATTTGGTGTCAAGGCTTGATAGAAGCTATCATGAGCTTAGATGAGATTTTTAGAGTCCCCCTCCTTGAAATGTATATGGATCATCCACCAAGGAGCTTTGACTTGGCAATTGTACCTAGGCGGCCTACCTTGGTAATACAGGATCTTGTAGCCTTCAATAAGGTATGGCCAAAAATAGAATCAAGTATTCAATTCCTCCTTAGATGGAGCGAGATTATGGTGAATGATGGTAAGAAATGGCTCAGAAGCTACCTCAACTTGTTCAATGCTTATATCCATCTGAGGGTAGGATTGGGTAATTTGGATGCTCTAGACTTCTGCACATCTAATATCGAGAAGTCTAGTAGGGAAAATTTCTCCTTTGAATTCCCCCCCCCCCCCCCCCCCCCATTTTCAGATGGAGAACCCTAATGACATTGTAGAGGTAGGGTGCGCCAAGTTTATTATTTGACCTCTCTGGTTTTTGGCCAGTACCCTTGTCTACTCTATCCTAATATATTGGTTGGGTATGTGTTTGTAATGTCTCTTTCCTTGGTTGGGAGTTTTGGCTAGTTTAAGTCATGTTCATAAGTCTCAATAGTTTTAGTTTGCTATTATATGAGCCTTTAATATGGATTTTGTATCAGATGTAAATGTTATGTAGCCCTTATATGGTAATGTATCCAAAGGTTGGTCAGATTAGTTGTTTTCTCCTCTAAAGTTTCCTTAGCATATATGTAATTAATTGCACTCAATATATATATATATATATTGTTGATATTAATATAAAAAATTTTATGCTCTCAGCTTATCTGCTATGACCTATGGTTTTATCAAATCTTTTAAGATACGTTTATTATGGTCACGAAAAGGATTTTGTTTCCTTGTGAGCATGGTATTGAAGGTTCCTATCTTTTGATTGACTAGAGTTGTAATGAAAAATGAAGTAGTAGCATTCGGATTCTTAGATGAGAAGATTAATTGGATTATTTGTTTCTCAAATTTTAAACAATCACTATTAATTGCAGCAAGGTTAAGTTTTTGCACTTAGAAGAGTATTCTGACATTAAAGATCCTTAACATGATTGTTTTTTATGATGTTTTCTTTCATCATTTCAATTCATCTTCATGGTAACTTTCCACCTTGAGCTTAGAATAATAAGTCTATAAAGTTTCATCAAAAAGTATTCTGGGTGATTAATTTAAGGAATTTGTCAAGTAAGTATACAGCTTATGGCTTCTCACTCGGATTAGTACTTATTAAAACATGCTCTATTTGGCCTTCTTTAATCAACTAAAATTATATCAAACTTCAGCTTGAGGTTTAATTTATGTTTGTCTGGTAGCTTTGTAGGAAGAGATTAGTATATTGTGCTCATCATAGTAAAGTTGGGATTTCTCTTTCTTTCTTTGGACAACAATGAATTCTAAGTGTGTTAGTAGGATAATTTAGGAACATCTAAGAGAACTATGTAAAGGTTATTTAAACAAGAAATGAATTCATTAAAAGTTTTTAAAGTGTAGGATTGGTTAAACAAGAGTAATAGTTTTTCTATATTGGAAGGCACTACTTACTAATAATTTGGTGAAGATCACTATTGACTCATTAAATGGAGAATGGTAAGTTATTTAATACTTAATGAGGAGTATGGCTTTGATTAAGATGCGACAAGACAAAGTAACTAATAAGCATAAGTAGAACAGGTATAGTGTTCTTAGGTCCTCCCCAAGTTATCTTATTTCTTCAATATCTGATCAAGAAATTAATTTGCATGCTATTACTAACTATTCAGATGGCTTCTGCTTAAATTTGCATGACTAGTTGTCAAGATAGTAAGGCATGTGTGATTCTAGCTTTCAACAATGGATGGGCACATACAAAAAATCTAAAGCATTGGCTGGTATGTTCCTTCCAGCAATAGGATTTTGTTTGGTATAAGAGTCATCAAAACACTCGAATCTGTTGGACTCCAGTACACTACATTGTAACAATAAGAAATTTGTAGTAATTCAATTGGGGTATGCCCCTTTTATGATGTAATAATAAGGGACCATGGTCCCGGGCAAGACTGGAGGTTTTCTTCTCTGTTCTTTCCTACCAGTGCCTGTTTGAACGGAGGTACTCTGTTGTATTTAATTTTATTATTAATCAATATAATCAAGGCCTTGGTCATTTACCGATCAAAAAAATGATCCTAAAACTCCATTAATTATCTTTCATTTATTAATTAAATTAATAAATAACTATATTAATGTCTTTATTAATTATTAATTTTTTGTAATTAAAAAAACATTATTAATAAATTCTGTAATTAAAATTATCTACATTAATATTAATTTAGATATTATTTATTTAATAAATATTAATAAAATTATTAACAATTTAATACTTAAAATTTTAATAAATTAAATTAAATTAAATTAAAATAAATAAATAATAATCATTTTAACTGCACCTGCGACTTTTATTCAGTCACAGGTGGGTACATTGCCATGGCAGCTCTATTGTCATGACAGAAAGGTCTGCCATGGTAGTACCCCTCCTGGCATAGCAGTAGGGCCTGTCGTGCAGCTCCCTAAAAAAGGATGCCGCTTTGAGGGGAAAGGGAGGTGGGGATTTGGCGGCCCCGCCTCCCTCTAAATTTTATTTATTATAATATTTTTTTAAATAAATTTTTTAATAATAAACAAACAACCCCTCCAATGTAATTTTTTTAATATATATATTTTTATAAACATTGCAAATACAGTCTAATAGGAAAAATATGATCAACCATTCAAACTTTCAATTTAAATTTTTCTTTTCTATTCAAAACCCTTCCTGGTTTAAAACTAATTTCTCTTCATTCTGAAACGAGGATTTCCTAATAATTTTAATCCTCACATAAACAAAGAAATGATATGAATACCAATACATTCAGATGGAAGATTCATTACAAATGAATTTTGGAAGACAGATATCAACAATCACGAAGAAGACAGGATTATCTAAATAACATAATTTAATTGGGTGAACAAGAATCTACCTAGTTCTAATGCTAAAATTGCAATCACCCAAAAGATTTGTGAGAGAAATTTCTTCTCTCAAAACCTTCTCTCTGAAAATTCCTTCTCCAAAATTCATGGTCCCTTCCCCAAAACTTCGATCCTTGAAAAATGAACCCTCAAATGCTGATAAGGAGTTCTCTCCTAAATTCAGGGTACTAATTGTGTGATCACCTGAGAATACTCCTTGCTCACAACTCTTTAACTCTTTACTAACTTTTCTTTTATGTTTCATGCACACTTACTGCAATATAAAATATCTTAATTAAATTCACTTGACTTATCTTTTTAATTAATTTATTAAATTTTAATCTCATGCATACTCAATGCAATCTTAAAACTCTTTAATAAATTAATATCTTTGACACTCTTTAATTTATTTTCAAAGCGTTAATTGATTAAATATTTATTAACTTAAGTAATAATAATATTTAACATTTATTTTAAAATGATCTCCTAAAAATATTATTATTAAATTAACTAAATATTATTATGCTCTAAAAATAAACTTATAATTTTATCTTTAAATTTAATTTCTTAATTAATTATATATAATTAACTATTAAAATATCATAATAATTTTCCATTAAATTAAATCATTAATCTAATCTTTTAATTGGACTTAATTAATAGAAAAATCACCAAAGACCTATAGGATGAAATACAAAAACTCATCATAGAAAGCCACATACAAGATCAAACTAAAAGGTTATAATCATGAATTTATGTCATACAACATATTCAGAAGGTAATCAACTCAGATACTTGTCCTAATTTTTTAGGACAAATGGGTTTAAAGGTTAGGATTTGGACTTACGAATTTATCTCCCCTCTCTTACCATTGAGATAATGCAATAGGGTACGCTCATCTTGGCAATTCAAGGAAGTCGATACCTGGTACTTGCAATCTGCATAAAATCCATGCATGTACAAACACATATATACTAAGCTAAATAGGAAATGGTAGGAAGTGGTGCATCGTGTAGATCCTAACTAGTAGGTGACTACGAATCCCTTCCTTAACCACATCAAAAACATCATACATAAAGAAAATATACATGCACACCGTACACATGTAGTATGGGGTAAGTATCTATAAGAAAACACATATTATAATCCATCTAACTAATCATCATCAATAACTAAAATCACTGCAATAATCATCATCATGCATATATGAAGTAAATAGTACCAAGTAATCTTATCATAAAATCAATTGAATATGAAACAATATCTGATAATCTGAAAGATAATGCTACTAAATATCAAGAATAAAATTGGCCTAAAAGAGTTCGACAATGATAACATAATGTAAACTAGGGGTAGGCACTACACCATGTGGGGTGAGGGTTGTTTGGATGCTAGTTAGTTTGGCTCTTATGTTAGCCTCATCTACTATCAATACAGTTAAGTAACTCTATGTTTGAAGCAACATCCTAAAGTGCTTCTCACTCTGAGCTAGATTTGTTGGTAGTCTTGCACCTGATGCAAAAATTTGGCTCTCCAGACTCAAAATATTACTTCTGGTCTCTTGGGTGAAGAGTGATGGGTTACACAATTTAGTGTATAATGAGAATATGTTCCCAAGTACCTTCTTCACATCCTCAACATTAGTTTCCAATGCAACTTGTGTGAGTGCTATGTCACCAGATATTTTCTCATTCACTTTGTTTTGGTACTTCTTTTTTGACCATTCTAATAATTTGGCATTAGTATCAAGGTCTTCATTACTAACCTTTTCCACTATATCTATCAGATGTTCCATTAGTGGCTTGGTCTTTTCATGAGTTGGCTGACTAAATGCATCTAGAAAGATGTCCTTAATGTCTTATAGTGCCTACTTCTGCCTATGTTCTCCCCTAAGCATTTCTTGATGTGTTTTCCTTTCTAAAGCCTATTGTAATATGCCTATTTGTTCCAATGTCATGGTATCATAATCATATTTTGGTATAACAATTTTTTCATCAAGGCTTACATCTCCATATTGAATTACCTTTTCAGCCTTTGATAAAATTTGTCTTGGCATTGAGATTTGCAATGGAATAGTTTCTGCGTTTAGCTTCTGAATAGTATGACTAGATGGAGTGTCAGATACCAGTAGGGTTACTAGAGCTTGGATGGCAGTTTGCTCCTTCAGTTGCAGTGTCATTTCACTCTCTTCATGCTTACCATGTTCTCCCATAGTGACTTGTCTTCACTTTGTCCTTGTGTTATAGGTGCAGATAGGTCTATCTAACCTATCTCCTAATGTCCTGCAATGGTGGCTTGTTCTTCTATTGTTTTCTTCTCAACAATATCAATCTTGACAATTGTATCAACCTTGGTAGATGTAGCTTCTAGAATTTGGACCAAAGGTTGTACATTAGTGACTAAAGGGATGATAGAAGGTGGTTCTTGTGGATTCACCTTTTCCCTTGCAACATTAGTCACTGACTTTTGCAGTTCATCTACACTTACCAAAACTGGATTATCACAAAGTTTGGCCTGTAGTATAGACTAATCTAATATCTTCTTCAAATCTTCTTTAGTAAGGGGATTGATGTTTTGAGCTGATATATTAGAAACATCCTTGACAATCACTATTTCGGCAGTCTCAGTTGTGCCTTGTGGAGGACTAACACTCGATAATTTTCTTAGTCCTTGCCATAGGCTATGCCTTGGCCTTCCTCTTCTTTAGCTTAGTAGGAGTATGTGCTTCCTCAACTTCTTCTCCCTTAGCACCTTTAGTCTCCTCCTCTTCTTGATCTTCTCCCATACCACTAGTACATTTGACCCCATTTTTTGGCCAAAATTTTCGACCATCTATTAGAATGTTTTAGATTGGTCGGAATATGGAAGGAAAAATATGTTTTTTAAAATTCCATGCCCGTGTTGGTCAAAATTTTGACCAACATGAGCTTAACATGTCAAAATGAAAAAGGTTTCCCATTTCATTGTTATGTTTTGTGCGCGCGAGAGCTGCACAAGCATTCTCTTTGGTTTAGAAATGAGGGCTAAAATTCCTCCCATGACACGTAGCAAGTCCCCCATGCTTGCAGGGAACAAAGATAATGAGGGCAACAGGATCAATGGTGGGAGCACGGAGGGGCTTCCTATCTCTGCAATGCAATGGTGAGGGCGAGTTGCAACTCCCCTTTCAACAGCGGGTAATGGTAGAGGATGAAGGCCTCTTAACGATCACAAGGAAGGCCATGATGGCCTACGTGGAAGATCTCAAGAAATTGGACTTTGTCTACCAATGGTTGGATCGCCTAGGCCCACATCAAGTGCTGCTCTCCAGAGAGTTGACATCTCTCCTATACAAAAGGTACATTTGAATAGTTGTTATGCAATCCCTTCTCAAAAATTGCTTGAGAAAGTCAATAATTATCATTCTGCGACTCCTACAACTAGATATAAAGGAAGGTACCAAGATTTTGTTCCTACACATGTATCAGTGGGAAGAGAAGATGCAGTTTTTACCCCTCCCATAATTGGAAATGGGTGTGATAGCACTTCTGCACCTACCATATTGAGGAAAGGAGAAGATTTTACCCCTACTTCCAATCCAGATGGAAAAGGGAGAGCTACTCCTGCAACTATATTTAAAGGAAGGTACCAAGATTCTGCCCCTACACATGTATCAGTGGGAAGAGAAAATGCAGTTTTAATCCCCCCCACAATTGGAAATGGGTGCAATTTCACTCCTTCTCCCACCATATTGAGGAAATGAGGAGATTTTACCCCTGTGATTTGGCATCTGACTTAGGTTTAGAAACTGTAGCAAATGCTTGGCTAATTATCATATTCAAGGAATATGTTAATTATAGATTTCATTTGAATGTTGAAGATCATTGTATTGCATTTCAGGGTTAATGAAGAATGTTGCCAGCATGGTTTATAGAGTTCTCATCTATGAAATGCATTGATGATTTCAAGACCACTGGTTATGTGTTTTTGATATTGTCATGGGGAGTTATTTCATTTTGACTCTACTTACGGATAAGGGATTTGTCTGATCTTTTTTCTTGTGCAAATTCTAGAAAGGCCCAAACGCATAAATCTGAAATATATTTTACTCTTAGGCATGGGCTTGAGTATTGTTTTACTTCTCGACTCTTCTTAATACTAATAATTTGTAATCAGAGTAGTCCAATTTTGAAGTAATTCTTAACTGAAATACCATCTTTCCCATGTCTAAAAATTGCATTTCCAAGTGAGGGTTGCTCCTTGGATATGACTACAATAAATGACTGATTTTCTGTTTTGAACTCCTCTTCCATTAACTCTTCATCAAACAAGTAAGATTTCAAGTTCCCTTCACATTGCTTGAAAACATTGTATACCAAGTTATAAGTAGTTGTAGGAATAATCTATATTTAGTTTTGAATAGCCAATAAAAAAGATATGATAGGCTAGGAAATAACATCCCTTTCAGCAGTAATTGAAGCCAGAATGATCCTCATGTAATCATGAATGTATTTGTCATGATCCTCCTAATAGCAATGAGGAAATTATGAAACATCTGATGTCACCTAAAAAATAAAAACTTTCAACAATCAATTGAAAGATCTCCCTTATTTTATCATCCTTCTCAGGAACCCATGGAGTTGTAGTTCTTATAAACTCACTCATGCAGTGAGTAAATGCAAGTCCCACCTTCTTATCTTTGTGATTTAGCAACCTATGCTCACCCAAGAAGGTCACTATTGGAACCATTGCTGTTTGAATCACTATGGAAGGTGGTTGATCCACTATATGCAAATAGTTCACTAGATCCACCACCGATGTAAGTAAAACATCTTTTGACAAAGCCATGTCACCATGTTTATCTCCTACAGTAGAGAGCTCTTTACTCCACTTTCTGTCATTTGCTAAACTTGTAAAATGATTCATCTTAGTATTTGTTCTTTTTTCTTCTTTCATTAACCCTTCTTCAAGGCTAACTTCTAATTCTTCTTTCGTTATTCTTTTGATGTACTGCATCAAGTTCATTTACAATGCCTCAAGATTATGACCACACTTAAGAATTTGTCAAAGGGAATTTGTTTCTTAAACCCCTCTTGCTTGCTTTTTGGTACTCTTCAAAGATTTGAATAGCTTCATATTTGTAACTTCTCTTTTCATTTGTCTTTGGTTTTAACATTTTAATTTTAGACTCTAATGTACTCTTCAATGCTTCAAGTCCCATTATCTTGGGTTCTTTCTCTTTCAAGAATGAGTCTTTTGACTCTGATTGAGTGCCTGATTCAAGATCCATTTCCTTTCTCCTTTTTCTTATGTAGTGCAGTGGTACCTATCAAAAGATTCAGTAGCCTTGACCTTCTCTGGTTCATTTGTGTACTCATCAAAGACTGCAATGACCTCATAAATATAAATATTACCTGACAAACATAAATATTTGGCAAAAGTTAAAAGATTTTTCATCTTTTGATATTTGTTATACCATCCAAAAATTTTAGAGGTTGCTATTTCATTATCCTTTTCTTCCATTTCTGTAATCATCTTTAACATCCTAGACTGGCAATATTTTGTCTTTGGTACCACTGCAAAGACCTTAAGGTCTGTATGATCTGAACTTTGTTTTTCTAAACTATTTAAACCTCAAAACAAATAACTATACATAACATCGATTCAAGAAAAGAAACAGTCAATTAGGCTTATGCAGTCTCAAAGCATCCCATTTTTAGCCAACATCTATAAATTTAAGAATATATTTACTCTTGAAATTGATATAGAATTTCTTTACAATGCTAATTTAAGCTTTCAAATTACACAAAACTCAATAGAGAGAGTTTGAATAGTAATGCACAATAGATGAGAACTCTCAAGGGTTTCATCCCAAGACCATGTAGAGCTCAAACAACAACATACAATAGAAAAGATGATCTCCTGGGAGTTTCGTCCCAAGATCCAAATTGTGCATAGATAATAAAAAATAAAAAATAAAAAAATAAAGAATAATTATAACTTTTTTCAAGAAGACAAAATTGCACAGTTGGCAGCAATCTATTGTTTCCTTCTCGGAAACATCTGTCACTACAAGACAAAATTGGGCTTCTTCAAGAAGTCAGTGGTTCGTACTAGAAGATTCAAAACTAAAATTTGTTTCTTTACTTCCTACACCAGATAAGACCACATGGCTAGCAGCAATCTAATCTTTTCCTACTTTTTCTAGAAGGAGATGAAACTTCATAGTTGGCAACCAACACTGCCATCTAGGCCAGGTGCTTGCCAGCACTGCCATCAAGGCCAAGTGGATTGAACTTTATGGGTTCATCACATACAAGTTTGAACACACAATCTAAATGTGAAGCTTCTCAGTTCCAACTCTACAAGTTTGTCAAGCTTGGCTGACTTGGCTGAGTTTGGGTCCTAGTAGAGCTGACCTGACTCTACACTAACAAAGTTTAGAGCAGATTTTGTGAGTCTTAGAATGTTGGGGTTTAATAAATGGTTATAAGAAGGTATTAATGGTCGTGGATGAACTACCCACCAAATAGCATTGTCATTGTCATATTGTGGTGAGCATTCATATCTATAAACAAATTGGGTACCAAGATTAGTAGGAATGATCATGAGGGAGTTCCATTGTTTAGCATGCTCTAGCAAAAATACTTTTTGGATGGTTGGACTCTCGAGAAGACTTGGTTTACCTTATGGTGCTGATTGATACTATGTGGTGTTTATCTTTTGCCATTTTAATTCCACTACATCACTGATATGATCATATCCTGATGCAGTCAATGACAAGTAGAACATTCAACCTCACAAGAGATGGTCTCTTGTGAATCATTCCATGTGAAAAGATGCATCATATAGATTGATTTCATTCAATAAACGTGCAGTTGATTCCCAAAAAAGTGACATCTATATCTTTCAAAAGTTATGCTACTAAATGTTGGGCTCGATCTGGCATAATGACCTGCTTTACATTCCTCCTATGACCTTATTCTAAATCTCTTTAGGATAGATGTTTATTATTAAATTCATTCTCTACTTTGCATGTTATATAGCAGCTTGAGGTGTCCCTTATTGCTTGCATTGTGGTAATAGCCAGTGTTTGTTTGTAGAAAAAGGGTGAAGTTGAATTCCTTTTTCTAAAGAGATGAGCTACTTACTACAAACTCTCACGAGGAAACAGGAAGTTGACAAGCACATTAGGGATACATTGGACAAAGTTCTGGTTCTTCATTTTGGAAGGGCCACAGATATTGTCTGCATGCAGCTTGATGAAATTGTAATGTTTCCTCTCTAATGCCTACCCTATTTTTTAATTATAAGAAGTTTTTGATGGATTATGGACTTGTTGACATTAATTTTATTATTTTCTATACAAGCTCACTGTGTCTATAGCTTGCAAAGTGTGCATGTGAAGTGTCAAAGTTTGCATCAATAGCTTTAGTGGATGTGGATGCTGAGGAAATCCAAGTTTATATCAAGTATTTTGACATTACTTTGATACCTGCTACAATCTTCTTCTTTAATGCACAACACATGAAGATGGATTCTTGGTATTTCGTACATCCTATTTGAAATCAATTTTAAAATCAAGTAAGAATTATAATAAAATTATGTTGCACATGTTGGTGGGAATAAATTTTATATTTTGGACTGAAAAACATATTTATTATCAGTAATTGCACTATAAACTTTAGAATTCTACTATGGGCAAATCTCATTATAAAATGCAGCTACATCCCAGTTATTAAATTCATTAATATAAGTATTGACTATGAGGTACACAGGAGCTATGTAAGTATACCCACTGCCATGCTTTCTTTGTCTAGTTTCTCTTCAAGCAAGGTAGGCATTGTTTTATTAAAATTTTAAAATGAGCTGATTTTTATTAGAATAGAAATTCGGAGTGATGTAATTGAAGTATTCAATGGTTGTTAGCTTTGTCACATATAATAGAAATTGCATCAATTCTTTTGCAAATGGGAAATATGCTCTGTCGTGGAGGGAAAAACCAACTATGGATAATGTTCAGCTAACAGATTTTGCAGACCTCGAATGTTTGCACACTTTGTAGTTTTTTTAATGTTTAATACTATTTAGAACACAAATCAGCTTGTGTAAGATACATGAAGTCAGTACACCAAAATGGTAGGTTTTTAAATTTACTGTGGAAGTTCATAAGAAACTAAACATTATCAAAAAATATCCGGTTGTAAGTTACTGAATAAATGGTTCTAAGCATAGTTTAAAAACTTTCTGTGGAGATGAAGTGGATTTTAAATGCCTATGTTGGTGTGTATGGAAGACAAGTTGCTGATGATATTCAACATTCTCAATTGTCGAAGTCATCACTATCGATATTGTAGGCACATTATTAAATAACACATTGATATGTTAGGATTGTGATTTTTCCCATCTATTTACTTCTGAAGTTTATGATTTTTGGACCATTCCTTAATCTTGTGCCCAAACACTACGTACTCTCAGGCATTGCCTTCATAGCTGACTATTCTAATGATGTACTCAATAAAGTGGCCACTTTTATGTGTTCTACCAAAGATTTGGTGCCTCTTGTAGCTGCTTTATCTAGAAATTTTAATTGAGAGTGTGAGAATTGGGGATAGAATTTAAAAAAAAATCATGGTCAAATTAGTGAACAACAAATGGATTTGATGGGGGTTGCATTGTCTGGTAGAATGTAGAGGACAGGCTTATGGGTTGCAAAGGGTGAGAAGTCCTTTGGTTGGAGTGGCCGAAGGAGGGTAACATTCATTTCCCAACCATACGGTGCAGAGAAACATAGACATGGATGGGCTAGGAAGAAAATTGGGCCTTGCAGAAGACAACAAGGTTATCAGGAAAGTCGAGGAGCTGAGACGTAATGTGCATTTTAATTCTTCCACTTTTGGTGTGGTATGTTTATCTAAGAAATGCATCAAATTTAGTGCAATTTTTATCATCTGGAATGCAATTTATTGGGAATATTCATCATTGAGTCCTTTTTTAACCCCTTTTCATCCACAGGGAAAAGTTTGCAAATCGGTTCTCTGCTTTGAACTCACTGCTACAAAGTAATTTTTCTTGAACCTTATTCAGATGGGTTCATCTGATTTTACATTGAAAAGGATCGGGTCATTTCTCAAATTTATAGCATAATCCTTACAACAAAGATCATGCCACATGCAAGCAGTGAGATAATATAACACTGGGTTGAATCTTATTAATTTCATCTATCCTTGCCATTACACTGCATTCCTTAGGACTGGATCTATGTTGCCTAGGAAGAAATAATTTAACAAGAGGAGAAATTATTCCTTGAACATTAGATGATTCCCATTGCTTACCCTTCATGGATTTCCAGTTCTCATTCTTTATGATTTTATTAGAAAAATTACAACAATGACATTTAATTTTCAATGATTGAATGCATTGTTTGTACATATTACAAGTTCCCTTTGACTGACTGAAGGCCATTAGGCTAAGTGGCATGTCTGAGAAGGCATATACCAGATCCTTGAATGCAATGCAAAATGCACTTGGAGTCAGGTAGGTTAATTATCTAAATTGAATCGATTGCAATTCTTTGTCTCTTTGCTCTTTTGACATTAATGGATTATATTCAAAAATGATGACAAGTCTACACTTTTAATTTGCCTTGCAGGCCAAAGTTGGACATCTGAGAACTTGGAATCTAGTTTGGATGTCTTAGATTGATTGGATCTGCCCAAAGAGTCTTGTCTTTGTAAGTTCCATTTTCCTTGACTCAGTTTTCAGCACTCAAATGGTCTGTTTACTTATTCTTCGAACCTTTTGCAACTTATTGGTCAAATATTTATATAGTGCTCTATGGAACTTGAGAAACCAGGTTTCCTTAGTTCAAATTTTAGGACCCAAATGATTTGTTTTCTTGGATTTCCAATCTTTTGAAATTTATGGCTCAAAGGCTTATAGTATGCTCTGTGCTTGGGGAAATTATTAGGGTGGGTATAATGATTTCATTGGAGTAAGGCCTAAGTGCATACCAAATGAAATCCTATGCTCTTATACTTTGACCTTGAGCTCTCTGATAAGTGTGGGGTTAGCATATGATCCCCGAGTCTTGTCAGCCCAAAATCATGATCAAATATGCAATTCTAATATTAACCTTATATAGATACAAAGAAATATTTATAGCTGCTCTACTAGAGTCCCAGAGATCAAGTGCTAATTTTGGTCATCCAATGTTCACTGCAATAGCTTTTTACCTATGTGCAAGAAGAAATAAGGTTTGTTTGTACTTGCACATTTCAAGCTTCTTATTAGGCCAATAATATTCCTTTGATTCTGTAGTAAATATGAATGAAGGATATAACCTAGGAGCAGTTTTTTTCTCTTTTTCCTTTTTCTTTTGGATGAACAACTTAAACAAAATTCAAACCCTTACTCTTGTGTTTCTTTTTATCATCACACATATGACAATGCTACAGTAATGGCCTCAAGTTAGTCTTCTCTAAACTTTGGTTTCTTGTTTATCCATATACCCACCCTAAGTTATGGAACTTGTTGTGCAAAAACCTAACTTATTTATCTAGATGCAGTTAAAATTTGATAGGATGAAACTAATCAAGATATGTGGTACATCAGACTTTAAGTTTTCAAATGTGAGTGTTCTTTTTGGGTGCATAGAAATCTTGAAGGTTTTGTAATATTATTGACATTATCAATTTGTAGATGCTAACTAAACCAAACAAGGAAACCCTCTCGATGATTTATGTTTGTTCTTAACTACATATATATATATATATATATATATATATATATATATATATATATATATATATATATATATATATATATATATATATATATTTCTAATTGTTTGGGCTAGGTTGCAACACCGATGAATGATCTATGTTTTGATGTTGTAGGAATTGCCAAAGAAAAGAAGGATCCAAAATCTATGAAAAACTATAGAGGTGTGTTTTCTTTAGCGATTATTTTGTTTATGTGATGACATTGATTTTTTAACCTTTGCATATTTTTTATATGGCAAGTTCTTTTCATTAATTATGGTCAAGTTTAGACTAGGTTCATTCTTATTACTTAATAGATACATTCTTATATTTTTGTGCTTGCTTGGTGCTGAAAAGTTTGAAAGATTATTTCAGGCTTGTTTACATTGTAGTGATTGTGGCCTTTACAAATTTCTCCTATATAAAATTCATATGGGCTAGCATATCTCAAATCCTTATTGTTGAAGATTTCAAAGTGCATTGTACACTTATGTCTTAAATTGGTTTGACAGACCAGCTGCATAATCATTTTTCTATTCTTTACATGGTTGAATTTATTTTCACACCATCTTTAACTGTTTCTTAGGTTCACATTGATTTAGTATGGAAAATTGGAACAAAAGCTTGGTCTAAATTCTGGTTGTTATGATTGTTGTAGGCAACTAAGTGTATTGGGTGTGTATTGACAGAACTTTTGGATGCATTGCCAAGCAAGAGAATATGTGAAGACGAGGTAGAATCTAACAATAGTGGTGAATCAATTGATGATGAATATGAACTTGAGGTAACTCGGTTCATATATTATACCTAAAAGTTTATGAAGTTATTTTTATATATTTGATGTTATTCCAATGTGGATAGACATGCAATGCATTTCTCATATAATAATTAATAACTAAGGATGTAAAATCAACTTAGCTGCATTATTTTATGTGAAAGAATGTGTTTCTTAGTTAAGCATTGGTACTTGAGTGTTTCTTTTATTGATGATTGGAAGCACAAGCTTATATTTTTGCATGGTTGAAGGATGTTGTAGTTAAACATAATAATATTTTATTGTAACTGTAGTAACATTCCATTTGCATGGTAGTGAAATGGTGTAGGAAAAGTGTAAGTGGAATTCAAATATTCACATCCAATTAAAACACAAGGCAAAAACTTGGGGGTTAACTAAATAAAACACTAGCTCTTATAAAAAAGCTACATTATGTTCTGAGAGCTTGAGAGAGCTGATCTGACTGCAATGTTTGTATCCCTTGCCTAGTTTCCTAGTTTAAATTACAATCTGGATCACTACGAGATTTTCATATGTTGCCTTTATTGTGAAAACCTTGCTCTTGGACGGTTTAGCCTTTTCGAAGATGACACCAAAATAGTCTGGTTCAATAGTTGATGCTGAAACAGTTAAACTTAGAGCTCTATACAATGACATTGCCGCAAAAATCCAAGGAAGTTTGTTTCAAATGTCCTTTGTAAGCTAAAAGTTCTAAGCCTCCCTTGGATGCTAACCTTACTCTTGATTTTGATTATGTGAATACAAGAAAAAGAGATGGTTGAATTGTCAAGAATAGGATTGGCTGGATTGGCTATGATGGGGTAGAATCTAGCTCTCAAAACTTATCGATGATCATAGACTCATAGTCTCAAACATGAAAATGCCCTTCAAGGGTCAAATGGGTCATCAAAATATGAGGGATCAATGGCTTCGTCAAAATATGAGGGATCAAATGAGAGATTAGATGAATGAAAGGTATCTAATATGCCTTCCTTTAGGGTTAGAAGAAAGAAATTATTAAAAAACTCAATTTTTTTTATAATTTTTTATCACTTTATGGCCCCACAAGCCATGGGTCCTCCTGGACCCTGCTCAGACCCGTCGTGAACCCGGGCTCGAATCTAGACTTGGATGAATCCAGATCTGGACCTGAGCTCCAAGGTTCGAACCCGGTAACTTAGTAAACGAACAATCTTTGAGTTGGTAGCTTTGTCCTGTGTCAAAGTCACATTTTTCTGTGAAGTTTTCCTCCAATGTAGGTTTGTTGTATAAGAGTAGAAACTACAATATGTTTTTCATTAACCAATTATCTTGACAACATTACATTTTTTGTTTCTAAATACTATTACCTTATAGGAAAATATGTTTTTTTCTCTTTTATTTAGAGATTTTCAATCAAGCAATTATGAACTCTTTTTACCCTAGTTTCTACCTTTGTCCTCATGTTGATCAAATGGTATAGCTATTCTTAAATGATACACCTTTTCAGGGAAGTGATGCTGGAAAAGCAATGGATGGGGCAATAGGTGGATAGATCTATATGTGTTTGGTTTTGGGAACAAGTTTTTCCCGTGAGAGATTCTTTCAAGGTATGTGTCTTCTATCATAATATTAATCATGAAAAGTTAAATGGTTCTCTCTATTTTTGATCATATACATGAATTTTAGAAAGCCCTCACACAGCAAGTAGCAGAAATTGATCTTCTGAACAGTAATAGGGCTCTAGACACAGGTCTGCTATTATTTTTAAACAATCATTCTCTAACAATATCCTGCCACTCAGGTTCACTTCATTCTCATGTTGTAACTGCTCCAAGAAAGTATATTGCACCTGCAAAGTCTCACATAATTCGAAATAATGCTTGCTGATTAAGCTTAATGTGATGGCTTCACCGAATTATCTAGGCACACTTCTACGAATGATATTTCCATGACTTTTTTTGCCTTTGCTGCCCCAAATATTTGCCTTCTCACTTAGAAACCTTTGATTAGCAACATCAATGGTGTGCCCATCTTCTGAGTTTCAACATTGATCTTCCATGCCAAAGGAAAAACTCGTGAACAGGATTCTCTCAGAAAGAAAAGATCAGGGCTGAATCAAGACACCCACTATTGAAAGGAGCTGCACCCAGCTCACAATAGTAATTCCACAAATTGAAACATATAGCATTTGGCTACTTAAAGTAATTAGCACTTCTAATATGAATGAAAACAGATTTCTCAGCCATGAACAACTCGAGAACCTGCATCTGATATCTTCAAAAAATGTTGGAAGTCTCCAACAACTTATAATATATCACAGAAAGGTATTATTACTCTTTACCAGGTGATTACACATAAGAAAACTCTTCTCTCAACATAAGTCATCTGAACTCTACAAATCATTCATGATGTCATTGCTTCTCCCACACGGTAATTGTGAATATGGGATGCATTTCAAGTACAAACAGGAAACCCGATATAAGTCTCAGTTGGAAATACATGCCATTCCAACAACAGAGCCAATAATATATTGCAATCATCCGATAATATATTTTTTAATTTTCACACTTTGCAAATATAATTACTTTCCACTACAACCATTAAATCCAATGACATTTACCATGGCAAATATAAAATATTTCCCTTCAGAAGGTATCGGAAATCACTTGCCCAACATGGGTGTATATTAATGCAATTATATTCTGAAGTAGACAGTGAAGCACGTTGGTGAATTTTGAATGAATCCACTCTGATGATAAAATGGATCTCCATCCAATCCTCATAGAAATCCTGAAGGGTTTCTATCCTCAGGTTTTAGAATTGAAAGCAAGATGCTCTCAAACTTTTCCAAGAGAAAAAAAATTACCAAACTAAGCAATCAGAACGAGTCTCTCATTCTTCTTTTATAACCAACTGCAAAGACTCTTGGTCTTCCCTCTCGTGGTCTCTTCAATTTCCTTTCTTGTGTCTTTTAATTTCTCCTCTAGATGCAGGGAAATAATAATAAAGTGACTTAATTAACTTTACATTTAACTCACGTGGAAGTCACTTACAATATTTCACTAAATTAATCAAATGATATTATCCTTATGATTTACTTTTGATAGATAATATTTAACTAAATGAACTATTGACTTTCATGACTTTATTAAATATTAATATTTCAAGGTAGCATTAGAAGGGAACATTACATTTTCTACCTAGCACAGCCAAGCTGGGGTTCGAAATGGCAGCCCCTAGCAAGTTCATGTGGGGTCTAGGTGCCTCCACAACCAAGCCAAATTAAGGTCTTTAAGACCACAGTTCTTCCTGGCAATTCCATTTTTCATAATTAATTATCTTTAACTAAGCTCCAAACTCTTAAAAAGATGTGGCCTTGAAGCTGTAATAACCCTTGTCTATTTTTTGAATTTTCCCAGTTTGCCTCAGAAATTTTCTATCAAACACTTTCTCTTTTCAAATGTAACATCTATTCACTTAGATCGCAATATCTCAAGTCTTAGAAGACAAATATTTACACTCTTCTAGTTGTTGCAGGATTTTATTTCTCCCATATTATTCTGATAGCTAACTAGCATGTGCTTCACATAATATGGTCTTCCTCATGGTAGCTCGAGGACAACACAATTTCTTTTCTCTAGAATAAAATTGAAAATGCATCATGAAGTCCAAATGGGAACTCATAATTCCTATATTTTATTCTTTACAAGGATTATTAGTGGCTCGAAGGGTTGGATTTTAGTGTAATACATACTTGAGATGCTTCAAACCTGCCACCTCATTAGTCATAGTTGTACATGAAATCCTTTGAGAACCAGAGCACTGGTAACCACATTTATCTTCCCTGCCTTGTACTTGATTATAAATGTGAAAGTCCACAAATAACTAGACCATTTAATATGGGGAGCATGTAGTTGTTCTTGAGTTTGCAAGCATTGTAAAGCTTGATTATCCATATTTAATGTGAATATAAATGTATATTGATGCCTGAAAGCTGGATTTCTTGGCCTTGCCTGCAAATGATTGATATAGCTTATGTTCATTGGGTTCTTTGTTAGGAGGACATCACTTGGAAATGTTCAATATTTGGATCTATATTGTGTGGTTCTCTCATGGGATTTTAGTTGAAATGTGTTTTTTAGAACTTATTAAAAGCTTTAGCTTAATCACTTTATAATAGTCAATCATAGATGTTCTTAGTTATGGCCCTTATTATGTCCACAAATTTTGTATTGCTTGGACAAAGGATTTTCTGGTCTCTGATCTGTAAGCATGAAATGCCAATTTTGACTTGAATTTTTACACCAGCCACTAGTATATAGGCCATTCCTACCTACAATGCCACCTCTTTTGGTTATGTGGTGTAGGTCGAAGTGGATAAATTTTAATTAACTTGTTCTTATTGCCAAGTTTGCACAGAGCTTTATATTTCATAGGATCTCAAAGACTTCAATAATATGTAAATTGATGGTAGATACCATATTAGAGGGCTTTGGATATCCATATTATGTGGCAATGAACTCAAAGCTTGATTGTATATTTGCTCAACTTAAAGCATTCTCCTTCCACAAGGTTTCACAACTCTCAATGCAAGTTGTTGATCCTTATGTTGCTAAAGGGCTCAAGTCAAAGCCAAACATAATCGGTTGAAGATGATGGTACAACCTCTGGTGAAGTTTTTGAAGCCATGCAAGCTTGATGTTTTGTGCAACATCAAGGCAATTTAGGAGTCAAATTTTGACAATATAGAACTTCTTAGTGTTATGCGTGCTTTTGTGCAACAACATGAAAAAAATGTTTTCAAAATTTAGGGAACCCTCTTAGGCTTAGATGTTTCAGTGTAAACTAGTATAAGTAATGCATGTCTTAAATTTTCTAAATTGCTAATTCTTAGGTTCCAACATCTCCACATGTTTCTGTTCATCTTATTTCACTCATTATTAAATAGATAAAACATGAATTTTTTAGCATCTGCACATTAAAGATTTTGTCATTTGTTGAAAGTCCAATAATTTGATGGTCCAATGTGCTAGAAAAACAAAATATTGTGAATTTCTATTTTAGGATTCATTGGTTTGTAAATGATAAATTCATAGATTCGCAAAGATTTCTTTGGGGAAAGTGTAAATATAGCCTCAAAATGTTTTCACCAATTTTAGTCAACCAGCACGATTTTACATGCTCCCAGTGATTGTAAGTGAAGTCTTTTGAACATTACAATATCAAAATTTTATTGCATATAGAAGTAAAATATTGAGGCTATAATATATGTTTGACAAAATGCTTGTTAGTTGGACAAATAGTGGCCTTGGAACCCTTCGCGAAGGCTATAAATAGAAGGAACCTCTGTGGATTATTTTTGAAGTGTCAGGAATGATTAATCTTTTGTCTTATTTGAGAGTTTCCCCATAGAAGACAATTGATGGACGTGGGCATCGAATAAAGCTGGTGGGCAAGGGCTTACAGTTAAAAGAGTGTGAATATATCATTATAAACAATTTAGAATTTGAAGGTGGCCGAGGGCCTGATGTTGATGGAATTCAAATAAAGCCAAATTCATGGCATATATGGATAGATCATTGTAGCCTTAGTGATTATGATGATGGACTTATTGATATCACACGCCAAAGTACTGATATAACTATCTCAAGGTAAAGTAACATTTTTTTACTTTAGTCTAATTCAAGTAGTGCTTTAAAGAGTTATCAGCTGCCATAGGACCTTGAAAATAACATATATATTAATAGTCATAATTATGTAACAAGCATATATAACTACATTTCTACTATGCCTCTAGTTAATTCGTAGATGCTTGTCTTGGACTGGACAAACCTATAACTGGATCTTTGTTTGAGAAAATATTTGCTCTTATCATGATCTAGCTTGCTTCCAAAATACCCTAGGATATAATTATCATTCAATCTTCTTACAATCATAATTGATTCCTACTTTCAGTAGCCTATACGCTATATGCTGATATGATTAGTATAGAAAAAAAATAAGGCCTTACAAAAAAATATTTGCCTACTTGGCTTAGTTGTGGCTTGTGGCTATCCACTTATGATACTATTCAATTAAGTTTCACAACTTTCATGGAATCATGTCTGTATAATTGTATCGTTCAAGGAACAGTGGCAGTGAATTTGTGGGGTTGTGATGTAGGCTGGTCCAATACTGAGATTCTTCTTTCATATTCGAGTGCTGCATTATTTTATAGTCAACTCAAAGCTTAACATGCAATTTAATTGATCCCATTTGACATGAATTGTCGTGGAAAGGATATATATTCCTTTATTGCACTCTTAATTTTGCAATTGTTGAGCACCATGCTAAAAAGGAATATTTATACTATATGGCCATTTTATTCAATGGCCTGTTATCTATGTCACATGGGCATCGATATAAGAAAGGCATTGAACATAGATAGAAAAATCTTTTATAAAACCCCAGATACAATACAACTAACATACAACATATGCCAAAAAATAGACGAGTGTAGACCATTTGATTAATTCAAATATAACCACTTCCTCCCCACCCCCCAACACACCAAATACATAAACAAGCATATCAGATATGGGTTCGTATATGAATTAGCAGAGCTATCTACTTGCCTGAAAATGAGCTCTCATTTGGGCCATATCACAATATCCTGATACAGGAACAAGCTGTCTATGTGTTAAACAAATAAAACATTAAAAGAAAGCAACTTTGTTGTAAACAAAATACATATAAAGCTAAAAAACCAAACAAATTAACAATAAATTGTTACATAATATAAGTCTCACTAACAACAAGCCTCACTAGCAATACAAGAGTCTTACTAACTACAATCAGGCCACCAACCCCTGCCCACTACTTAAAGAGGAATGACTAAAACACAGAGGGATACTCTATTTCATTTCAAAACAATAAATTTACTGTCTCATATTTGTAACAGTCTGCAAAATCTTCTTATTTGTATTCATTGTTACTTGACTCCTCTACAGTTTTCAATAACCACTAGGATACTAAGAGCATATCTTCTTGGAATGTTGGTATCATAACGTGAACTTGCTATTATAGGTAATGTGCTTTGGTGGGTGACTTGATGAGTGAACTCAAAGTCAACTTGGCAAGCCTACTTGAACAGTCGACTTGGTGACATGACTTGGTGGGGTGACTTGGTGAGCCCACTGGCAAGCGTACTTGAATAGTCAACTTGGTGAGCCGACCAAGTGAGATGACATGGTGAGTGGGCTTAGAGAAGCAACTCAGTGGGGCAACTTGGAAAGCACACATAATGAGCCATCTTGCCGAGGCAAGGTGGTAAAACCACTAGGTGAGCCGACTTAAAGAGTCGACTCATTGAGATGACTGGGTGGGGGTGGCTTGGTGAGCTGACCTAGGGGGCAGACTTGGTGAGTGAACATAAAGAGTCGACTTGGTGAGCATACTTGAATTGTCAGCTTGGTGAGCTGACTAGGGGAGTCAGCCTAGCGAGCTGACATGGCGAGTTGACTTAAAGTGGCAAGTTGGTGGGGCAAGTAGGGGTGACTTGGTGAGTTGACCTTGAGAGTTGGCCTAGGGGGCGGACTTGGTGAGCGAACTTAGAGAGTTGACTTGGTGAGCGTACTTCAATTGTTAGCTTGGTGAGCTGACTAGGGGAGCCGGCATGATGATCTAGCATGGTGAGTGGGCTTAAAGTGGCAACTTGGTGGGGCAAGTTGGCAAGCTGACTTAGCGAGGCCACTTAAAGATGCGACATGGCGAGATGACTTGGTGAGCAAGCTCGATGAGTGGACCTAAAGACTGACCTTGATGAGGCACTTTTGTGGGGTGACTTGATGACTAAACTCAAAGAGTCAACTTGGCGAGCATACTTGAACAGTCGACTTGGTGGGGCAAGTTGGCGAGCCAACTTAGCGAGTCCACTTGGTGAGGCGAGATGGTGAGTCAACTTGGTGCGACGACTTGGTGAGCGGACTTAAAGATTGACCTTGATGAGGCACTTTGGTGGGGTGACTTGATGAGCAAACTTAAAGAGTCAACTTTGTGAGCATACTCGAACAGTCGACTTGGTGACATGACTTGGTGGGTTGGCTTGGCAATCGATCCAACCTGGCATGCGTACTTGAACAGTAGACTTGGTGAGCTAACTGAAAGAGTCAACTCATTGAGGTGACTGGGTGGGAGTGACTTGGCGAGCTGACTTCGAGAGTTGACCTAGGGGATGGGCTTGGTGAGCAAACTTAAAGAGTCAACTTGGTGAGTGCACTTGAATTTTTGGCTTGGCAATCAGACTTGGGGACTTGGTGGGACATGTGGGAATTGAATTAAAGAAACTAGAAAGACATTGTGTATAGATGAAGGCATGAAATGGATGGTTTTGGAGCACTCATCACAGACACTCAACATTCAGTACATATCATCATTCGAGATCAAATGGGTGTATGGGATTATATGCATAGTAAATTTAATAAAGGAGGGAATTGAACCCTCCCTGAGGCTCATAGTTGTTGAGGTCCACTTCAGAAATGGCCCTTCCTGTGAAATTTCCGCCTAAAACCTTTCTAATGAGATAATGTGTTATGAGCTCTTCATCAGTGGGATGGAACGTGAATCCAGGAGGCAGTTGTGCATCACCCCTATCATGATAGGGGTGATGCACAACTGCCTCCTGGATTCACGTTCCATCCCACTGATGAAGAGCTCATAACACATTATCTCATTAGAAAGGTTTTAGGTGGCAATTTCACAGGAAGGGCCATTGCTGAAGTGGACCTCAATAACTATGAGCCTCAAAAAAAATTTGACCAAGCATTGGTCAAAAATTCCACCAATGCCAGTAGTTTTCTACCAAGCATTGGTCAAAATTTTGACCAATGCCCTACAATTTTCTACCAAGCATTGGTCAAAATTTTGACCAATGCTAGTAGTTTTCTACCAAGCATTGGTCAAAATTTTGACTAATGCCCTACAATTTTCTACGAAGCATTGGTCAAAATGTCAACCAATGCTTGGCAGAAAATGTGTTGCCAATTTCAAAAGTTTTTGACCAAAAAAATTTCGACTAATGTGTTGGTCAAATTTGGTCAAATTTTGGTCAAAAAAGGGTCAAAATTTTGACCAATAAATGTCAAAAAATGAGGCCAAATGTACTAGTGTACCCTATGTCAATGCTAGAGGTTCTTGTGTTTGGGTTTCTTCTTCCTCTTCATTTTCTTCTTCTTCTTCTTCTTTGGCACCCTCTCCAAATTTAGCTTTCAATTTCTTCACCAACCTATCTTTTTTCTTGATAACTAAAGAAATTTTCAATTCAATGATGATTTTGGACTTTACCATCTCATAGTTTTCAAAAACAAATGTATTTTTATCTACCTCTTCTGCTAGTAGAGTCGTTATAATTGCAGAGGCTTCATCCACATTTATCTCATAGCCTAAGGGTCTCAACCATCTTACCCTTAGTGTGGCAACTTGTACAAATGTATAATCAGCATCCACAAGAAACCATACATCATTATAATTTTTTCAACTAAAGATACTGGTATTCTTAGTCTTTCCTTCATTGACTTCTTGAAGTCTTCAAAATAACTTGTCATCAAAGCTTCAAAATTTTCTCCTAATTGCTCAATATACTCACCAATTTGTACAACTATTGATCTATTTGTATTCCATCCGACAGTACCAAATTAGGGGAATGTGTTTTATACATTAAAAAATATACAAATCAAAATTTAACCAAATTTGCATTGTGCACTCTTAGTTTTTTTTATTGCTCCAAGGTTCTCCATCAGTTGTTATAATTGTAACTCTACTAGATCATATGTGTGTTCTTGACAATCTTGTATCCAACATCCATAGCTATATAGGGTACACTATTAAATCTATTGGATTGATAGAACTTATGTGATATAACCCTTACAGAAAAGTTAGTTAGAGGACCAATGATTTTGTCTATTGTCATGCCTCTCTTATTCCAGACAGCTCTAGTATTCTTTTCAATTACTTCCTTTGAATCACTTCTCAGTGTCTTAGGCCAATCTAGGATTGGGTAACTAGTAACCCTATGGATTATTCTCTTAGTAATTTTAATAGATCCATTGTCCAGCCATAATGAAACATCATGAATTCAGCTAAGCACTATTATGATCCATTCTATCTTAAACACATTTGGAAAATCTAGGGCTTGTGTTAATCCCTTTCTCTTGACAATTTTGAACTCTTCTTTCAAAACACCATTTTCACAAAGTTTGTTGTATGCTTTCCCTGATTTCCATATCCCCAATGCTTCATATCTTACATTTATAGCATTTTCTCACATCTTGCACCATTATTACATTCGGCAGAATCATCGATAATGCACCAGAAGGGTCTTGCTTATATGCAATGTTAGGAATAACTTTGAAAATTGGCTACTTAACTTCATTACTTACTAAATGAGCATTCAAAACTTCCTTCCCTTCAACATTCTTCAAACTAGATGCCATTATGTGAAACTAGGGTTTACGAAATTTGAAACTGCATAGCTCAGCTCTTGATAAATACCTTGTGAAATCTGACGAATTGATGTGAGATTACTACTAGAATCTTCTGCAACTACTTGGAATGAATTTCCAGATTTCCTTTTTCTCTACTCACTCTTTCTTGAATTTGAAATGAGGAAAAATGAGCTGAAATCAATCAAATATCCTTTGAAAACCTTGCAATTAATGTTGAGTGCTTACATAGTTGTAAGCTTGACATCAATCAATTTTTGGCTCACTCAACATCCATGTACATTTCCATCACTTGGAAACAACTATGAGCTCAACATCAACTTAGCCAAATTGCTAGTTCAACATCTTCTAGCATTTCACTCAGCATACATTGGAAATATTTCATGCTCGGCAACAACATGAAAAACTTAAAGATTTATCTTGAATTTCTATCAACATCTTACATCTTTATTCATGCCAATATAATCTTTTTAGTACTATCTCCATTTGATACTAATGTATGATATAGCCTTTATATATAAGTCATACATACCTCTTGATTGCCTAGTTTGATGAGGTATGATCACCTGACCCATTGGGTGAAGTGATCCCTTCTCCATTTGATGTGCTACAATCATCTTTTCTCTTCCTTGTCTTGTTCCTCTCATCTCTGATGTGTTCAACATCTACCTTGCTTTTTCCTTTATCAAATTCACAACTTGATGCATTTAACTTTGTTGGGAAATACCTACCAGTGTGACCAGTCTTCAAACAACTGAAACATATGGTTTGGCTCAACCACCTTTAGTAGTTACCTCTAAAGTGTTTCCTAATACAATTATTAGGAATATGTCCATATTCTTGACAATAATAATAGCTATATCTTGTATTATAATCCCAACAATAAGAGTTGTCATTGTTCCTTACCTTTGTTTTCCTGTTTGATGACCACATAGGTCTTGATCTACATTCAAAAGCTCTATGTCCATGCTTCTGATAGTTGTAGCAATATCCTTCAAATCTTTGTGTATGCATGGTCTTGGTTCTACATTCATGTGCCTAATGACCTTGTTCGTTGCACTTATGACAATAAATCACATCCTTGGGCTTAATATTCTAATTTGTAGTCTTGCTCCTTCACACATTAGCATTATATCATTTCTTACCACAATTATGACAAGTAGGTTTGGTGTTCTTACCTTTTTTATTCCTTTCTTCTACACTTTTGGATGACTCTCCTTCTTCAGTGCTTGTGTAACCTAGTCCTGATGTATCATTCTTGGATCTAGGGGATCTTAATAATTGCTCAAAGTATTTGATGGCTTCATTTGGTTTGTTGAAACTTTTAGCAAATTCCTTTTCCCTCTTTAGGTCACTCTACAATTGTTCATTCTGCAACTTCAATGTAGTTATCTCAATGTCCTTAACATTCAATTCATAGTTGGCATTCATAATTTGACTTAGAGTATCCAATTGCATGTTGGAAATCTCGATTAGCTCTGATGATTTATCTTCCAGTATGTTGGCTAGAACCTTTTTGTCTTCTTTAATCATGGCTTTCTTCTTTTGTTCAGTTACCTCACATAGCAGTATATCTTGTGATTTTTTCTCTAACTTGAGACTTCTAATTTCCTCAGCTTGAGTTCTATTCTTTTCCATTAGATCTGCAATTGCTACATCAAATTTATTTAAGTCTCCATCTGCAAATAGCTTAGTAGTGTCTATCTCTTTGTATTGTGTGTCATTCTCTGCAATGACAATTTCTTTCCTTCTCTTCAAGAAATTATTTAGGTCTTCTCTTTCTTACTTTAGTTGATGTAGTATGAGATGTATTTCAATCTCCTAGTTCTTAATGGTCTTTCCCAACTTGTAGACTTCCATTTCAAGATCTTTCTTCAAAGTTGCAAAGCTTCTCTTTCAAAGAACAAGACTCCGATACAAATTGTTGGAAATACAATAGGAAATGTAAACTTCTGAGAGGGGATGGTGAATCAGTAGTTTAAACTTGGACCCATAAAACTTTCACCACACATCTATCTCATGCATTCAATGAGTAAACTGAAATAACATGTAAAGCATATACATCTAAAGTATGTAAACATGTAAGCATTCACACACATAACACTAGATATGATTACCCAGAAACCCTCAAAGTGAGAAGGAAAAATTGGGGTGGGGATGACACCCACAAATCTTCACTACTACAGCAATAAAGTGTATCCAATAACGGTTACAATGTTTTGACCATGAAACATGATCTACCCTGTTAAAGGCTTAGAAAGACTGTTAGGTCTTACCATGTTAAAGTATTTCAACACCTTGTTAGAAGTGTGCCTTGTTAGAGGACTTTAACTTACAACTAATTAAGCACCCTATTAAAGGATTTCATACAACCTGTTAGGACTACTATGTTAAGAGATTTGACTGAAATCACTTGTTAGAGTGTCTCAGTATAGATCCTATGGTTGGTAGTTGCTTGCTTGATAGCAGATCACCTCTAAACAATGTTTTCTTGAACAAATGTCTCTTTGTTGTATCATTTTCTCTATCCTCTATTTTTCTCTAATTGATTCTGCAATGTGGTTTCACTTCATAACTTCTAAGTCACCATAAATGCTCTTTTTGTGTATGCAAACTATCCTCTTTTCTCCTTCAACACTCTTAGAAAGTTTATGGTTTTGTTCTCCTTAAGAATATTTTGGTGGCTTAGGGTTAGGTATGAATCTATGGCTGAGATTCATCCATTTTGTCACTTAATCCTTCCCATTTTCTAATTGGCTGCATATAATTTTATAGTGAATCCAACTAGAGATTCGTCCTTATCTCCAAAATATCGTAATTCATCCTTAAGTCAGCTCAAAAACAATTTACATAGTTGTTTGTGCCATTGCAAAAAAATATGTCAAAATTATCTTACTCGGCATCTAAAGTCTCTAATGTTTGGCATAAATAATCTTTCTATTGTGACTCAGCACCTATATTGCTTGACATCCACTATTTTCTTAGCTCCTAAATCACTCGGCATGGTCTATCTACTTGGCACTTCAGTGACTTAGTACATGAGTGGCTCGGCACTCACTGTGACTTGACATGGTCAAATATTTACATGTTATGCTCGGCATGCATTACTAGTTTGGCATGAACTAAGTAAATAACTTAAGTGTGTTGACACCCACTTGTCAAAACCAATCTGAGCTCAATAGGTTCCAATAATATTATTGTCCTCTACTCTTGGTACTAGTGTCCATGTTTTGTTCTTCTCAATCTGATCAATTTCTTCTTTCATTGATTAACTCTAGTATTTATTCTCTAATGCATCCTTTATTGATTTAGGTTCATGTATGCTTAACAAACATGTCTCATTCCTTTGTCTATTTCTTGTCATTGGTCCAACCTCTTTTTCTCCAATGATTTGTTTAGCAGGACGATGTCTTCTGACATATTTTGGTAATCTTGGTTATGTTCTTCTTTCTTCAACAATAGGTCATTCATGAAGTTCAATCTCAAGTTTATTGTGTACTTCTCTATCAGGTAACTCAACATTCCTTTCTTGTAAACTGATCTTAGCATTAGAATGTACATTAGCTTCTAATTGTAACTTGACTCCTAAATGCAACTCGACATTGTATGTGACTTGACAATCACTAATTCTTGTTGATTAGCAGCTATAGTGTCATCAACATTAGTAGACATGTCTTCATAGTAGTACATAAAGGATTTTTAATTCTTAGGTTCCTTCTTTTGTTCATCTTCATGTATTTCTATAGATTCATCAAATTTTACATTTGCACTTTCTACAACTTTGTTAGTATTAGTATTTAAACACATATAAGCTTTACTTCTTGTGGAATAACCTAGGAATATACCTTCTTCACTTTTTGCATCAATCTACCATTTATGTTGTCTTTAAGAATGTAACACTTGCTTCCAAATACCTTAAAATATTTGACATTGGGTGAGTATCCATACCATAATTCATAAGGTGTGAAATTTGTACCTTTCTTTACTTGTACTTGGTCTAAGGTATAGACAGTTGTACTGATAGTTTCTCTCCAATATTTTAAAGAAAAAAAATTCTCCATCATCAGTGTTCTGGCACAATCCATCACAGATCTTTTCCTCCATTCAACTATCCCATTTTTAACTTTTTCCAAATACTACTTAAACATTTGAAAAGCATCTGATTTCTCTCTCAAAACATAACTGCCATTACTCTTGAGTAATTAGCAACAGTTAAAATAAAATACTTGTCACCTTTGTATATTTGCACATCAATTGGTCCACATAGATTAGTATGAACTAATTTCAAAATCTCTTTTGAAGTATGAGTCTGTTGGAAATATTCAAAATAAGTGGGTTACTGAGAGGGGAGGGGTGAATCAGTAACCTTAAAATTTTAAAAAAAATTCATCACTTTAACCATATATACTTTCACCATTCATTCATCTAATCTACTGCATAAATGAGAGATCAAACATCCATAACACATGTACACAGTGATTTGGTGACCCAAAAACCTTCCAAATAGAAAGTAAAACTAGGGTGGGGATGATACCCACAATACTTCATTACTACAGTATGAAGTTGGCCTGTTAAGGCTTACATTGACCACTTCTGGTGATTTGCCCTGTTAGGAGCACAAAGGACTGCTAGGTCCACCTTGTTAGAGGATTTACAAACATACATTGAAGTATGCACTCTGTTTGGAGATTTATACAAAAGATTGTTAAGTCTATCCTGTTAAAGGATTTACAAAATTGATTCACCTGTTAGGATGAAATAGTGGATCTACTTACAAACTTGATTTGCTGATTAGATCCTTGAAGTATAGATCACCTCTTGCGACTGATGAATCATTACTGCTCCTTGTAGACCTTGTTGAATATTTTTCTCTTCTGCTAATTCGCATTTACACTTTTCAAAACATTACATGTCTCTCTTGATACTCTCATCCATACTCATACATCTTGCAAATGATATAATACATTACATATATACCATTCCAATAATTATAATTGCAAGGTCGGCTAAAATACAAGTGAACAAAATATTACTGAGTCGGCCAAACAGTAAATAATTCAAGTTCATTGAACTGACTCGGTGACCTTCTGATACTCAGCGTCCACAACATTACTTGGCATCATCATGCACTCGGTAGAAGTGAAGGCTCGGTCCATACTAATCACCTGACATAGTTCTGAACTCGGTAACCATTGGAGACTTGGTGGATATAGTATCACTCGATAAAAACTGAATCTTTCGTTTACCTTGCTTTCACTCGGTAAACACTATACTTTCATTACTCGATAAACATTGCGCTTCCATCACTCGGTAAACACTGTGAAGCTCGGTGAACATTGTAAAGTGATGAATGTACAAAGTAACCACTGAATGCTTGGTATACATTGTAGACTGAGTGATGAGCTCGGTAGCTATACTGATACAGATAAGTGTTGTCACTAATGGCAATAATAACTTAATACCAACAATCTCCCCCTTTGGCATTAGTGACAAAACACTTATAAGTCAAAACATATGTACACAACCTGACTGAATGAATTTAGGTTTTTCAAAATTGATCTTTGTAGAACTATTGCATATACAAATATACTTATGTACACATGCAAACTTTATTGTGTGCTAACTCCCCCTATCACTTATAGTGATACCTCTCCTTATTTATTATGTTGAATATCTGAATTTCTCCCCCTTTTTGACAATAATGCCAAAGGCTACATATATACAATTTATATGGCTACACCAAAGTGAGATAGAAATTCTTAATGTACCTTAAGGATGGTTGCAAAAGTACTATCCCAAGTCTACTGCAAAATTTGACAGGTGGAGAGGGCAATTTGAACTTCTACTAATAATTGGATCAAGTGATCAGCCACTAAGAAGTTCTGATCTTGGACCAATGTTTTGCAGTGAATAATATGTTTCTACATTGTGTCCATGTTAGGCAGGATCATGTTCTAGATGTCTGTGAGTGTAGACCAGATCTTTGCTTCCTCTCTCAATAGTTTTTCTTGTACATCTGTCAAATATCTGATCTTGGTGTGATGGGAGGTTGTGGAGGAGGAATCCACCTTTAGCTTGGAGGCACTTGATTGCATATCAATGTCAATCTTATTTAACTTATCCTTTATTTCTTTGGTAAATCCAAAAACATCACAAAGTTTAGCAAAAAGTGATGCTGCATTATTAAAAGAATTTTCATAATTTCCCAAAAATGTTGACAATTCAACTTGCTTTATTGCTATCTTTTGAACAATATGCTCTAGCACCTTATTATCAAATTTCTTTTTAGCTTTCTCAATAAGTTTTTCTTGTCCGAAAGAATCTTAATTGAATTTCTGTATAACTTCTTCTAACTGAATCAAAATGTGTTGAGTAGAATCTACTTCAACACCTATAGCATCTATAATTATATTATTGGTATTCACAATTATTCTGTATTCCTTATCCCTTTCAGACCTTAACTACTTCTGCGTAGCTTTCATCTCTATGAGTTGACTAGCTAACCTCATCTCTTCAATGGTAGCAGTGTCATAGTCAATCTGAGGTATCACTATCTCGGTGTCTAGGTCAAAGTCTTCATCAATTTCTTTTCCAGTGATTAGAAGTTTTAATGGATGCTTTTGTTTGACTTCTATGATGACTGTTTTGACCTTAGGAACAGACACAATAGTGAAGATGGAAGGGCTAGCAGTAAAAATTGGGATAGGACTTGAGGATTGAATGCCAATAGGAGTAGTAACCAGATCAAAAACTAAACCACTTCCCAAAAATGATGATACACTCAGTATAGTAGTATCTGAACTGATTGGATTTGAAGTAGATGCAGATGATGCTAAAAAAACTGTAGAACTTTTTGAAATCAAAATTGTGGAACTTACTGGTACACTTATTGTTGATGGAGCTAAGGACGCTGGCTCGGTAGCTGAAGAAGTAATAGTCAACTCGATAGATGAAGTGCTTGGCACATCTATTTCAGATACCTAGAGCTAGGAGTTGGCCGGTGAAGATTGAGCAATTGATGTGGCAATTGTGCTCACAATCTCACTTGCAAAAGTTGTTTCCATAGTGGATGTAACGGTCTTTGGTGGAGAGTGAAGAAGGGATGCAATCACTTCTTCTACAATTTTAACTAGATCTTCTTCTTTCTCATGCGCTTCTTCCTCCTTGTTTTTTTCCTCTTTTTCTTCCATAAGTGCATGCAGCTCTCCTGGAGTAACTATGATGGATAGAGTGCTATCAAAATCATCACTGTCATTGTTATCATCATCCTTGATCTCAATTGGATCTTCACTGGGCTTTTGCAGATGATAGATGTTCTTCCACATGTTTGTTGCATCATTTACAACATGCTCATGTCTTTAATTAAAATCAAACATGTGTGAAATCTAATCATCATTTTACCTTCATGGTTCTTCATTGCTGCCTTTATTTCTACTTCAGTGAGACTCGGTAGAAGATTCTTCAAAGATTGCTCATATATGTCTTTGACCATTTGGGTGGCTAACTCCCATCTCGGTTGCAATCTCTCCAACAGTTCTTTGGAGATTTGAGAGGCAAGCTGGTCCGAGGAGTATTTCCATTTACCCATCTTATTGAGTACCAGTTCCTCAATCTGCATTTTCTCAACATCAGTTCTTGTTTCAAATTTCAATGCCTTGAAATTTGTGATTCCAGCTCCCTCTTCTAATTGTTTAAGCCTTTCCTCAAATGTGGGTGGAGGCCTGACCAGTATAGGTTCGTGCTTGCCTTTTCTAGTTCTTCTAGAGGATACTATAGTAGGCTTTTTCTTAGGTTTGGTAATAATTACCTTACCTTTCTTCTTTGGATGTTCCTCTTCAGATTCATGTTCTTATTTTTCTTCTTCTCCTTCTTCTTCTTTGTCATCTTCTTCATCCTCACCTTTTCCCTCGGTAAGCATAAGAGGATCGGTTGCAGTTTTCAATTTGGCTATCTTCCTTTTACCTTTGCTTATGGCCTAGGGTAGCTTGATTTCAAGCTCAATTCTAGCCTTTGCCTCATCATATGTTCCAAAAATTGGTTGCTTTGGGTCTACTAGCTCATTCACCAGTGCTTCTATAATGTCCCTGGCCTCATCAATATTTACCTCATAAGGAAGAGGTTTCACCCATGCAACTCGGGGTCTAACTGCCTGAATGTATACCTTATCATAGTCAACCATAAAGCATACATCATCTCTGTAGTCTTCAACTAATTTTGGTGGAATTTGAAACCTGTTATTCATTCTTTCCTTGAAATCTTCAAAATAATTATCCATGATGCTATCAAAATTTTCACCCATTTCTGCTACAAACTCATTTATCTGATACAAAATTGGAATGTCTTTTCTCCATACAACTATTCCTTTTGATGGAAAGAATTTTTGAACATAGAAAAATAAACAGATCAATAGAGAGCCGAATTTGCAAGGATTATTCTTTGAAGTCCTTATACTATACATATATTTTTTCAATTGTCTCAACAATAATTCTGAAAAATCAAATTCAAGGTTTTTCTTTACAATTTTAAAGGCCAAATCCACGGCCTCACAAGGTACAATGTTCAGTCGACTAGAGCTATAGATTTTGTGGGCAATGACATGAATGCCAAATCTTAGTTTGATATCTGATACAGTGCTGACCTTCAAACCTCTACCGTCTCATTCAGCTAGAGTTTTCTTCTGTAACTCCTTCCAACCTAGAGTTTTGGTGGTTTTTGCTTTGCTGAGCATAGGGAGACCCGTGATTTTGTAAATCATCTTCTTTGTAATTAACATTGGCTACTCTAGCCATAGTTGCCCATTGTGCACCCGACTAAAAATATACCTAATCAACTTGGTTTGGAAGTTTCTTGGCATATGCGAGACATGAGTCAAGCCTTTGGTTTCAAGATGCTTGTATTCGGGTTTCAGAGAGCCATCTACACTCATTTTTCCTAGGGCATTGTCCATCTCTAGGTTTCCAGTTTCTTGAACAGAACATCTGAAATGAGTACAAATATCATTGATAAGAAGTACCTTAGGTGGAATTTTTGATTGAGCTCCATTCGAGTTGAGTGATTCTGCGATTGCTGGAGCTAGCTTGAAATTTGGTGCCTTCCACTCCACACCTTTGACTAGCATTTCTAAACCTCTTTTTGCCTTGGTGCCACTGCTACTCCCGGATGCCATTGTTGCTCGGTAAGTGTAAGAAAATTCTAAAAAAAATTTATGCTTTAAAAATTGCTTGAAATCACTTGGAGTCGCTTGGAATTTGCTTGAAATTTCTTAGCTCTGAAATTGCGATGAAGAATCAAACCAAATTCTGCCCTTTTGACAAAAAATTTTCCATAAATGCTTGGTACGAAGGTAGCTGAGATGACATAGTGTTTGACAGGTTGTCATTCATTTTCTTGGTAGAAGCCTGCAACTCGGTGATCGAACAAAACTTTTAGTTACTCCCGACCTGGCTTGGTAAGGTCTTCAACCAACTTTCCTCAATAGATGCAACTCGGTGAAAGATATGCTTTTTTTGATCTTTGTGTATCTAGAATATTGATTTGATCATTTTGCTTTCTTGCATTTGGAACTGCTCTGGATATAGCTTGATGATACAGTTCTAGATCCTTTATGAATCGAATTGGAAATGATGGAGTCACCCACTTCTTGAGTGACATTGTCATCACTTGTCATCACTTGAACTATCTTGCTCGGTAGATTTTGGAATCCACAGTTGCCTCATTTGCTTCCAAATGCTTTTAGCTTTAGCTTTCTTTTCATCTTCAACTCTTCCTATATTCATGCAATTTTTAGCTATATGACCGAGTTCAGTGCATGTATAACATCTTACTGTTGTGTCTCTTTTCCTCAAGTGATGCCTTGAGCAGTCTTTGCCAATGTGTCCATATTCTCCACAATAATGACATCTGCACCAGGTATTGTAATCCCATCCAAAGATTGTTTTAACAAGTTGTTCAGTTGGATTAAATGATTTGGATCTACATTGGAATGCCTTGTGACCATGCTTCTTACACTTGTGACAATTGCCTTCAAATTTTGGTTTCTCCTTGCATTCATTAGCTTTATGACCATGCTGACTACAATTGTAGCATTTACCATTGAATTTACCTTTTCCATTGCTCCAACACTTGTTTGATGTGTGACCTAGCTTACCACAATGATTACAAGTAGGTTTTTGATTCCTTTGGGCACCTTGTTTGGAGTTTTCACCTTCTTCCTTATAACCAAGTCCAGCTTTACCTTTTTGTTTATGAAGATTCTGCTCACTTTGCTGATTCAATTGAGTCATGTCTGCTTGAGATTTCATCATTCTCTCATTGATTTTCCTTTCAGTGATCAAGTCATTTTCCAAACTTTCATTGATTTGTCTTTCAGATCTCAAGTCACTCTTTAAGCTTTCATTGATTTTTCTTTCAGTGATCAAGTCATTCCTTAGGCTTTCATTTTTAGATCTCAGATTCATGATTTCTTTATTTTCATTAGATAATTGATCTACAAGATCTTCATGTTGAAGAAATTGATTATTTCTTGTCTCTAAGTCTTCATTTGCCTTTTTTCTCTATTCCAAAACTTCACATAGCCTGATTGATTGAATTTCTTGTTCTCTTTTAAGCTTTCTTACTTCTTCCTGCAGGGAACCATTCTTTGTTAGGAGTTCCTTGATTGCCTCATTAGCTTCATTTGAACTACTTGATGGTAAAAGGTCTTCAATCTTTTCTTCAACATACTAATGATCATTTGTCTTGCAAGTTCCTTCCTTCTCTTCAGGGATTGAGAAAGATGCTCCTTAGCTTCTTTGAGTTGAGCCATGGCCATTTCTAGATCTAGCTTTTCATTTTCAATAGCTTTGTCAAGTCTGAATATCTCCATTGTCCTTGATCTTTTCTCAAGCTGTCAAGCTTTGTCCTTAGAACCAAAAATGCTCTAATACCAATTGTTGGAAATATTCAAGATAAGATAGGTTACTGAGAGGGGAGGGGTGAATCAATAACCTTAAAACTTTAAAAACATTTCAGCACTTTAACCATATATACTTTTCACCATTCATTCATCTAATCTACTGCATAAATGAGAGATCAAACATTCATAACACATGTACACAACGATTTGGTGACCCAGAAACCTTCCAAATAGAAAGTAAAACTGGGGTGGGGATGATACCCACAAAAATTCATTACTATAGTATGAAGTTGGCCTGTTAAGGCTTACATTGACCACTTTTGGTGATCTACCCTATTAGGAGCACAAAGGACTGCTAGGTCCACCTTGTTAGAGGATTTACAAACATAGACTGAAGTATGCACTCTGTTAGGAGATTTATACAAAAGACTGTTAAGTCTACCCTGTTAAAGGATTTACAAAATTGATTCACCTGTTAGGATGAAACAATGGATCTACTTACAAACTCAATTTTTTGATTAGATCCTTGAAGTATAGATCACCTCTTGTGACTGATGAATCATTACTGCTCCTTGTAGACCTTGCTAAATATTCTGCTCTTTTGTTGATTCGCATTTACACTTTTCAAAACATTACATGTCTCTCTTAATACTCTCATCCATACTCATACATCTTGCAAATGATATAATACATTACATATATACCATTCAAATAATTACAATTGCAAGGTCGGCTAAAACACAAGTGAACAAAATATTACTGAGTCGGCCAAACAGTAAATAACTTGGGTTCATTGAACTGACTCAGTGACCTTCTGATACTCAGCATCCACTGCATTACTCAACATCATCATGCACTCGGTAGAAGTGAAGGCTCGGTCCATACTAATCACCTGACGTAGTTCTGAACTCGGTAACCATTGGAGACTCGGTGGATATAGTATCACTCTGTAAAAATTGAATCCTTCGTTTACCTTGCTTTCACTTGGTAAACACTATACTTTCATTACTCAGTAAACATTGCACTTTCATCACTCGGTAAACACTGTGAAGCTCGGTGAACACTGTAAAGTGATGAATGTACAAGGTAACCACTGAATTCTTGGCATACATTGTAGACTGAGTGATGAGCTCGGTAGCTATACTGATACAGATAAGTGTTGTCACTAATGGCAATAATAACTTAATGCCAACAGAGTCTTACTCTTAAAACTAGACTTTTTCATCTTGCCTAACTCACATTGTTTGTAAATTACATTATCACGTTTCTTTAGTTTTGGGAAACCTCTAACTCTTTTTATTTTACTGATACTAACCAATTTGTCAAAATTTACATGACATAATATTTTGGTCCATAGCCACACATCATCAAATTGCACAAATGGACAATTAGCTTCATTCATGTCAAGATAAAATAGATTACATCTTGTTTGATCTTCACTCCCAATGAGTTATCAATTAACATCATAGATCTTAGATTTCTTGTGTTCAAATTCAACGTTGTATCCTAAACTATTCAATTGTGACACACTCAATAGATTCTAGTTAAGTCCTTCTACATAGTAAGCATTGTGACACATGATCTTGTTTGTCAATCTTATTGATTATTTACCTTTCACTAGACAAGGTGCATCATTACCAAATCTAACACTATTTCCATTGTAATGTTCAAGGGTAATGAACTTACTTTTTTCACCAATCATGTGATGAGAATATCTATTATCAACAATCCATCTTTCACCTTTGGTTACATAAGATACTAATGTAGTTGCCACATCTTCATCTAAATCATCTTTCATAGCAACATACACAACTTCATCATTTTCATCATTTGATTCTTCATTAGATTTTTCTTCAACAATGTAACAAGCTTTCTTTTCCTTGTCTTTATAGCCTTTTTTACTCACATCTTTTCTACCTTTGAATTTGTCTTCATTTGTGCTATTTTTCTTCTCAGTACATCATGTTGCAATATTACCAACTTCATTACAATGAAAACATATGATGGGTAACTTACCTTTCTATTTTCCTTTGCCTCTGTGAAATCTCCTAGCCAACAGTGCTTCTAGTTCTTCTAGATATTCATCATCTGTGTCACTATCACTAGCAACATGCTTAACCTTTTTCTTTCCTTGGTTTGGATTCCTAATTTTTTTATAGAAGTATATCTTCTTGGTTGAGGATCATGGTTATTTGACTTCTTTGAGAAGCTCATGAGTTGCACTTTGAGTTCTTTGATAATTTGATGCCTTAGTTGATTCTCATGGTTAAAGGATGGTTTTGTCAGCATGATTTTATGAATAGCTTGGTTACATGGTTTATTGGAAGTTTGTGATAGTGATGAGGTGGCAATGCAAGAATGGTTCCTAGTTTGATTTGTATCTTCTTAGTTTAGAGATCTTGGTTTCACTTGGTACTGACACTTTGGTTGTGTGTGCAGACCTAGAGGATCTTCATGTAGGAAACCAATTTCATGATTTCATGGGTGGCATGGTACCACACTTTAATAAGATTTTTTGGCATTGATATACTTATTGATTGTTTTTAGATGTTGAGGATTTCTTAGACCATGTTGTTGCATAAGCATCTTTGACATTTGCATGGTACACTTGTTGGTGGTGGTTATCTTCTTGGTGTGTAGATATGGTTTTGTATTGAGGACTCGTGGGGTTCTTGGTAGAGGTGTGGTTTATGCGTTCATTTGACATGTTATCATTGGTATTAGAAAGGTTTCATTATTATATCATAATATACTCTTGATACACATTTAAAGTTTTGACATGTTAGGATCTATTCATATGAAGCATCTTATCTCTTTGGTTGAGATGGTTAGATCATGTTGTCATGTTTATGTTATTAAGGCCATGATTTGAAATTCAACATTGATCTTGGTTTAGTTTCTTGGTATTGAGTATATTGATCAATTGTTAGATACTTCTTGAAATTGTTATGCCGCATTTGGATTTGGCATGGATTAATCAGTTATGGGTTCTCATGGATACTTCGAGATAGTGGTTATTTTGATTTCTCTTGGATTAGAGATGTATATGTTGGGGAAATTGATGGTTTCAGCAGGAATTATGATGGGGAATTTATCTGATATGGACTTGAGAGGAGATTGTTCTTAGCTTAGTCTTGGTTGGATGCTTGGATATCTTGATGGGCATTTGCATTCTCCACTCTTGATCTACTCAATAGTTTACTACTTGAGAGGTATAGCTCATTGTTTCTCTTAGGTGCATTATGTTTATGTTTTTCTTTCATGGATATGGATCTTGAGATATGATTAATGAGTTATTTCTAGAGAGTTCTTTTGAGAGATGGTCCAACATTTTTTATCTCTTTGTGCATATGTTACTATGTTGGTTGAGTTTAGGAGATGGTTTTATATTGGGTATATTCCTTGGATTAGGAACATATATTCCTTGATTTAGGAATGGTTGATAAGTTTTATCTTCTTATGACAGTCTTATGTCCATGATTAGTTATATGGTATGGTTTGGGTATTGGTATGGCTTCTTGATTGGGGTTTTATGGAGGAGATCTTATTTGGCACAATTTACATCTAGAGGTGTATAGAAGGACATGTTAGATGTAATGATTTGCATGGTTTCTCTTTGGTCTTGGTTATCTTCCTAGATGTTTGGTTTCCCTTACATTGGATTTGAGATTGGATAGAGATTTTGATCATTGGTTTGTGTTCATGTATGTCATGTAAGAGATAGTATGGGTTTTCTTTATCTCTTTCCTTTGTTGGTTGTGGAGAACTTGGAAGATTGTTGGATAGTTGTTATGAGATTTTTTCTTGCACATTATTGGTTCATATTTTGTACATTGTTGTGCATTTTCTTGATAATACATGGATTCACTTCTATGAGATATTATGAGTGTATTGGTTACAGATTTGACATTATCTTTTGCAGTTGGAGCTTCTTGATGTATATGTCATAAGTATTGCTCTTGATGCTTATGATTGTAGGTTATAGACTAGATATGGTGATGATGTGAGATTCACTTGGTATATCTTTGGAGCTATAGATAGTTGGATGGGTTAGCACTTGTTGTGAGTTTTATTTCATAACTATGTATACATGTGGTTACCTTTGGATCAGGTATTTATGTTTCCCATTTTATTTGGTACAGGATTTTATGATTCTTATGTGATAGTTTGGGTGGCTTTCTCTTTGGATGACTTTTATGTATGTCAACTGGTAGTGAAATAATAGAAGGTGGGATCATTCATGTTTGAGATGTTAGATACTTTGATTTTGTTGCAGGTACCAAAATGGAGCACATGGTTTACTTCTATTCATGTTGGTGGATGCACAAGGTGGTATTGTTCCCTTTTTCATTTATGTGGCTACATATTAACCCTATGTAATGTATACAACAAGTGGGAGATTGTTGAGATTATGTGTGTTGCACACATTGCATAATATTGTTTATATTTTATTAATTATTTTATTATGCAATATTGCACCTAGGAGCACCTACATGGATGTGCAACATGTAGAGATTCCTATGGATTATTCTTGATGAGTTGTATCAGCATATTGTGATGATATTTGATATAATTATTTAATACTCGAGAAAATTTACTAAATGCCCAAATATTAAATATGGGTAAATGGGGGTTTGGTAGCACATGGTTTTAGCAGATAGTTTATGTAATACCACTCAGTAGTTTTGTGGGAGCATGTTACTATAAAAGAAACCACAAGGGTAGTTGTTGATCAGTAAGGAAAATGAGAAATAGGTTAGCCAAGGTAGCATTTGTGGAGGTTGAAAGCATTACATGGGATGTGTGGATTCATGCTTGTTCACATGGATTGATTGGTTGTGGCTATGGTTTTGGAGGCTTCAGTGGTTTCATTACAATGGTGTTTTGTTGAATAATGCATGGTGATGGGTGTTTTTGGAGGCTGGGTTTTTTCCCTCAATGTGGATTTCCTAGGGTATATCTTGTGTCACATTTTTGTGGGTATATTGTTAATACTATTGCATGTAGATTTTATGGTTAATGTGGAAATGGTAATATTTTTCTTACAAGTTTCCTTACAATTTGTAAGGTTTTTATTGTGAGGTGCTACAAATTTATTTCATTGATCATTAACACACTTAATAGATATAATATTAGAATAAATGAGGTATTGAATAACATGTTTCAAAAAAACTCCTTCAACTAGGTTGATGGATATATTAACAAAAAGACTTGTGATAAGAGGATTTGGATATCTCAATCGGTTTAACAAGAGGAAGAGTTAACACTTTAGCATTAATCAACTTAAGCATCAAATTATAAAAGCATTCAGAAAGATGTGTTGTGGTGCCTCTTATGTTTTTAGTTTGTATCTTGTTATATTTTGATCCAAGAGATACTTGTTACTCATGTTATTTTTTAATTTGAGATGACCCGATGGTCAAATGTTATACTTTGATTTCCAATATCATAGATGTTAGATTACTATATTGTTCAATTGATCATATATGCATGTTGATGCCTTTTTGAGATGACAATATGTTTTATGATGATATATGGTTATCTGGTATTTAGACATATCCTTAGATTACATTTATATGTTGGATTTGATGCTATGGTTATTTGCTTCATATTTCTTTATGATACTTTATGCGAAAGTGGGCGATGTAAATGGATTATTTTTGTATAATTAAATAAATGGTTAATTAGGTCATTTAATGCATTTATTTCTTTAGCTATGTTATTATATGCAATTGCACTTGATTGTGTGGTTTAGTGTGCAGGATTTATGTCCCTAGTAGTGGCACATGGAGTTAGTGATTCGGTTGTTCATATTTAACCAATGTCATCCTTGTATGGTCAACATATTCTATTTAATTGTTTAAATTAAACCCTCTGGTGATTTAATAAATCTGGACTCATTTGCATTATGTGATTAGACCCATGAGTGTGTCTGTGCATTTAGATGTTCACATTTATTGTGAAAGTTATTAAGGAAATTTCATGATTTTGGTTTAAGGGAATTTTGGGTTTTATCTTATTTTATTTAATTCTCAACAACTTTGTCGTAGTTGAATTCCAATTACTTGGAATAGCCTATTTTTGTTTGGGTTTAACTAGGTGACTTGATTATATACCCTAATCCATTATTCACGTGAAAAGTGAATAAGTATCTGAAGAGGAATTTTATTCCTCACTTCTCACTTTCTAAAATAAGAAAATTGAGAGAAAATTTCCAAATCCTCTTCTATAGGATTGTGTTTATGTTTGTTGTAGGAGCTATAGGCATGGGATCGTCCCAAGATTGGTCTCATTGGATCCATCTCGAGGATACCTTGGATTGCCATGATTTTCAGCAACTTCTGCGATATTTTTATTTTATTGTTCAGATTCTCATATTTTCCCTTTTGGTTGTCAGGTAGGGCTCTCCTAATTTCCTATCTCAACTCTATTTATGCTTTTGTTTCTAGTAGTTGTATGTTAGAAGGTTGAGAACTAGTGTTCCCTTCCATTTGTGATTGCTAGCTCTACCGGTTGGTCAGGTATGAGCATTTCCCTAATTTTTGGGATGGGGGTTTGGGGTTTCGGGCCATTATGCTGGTCATTTTTGCATACGGTATTCAAATCTAATTTTATTGTATTTCTATGGCTCATTCACCCATGGGTTGAATGGATTTTATTTTTGTTAATTTTTGTCAACGCTAAGTTTTTGAGGTTTTTGCCTCAATTTGTGTCACCCTATTTTCTCGAGTTTTCTTGGCATGATATTGGTTGTGGATGTAGATTATCCATAGGATGTCAATCTGACCACTATGGCATTTTTATGTTACATTGAGATGTGTGTCACATCCATACTCCCAAGCTTGTATTTGGTTGAGTGTTATTTTGCTTGTGTTCTCATCCAACCCTTGTTTTTATGATCTTTGTATAGTTGGTGTGCCCACACACAAGCTAGTGCATATGCATTTGTTAGGTGCTTATGAGGCCTAATCTCTCAATTGTTATAGATGGAGTTATGTTCATTGGGGTTGAGTTGGGAATATGCATTACCTGTGAGCACTCATCATATGATGAGCATGGGTATGTAGGGTGGCACTGTGGAGGGGCTTCTTTTGCAACCTTGGTGAATATTTCCTAGGTTGGTGTGAAGAAGTTTCTAAATAAGTGATAACTAAATAAGTTATTGGGTAATAAATCTAAGATAATTAAAATAGTGAGCACCTGGAGTTGATATAAGGACACTTAAAAATGCGAGCCCTTGGAGTTGATCCAAGGACACAGTGTGTGCGCCTCCCTAGAAGTTGATGTCACACAATACTTACCTTGGGTTCCTTGATGCCAAGTGACTTACTCTCCACTAATTACCTACATAGTTGACCCATAGAATGCCTGACTAGGACCTATTGTATTTGCATTGTCTCATGATCTTGGTTTCAGTCCTTTGTACTGTCTAGCATGGGTGTTAGCCATGGACAATTATTTTGTGTGTGTTTATGGTTAGATCATTATCTTCGTCAACATGGAGGGAATGGATCTATGGGTTCCATGTGGTTGGGAGGCCTAGCTACCTATACCACGGCAGGGACCGATGTACAGAGACAGTCTATTTCCAGTTGAGACTGATGCTTGATGTTTCACTTGATAGATTTGAGTTTTCAGAGTATGTTTCCTTGTGATTTATGCTTTAATTGGAATGCTAGGATAACATGTTTAGATTATGTTAGTTTCATTGATGCATTCCTTTATTATGATGTTTTAGCATATGGTTAGATGATGTAATTCACTTTTATTTGGAGTATTTATGCTTTGTTGGATTAGCATGTTAGATCTTCATGTTCTTATGTTGTTATTACGTTGTAGTAGTAACGCCCTAATAAGACAACTCTGACCATCTAGTTGGCAGTTTGGGATGTTACGCTCAGAGGATGGCTAGGGCCTTTGAGGTCTCATGATGCTATTATGGTTGGGAGGAACCAAGCACAATGTTAGTTGTTTATGTTTCTTCATATGATATTGGTTTATGCACCATGTATGTACACTACGATGTTGCTTTCTACATGTCCCTTCTTTTTCTTGGTGTCTTGTATTTCTTTCCTTCGAATGATGTGTCCTCGACTACTATGGTTCTAGCACTAGCTAGTGTGGAGTTTCTTACCCTTTTTTCCTTCTAAACTTGCCATCTTGCCTTTTGGTTTTGAACCTAGGTGACATTTGTTCAACATTAGGTGATACAAGAAAAGTATTACACCATAGCAATGAGAAATGTCATACAACACTGGAAAAGTGTCACCTAGCCATAATAAGAAATGTCGCTTGGTCATAGTAGAAAGTATTGGATGGCTATAGGGAAAAGTATCCCTTGGGTAAAAAGTATCACATAGCTATAGTAAAAAGTGTCACCTGGTTGTAATAAAGTGTTACATGGATTTGTGAGAAAACCTACTTAGACAACCAGCGAGCACTTTTTGACTTGACCGAAACTTTTTGAGAAGTGACTTGGCTACCCATTACAGAGTTCTTGAACTCTAGTGTTTGACTTTTCAAACTCGAGATCTTTCATATTTGAATGTGTTTTTTGGTCTTTGTAGCTTTTTCGCTTTTGGTTTTAGTGTTGCTTGGCAATACATTGGTTTCTTAGATGGTTGGTTAAGTCTTCTGTTGTGATATTTCAATTGGTTGTATGTTGATGTTGTTTAATTCCATGCTCTTTAACAAAAAAAAAATGGTTTTTATATATCCTTGTTCCAAGGATCTCTAAGCGGGGCATTATATGTGTCACCATTGTATGTTGTTGTTGCTTGTTCATCAACATTCTAAATTATCAATCTTAATGAATTTATTTTATTTCTAAAACTTGTTATTGGATTAGTATGCAAAATCACTCTTAACAACCAGATCTATTAGAGTAGTTCTTTGAAACTAGCTCACTTAAGGCTGATAATTATGATGCACAACACAAACTGAGTGAAGAAGAGTATTATCTCTAATCACATAAGCATTAGACATAGGGGAAAAAAAACAACCATATAATTGCTTAAATCTACCAATGAAATTGTTAAAGAAAAAGGTTAATTTAATTTCATTAATTAAATTACCTTTTCTCCCTTCTTAAGATTTCACTTTATGTGCTTTTTTCTTTCTCTATTTAATAATTACTTACTAATTATTAAATAGCTTTTACCTTTTAGGTTACCCTTTGTAACTTATTAGGCTACCCTTTTCGGGTTTTGATCTCTTTTAATAAGGATTGGTCTCTTTGTAATTATTTATCTTTTCTTTATCTAAGAATACAATTTGCATATTTTTAGAGCAAACCCTTGCCTCTTCTTGTATTTTTCTTCTTTGTAATAGGTTTTCTACATGCAGGTATTTGAGGACTTCATGGATTTGATTTTCATATTTGTTTAAATCCTTCATGGTACTTGAGCTAGATCTATTGTAGCTTATTCAGTATTTGGAGAAAAAGGGAGAAAAAGGGTTTGATGGATTAGATCTGGATTTTTTCATTTATTTCCTAATAAAATAGGGGGTCACTAATTTTTGGAGCAGTTTGAGGCCAAACAGACTTCACGGATGGATCCAGAAGGTGTCAAAACCCTTGTTTCCATATAAAGTTTGTCCATTTTGGACAACGTTGATCTGGGAGGAAAAAACATTGCCCAGAAGGTCGTGTGGCCTCCTACATGCACTCTGAGGTGAATTTTTTTTTAAAAAATTTTAAAAAGAAAATAAGAACACATGCCATTTTCTGACACACAGGCATTGTTTCCTGGCAAGCACAGGTTACCGGTAGGGTTTCCTAGGCGCAAAAGTGACATCCAGCACTGCTCAACTTTTAGTTGGAGTATCGATTCTTTGTTGGATTAGCATGTCAGATCTTCATGTTCTTATATTTTTAGAACATTGTAGTAGTAATGCTCTCATAAGACAACTTCGACCATCTAGTTGGCAGTTTGGGATGTTATGCTCGGAGGATGGTTAGGGCCTTTGAGGTCTCATGATGCTATTATGGTTGCAAGGAATCAAGCATGATGTTAGTTGTTTATGTTTCTTCATATGATATTGGTTTATGCACCATGTATGTACACTACGATGTTGCTTTCTGCATGTCCCTTCATATGCTACTATCGTTTAGATGACTAAATGGTTTCTTCTTCCTTTTCTTGGTGTCTTGTATTTATTGCCTTCGAGTGACGTGTCCTCAACTATTATGGTTCTAGAACTCTTTGGTGTGGAGTTTCTTAACCTTTTTTCCTTCTAAACTTGTCATCTTGCCTTTTGGTTTTGAACCTAGGTGACATTTGTTCAGCATTGGTGATACAAGAAAAGTATCGCACCATAGTAGTGAGATATGTCGTACAACACTAGAAAAGTGTCATCTGGCCATAGTAAGAAATGTCATCTAGCCATAGTAAAAGTATCATATGGCTATAGGGAAAAGTATCTTGTGGGTAAAAAGTGTCACCTAGTTGTAATAAAGTGTCACATGGATTTGTGAGAAAACCTGCTCAAGTGACTAGCAGGCACTTTTTTACTTGACTAGAACTTTTTGAGAGGTGACTTGGCCACCCATTATGGAGTTCTTGAACTCTAGTGTTTGAATTTTTGAACTCAAGATCTTTCAGATTTGAATGTGTTTTGTGGCCTCTATAGCTTTGTCACTTTTGGTTTTAGTGTCACTTGGCGATTCATTGGTTGCTTGGATGATTGGTTAAGTCTTTTTTTGTGATCTTTTGATCAGTTCTATGTTGATGTTGCTTAATTCCATGCTCTTTAACAACAAAAAATGGCTTTTATTTATCCGTGTTCCAAGGATCTCTGAGTGGGGCATTATATGTGTCACCATTGTATGTTGTTGTTGCTTGTTCATCAACATTCTAAATTATTAATCTTAATAAATTTATTTCATTTCTAAAACTTGTTATTAGATTAGTATGTAAAATCACTGTTATCAACTAGATTTATTAGAGTAGTTCTTTCAAACTAGCTCACTTGAGGCTGATAATTATGATGCACAACACAAATTGAGTAAAGAAGAGTATTATCTCTAATCACATAAACATCAGACAGGGAAAAAAATCAACCATATAAATGCTTAAATCTACTAATGAAAATGTTAAAGAAAAAGGTTAATTTAATTTAATCAATTAAATTACCTTTTCTCCCTTCTTAAGATATTGCTTTATGCACTTTTTCCTTTCTTTATTTAATAATTAATTAGCTTTTACCTTTCAGGTTACCCTTTGTAACTTATTAGGTTACCTTTTTCGAGTTTCAATCTCCTTTTATAAGGATTGATCTCTTCGTAATTCTTTATCTTTTCTTTATCTGAGAATACAATTTGCATGTTTTCAGAGAAAACCCTTACCTCTTCTTGTCTTTTTCTTCTCTATGACAGCTTTTCTACATGCAAGTATTTGAGGGCTTCATGGATTTGATTTGCATATTTTCTTAAATCCTTCATCGTATCAGAGCCAAATCTATTGTAGCTTGTTTAGTATTTGGAGGATCAAATCTAGAGTTTTTTGAGTATTTCCTAAGAAAATAGGGGGGTCACTAATTTTTGGAGTAGTTTGAGGCCAAACAGACTTCACAAATGGATCTAGAAGGCATCAAAACCCCTGTTTCCATATAAAGTTTGTCCATTTTGGAAAACATTGATCAAGGAGGAAAAAAAATTACTAAGAAGGTCATATGACCTCCTGCACACACTCCAAGGTGATTATTTTTTAATAAAAAAATTTAAATGGGGTCATTTTCTGGCATATGGGTATTGTTTCCTGGCAAACACAGGTTACCAACAGGGTTTTATGAGTGCAAAAGTGACATCTGGCACCACTCAACTCTTTTTCGGTTGTTTGTGCATTTTCTAGCTACTATCGCTATTTTTTGGTGTCACAACCAACTAGCCACCGCCATCTAACCTACCACCTCCAGCCCACTTGCCACTCTGCCCACCACCTCACTCAGATACTTAGCTCCAACATTGCTATCTACAACCTCTGCACTATCGCCACCTTTGCATCGCTCCTACAACCACTATGCCTCCTCCACCCACGTGGCTCTGTTGGCACCTGCCACATGGCACTACTGCCACATCAGCACCTGCCATGTGTTAAGTGCCATGTCACCTTTTTTTGGGGGCCCATTGCCACGTGGCAATCTTTTATATTTGTGATAGTCGATAAGCCATCATTTTTAAGACAATGAAATGTTGACGTCAACACTGCATTAGCACTCTACATGCCCTTTAGGTCCTTTTTTGACCTACTAATTTTTTTGGCCGTAACTTGAGCATACAGAGGTCTTTTTTCGATCTGAAAGAAGTTCCAAAAAGCCGATTCCGAGAAAAAGATAGTGGTGTAGGATTTTTTTGGTTTTGATGTAATTTGGTTTGCTTTTTGGGAAGTCAAAGTCAAATGTCCAATTTTTCACTTTGGAGGGCATATCTTGAGCATTCCATCTCTGTTTTTTGAAAACATTATATTTTTGAAAAGTTGGTTCAATCCTCTTTTCAAAAATACTATATTTTCTTCTAGATTTTGCTCCATGCTCTTTCTATCATGCTTTTTTCTTTATTTCTCTATGGTGGATATCTTGGATGTTTTAGGTCTAAGGATCATTTTCGTAGCATGGGATCTCTTCTTTTGGGTTGTAAAATCTATTGTTTCAGCTCTTTGCCCTTTCTAATCATTGTTGATATAATTTGTATGCATTCTTCCAAATGCACTAAAATAAAGTGCTATATTGCATCTATATTTTTGTTTTAGTTGTTTGCCTTCTGATTCGAGTAGTGTCATCTGAAGACACTTGTACAGATTATTGTATTCTTGGGATTCATTATGTCTTGTGCCCTATTGTACATGCACTACTTTGATAAAGTGTCATGGGGAGTTGATGTTTGCCTTTGTTTGTCATCTTCCTTTGTCTAGTGAGTGTCCCTTTTATGACATTAGCCTCATGACATGTCTAAGATTGATCACCTTAGTACACACATATGTACTCTTTTGTGTATCTTGATCGTGGTTCCTTGACATGCAATTTTTTGGCCCACTTTTTCAGTTTCCTGTCACCTCACCCTTGTCTGCATTAGGGGAGGGTTCCTATTGTTTCTCATGCTTCCTTGGTTTGATTGATTAGCTCTTCAAGCTTTGGTGTTTCGTGCCATCTGTATTTTCGAGTTCAATTGTTTGCCTTTGTTTGCCTCCTGATTTGATGCAGATTACAGTCTTTTCTACCTGGTCAGGTTATATTTTAGAGGAGGTTCTACAAATCAATAGTTTCTTTTTGACAAAGTTTGTAACTTCTACATGCTTTAGCAGTTTTCTTCATGATCACTCTTTGTTCCTTTTTCTAAAACATTCCTCTAGTTGGAGGCTTCTTTAGTCCTTCTCTAGGTTTTCAGCTATTTCTTTTTGGAGTAGAGTTTTTTCCACTAGGTTTTCTCTATTTCTTCATTTCATAGAGATTTTGTTGTGATTGGGTACCTTATTAGGCCTTTTTTCTAAGACCCAAGTTTTCTTTCAACATTGCATTGTAGTTTCTTTGCTCTTTCTGCATTGTTTGTAGCTGCATTATTGCTCATCTTAAGGGGGGTGTTAAAGAAAAAGGTTAATTTAATTTCATTAATGAAATTACCTTTTCTCCCTTCTTAAGATTTCACTTTATGCGCCTTTTGCTTTCTCTATTTAATAATTAATTTAGCTTTTACCTTTTAGGTTACCCTTTGTAACTTATTAGGTTACTCTTGTTGAGTTTTGATCTCCTTTTATAAGGATTGATCTCTTTGTAATTCTTTATCTTTTCTTTATCTCATTTACATGTTTTCAAAGCAAACCCTTGCCTCTTCTTGTCTTTTTCTTCTCTGTGACAGGTTTTCTACATGCAAGTATTTGAGGACTTCATGAATTTAATTTGCATATTTTCTCAAATACTTCAGAAATTAAATATTTTTTCTTTAATACCTTGTTTATAATACATTAAATCAATCGAAAAAATCTTAAGACCACTTTTATTTTAAAAAATTATGAATGAAATCATAAAAGAGCTTTTGAAAGGAGTCAATTAAATAATGAGACAAAGAACAATACTATTGTAAGACATTATCTTGAAAAATTTAGTTATAAAGAATGGAATCACCGCACACTGTTTGAAAGGGTTTGGCATGGATCAAAGGATCACCTTTACCATTATAAGTATCTAGGTGATGAATCTTTATGTATTTAGAAATAACAACACAAATAATATCCAAAGAAAAAAGACTAGCAATTTCACAAGAAAGAATGTTGAACTTGGATGAAGTGATGGAAGCAATTCTTTGTTCCAAGTAAGAAAGGTTTGAGCCAAACTATTGATAGAAGAATCAATAGAAATAGTGGTAGGAAATAGGTGTAAAAATTTTGGACCATTATAATAAATGGAAGTAATAGTTGATTATGAAAAATGAACTCTATTCTAAAAGGGGATTGATGAAGGTAAAAATAATGGAAATAATATAATTAGGAATCTTAACATGTGCAATGTTGAGATTTTGAATAAAACTAGTGATAATGAATGGAGTAGAAGTGGACACACTAGGAATAGAGGTAGAAATATCATGGAAGTCTCAATACTAATGTTAGGTAGAATGAAATTTATCACTTGGGCATAATCTCTAATATGCTTGTTATTATTATCAATGAGATGACAGATATTATGTAATATGTTCACACCATGTTCATCATTATTTATTATCCTCCTCAAACCCTTTATAATGGAGATGATTGTAGGATTATTTTTTTCTTTTTCTAACCATTGCTTAATTTTTCACAGTGATAACAAATATTTGAACTTGCATAGGATGGAATCTTAAAGTCTCATCTTTATTATGAGAAGAGTATGAAGAGTGGTTCTCAATGATATGAGGAATATCATTAGTAGGCATATTGATCTCATCAAGAATCTTAGAAAAGATAAAGGACTCGAAATCAAATGAATACATAAGTGTACGATTTCTTCTAATCAAAATGCCTTAACTATACTCCAAGGTAGTAGCACTCATGCACAATAGACTAAAAGAGATATAGATATAATGCCAATATAAGATCTAATCTAAGCATCAAATGTAAAGATCTAATGTAAATCAATGCAATGCATAAAAAAAATTCTAAATCACAAACTAAAATGGAAATATTATAATCAAGTTTTAAAAAATGCATGGTTGAAAAAGGGAAGCAACACAAATAATTAAAATCACCTCTCCTTCTTGTAATCACAAATTTGGAAGGAATATGCCCCACTAGGCTCTAGAGGAGACTCAAGTACTAGGTGGGACAATGATCATTCACTACAAATGTGATGAATAAAAATAGAAATGTTTAAATGGTGTTGTGTAGATGATAAATTAGTCAAGTTTCTGAAAAAATAGAAATAAAAAACTAATATAGATTGATAAGGAGTAAAAATGTATAGAAATAGAAACCAAAACACCGAGCTAACTTGTGACTAAAATCTAGGCTCAAAATTCAAGGTAAATGGTGGAAACTCTCCCTATACCTAGTTACAAGACACCAATGGTATTCTCATGCTATTTGACCACATGTTTGCACATGCACATCCAATTTAGTTTCACTTAGTTGAGCCTAATTTAGTTTATTTTAGTCTAGTGTGGCTCTTATTTTTACATCATGCATATTGTGCATCTATAGTTTTGATATCTAGCTCTGGTTTATTTTTAGTTTAAGATGGTGCAAGGTCAAGTATCCTTTATGTCAAGAAGGATTTTGAAGAAGCATAAGTACTTTGTAGTTGGGAAAAAAAGAAACTCAACAATATTCTCTCCCATGGTTTGCTAGAGGAAGATAGATGTCAAGAGCTCCTATCAAGATTATCATTAGCTATAGGTTTATGTACTCTAGTTATTTGACTGTATGGTCTTTTTAACAATAAGAAATTCTCTTAAGTTATGTCTGTCACTTGGCTTATATACTTAGACATTTAGTCAAGATCTAATGCCATGTTTGTATTCTTTTATATTTAAATAAATAGAATTTAATGTATGTTCAATTGTATGCAGGATTCTATATGTTTTAAGTAATATCATATTTTAATAATGTGGATGTCCTTATTAATTCTATGGAACAAATATAAAACCACTAATAAGATAAACTTTAAATGTTCCTAAGAAATTCACCTTACAATGTCTTTCTAAGTAACCCTCTCAAAATCAAGGTAAGCTCCAAGGGGTCATTAGATTTAACTATGATAAAAAAAACCAAACAATGTTGCATGGATTCTATAAGAAACTTTGATCTTACATTTAAGAATCAATTAAATTTGATTAAAGGATTTCTTTTGTGTTTCTAAAAGATCTATTATAGGAATATCTTTAGAATAAATTTAGAACTTCTAACAAAATTAAAGAGATATAAGTCTTTTCTTTTATGTTTTTCCATTTTTTTTAGAAATGTTAAATTTATAGATTTTACTTTCTAACAAGCTATTTTTTGCATTGTTTAATTTATGGTATTTATATATTTATTTATATTAATTATTTATAATAATCTAACTAATCTTATATAGTTGTCTAATTATTTATTTTTCTTTGCTCATTTAGACTTAATTAAATCTATTAAAAAATAAAATCAAATAAGTTATCCAAATAATTTCTCATTTGTTTTCTTATAAAATATATGAATTTTAAGAAAGACTTTCTTATATTAAAAATATTTACTATTGGAGATCATTCATCCTTTTCTAGGAAATATATTATTTGAATCTAAATTCCTGAATCTTCATTGCCCTTAATAGCAAGGGAATTCTCTAGTGAAATATATGAAAGAAAGTCTTAAAGGAAGATACTCAGAGATCATAAAAATTATTTACATAAAGTCAATTGAAAATATGATTGCTTCATTTGTGTTAAACTCACAATATATTTAAGGACTTTAGAAGTTCCTTATATCAATAATAAAGGGTGTGAGAAGAGCAATTCACTAACATTTTAGTTCTTTTTTTTATGTAGAATGAATTGGAACTTCTTAACGGACTTTATATCTTTACTTAAATGAGCTTCTTCTATTTAATTTTCAACAAGTTGATGAAATAAATTTGAACATTATATCACCAAAAAAAAATTGATATGTAATCGACCGAAGCCTAAATGATTTTTTATTATTGTTAAGATTAATTATTATTATGTAGGCAAAGAGCCTACAATGTATTAGTAAATTGTGAGCCTCTCATCGAGGAGGTCTTGGGTTCGAATCTACTCGAGACTAACACAATAATAATTTAATCTTAACAAGAATAATAAATAATCTAGGCTTCGATCGATTACAGACCTTCCTGATGAGAGATTGACAATTTACTATTGTGTTGTAGACTCTTGCCTATTATACCATCAAATTGTTACACTAGAATATTTTTTATGTTTTTTCAAACACAAGTCCAACAAATATTCAAGTCAATGACATTTTAACATCTAAAAGCCAACCATTCATAATATAGTTGTTACTTCCAAAAATTGTTATCCATTTTAAGCCATATATCTGCTAGAATACCCTTTGATCAATCTAAATCTACAAGAATACAAGTAAAGATAAAGTGGCATTGAAAACATGATTAACAAGATATTGAAACTTACCTAGGGAGTTCCCAATTCTCTACAAATAAGAAGTTAAACAAAAATATGAAGGAAGAATGGGTAACCTTACCCAAAATAGTAAAATTGCATTTGTTTGCCAAAACAATAAAATTAGGGAAGAATGGCTTTACGAAACATAATGTTTCTCAAAACACGTGTATCCTCAATAGGAATATACTATTTTTCTAAGCTTTACATAAAGATGTATAGACTAGGCTATAAATCATTCGACCTACTTATTAATTCATGATTTGCATAATGTTTGGCTTCCTTAGTTACTTCTTTCATCAATTTCAATATTGGAATTTTTTTTGAAAATTTACTTCCCTTAAACCTACCTTGCAAAAAAGCTTCCTAGATTAATTATACTCATTAAAATGCTTAGAGATCACATTCACATGGGTTGATACATCCTTCAAAACCCCCTCTAAAATAGTTGTAATTTTTCTTTAAACAACAGGCATAAGCAACCTTACCAAAAAACATTTTTTTCTATAGCTTTGAGATGTGAGCAAATTTGACCTTTCAGGTGTGGATCCTCCAATTCCTTTTTTTATTTCTAGTGGTTAAATTCATATTCGTCTCCTTGGTGTTAAAGAAGTGACAATTCATAGATCATTGTTGCTCACTCAGTGTTTTTTATTTACATAGTTTCGCTCAATGATAACACCAAGATATGACATTGAACCTATAAGAGAACTCACTCTTATAGTTGTTTCCCCAAATTCAATCATAACAAGCCAATTTTCATTTGATCTTACATATATCCCGAGTTGTAGCTTGATTTGGTGATAGGGATATTGAAAGAGGCTCTAAACATTCCCCTAGTATTTTCTTTGAATAGATATCTATTATAGAGAACATTTTTCAACTTGCCAACAACATGCAATGGATTATGAGAATTTATGACCTATCTAAAAAACCTTCATTACTGACTATTTATTATTGACAAGATGGAGTCATACCTATCTCTTTGGGTTCACCACTTAAAAGTGTAGCCTAATGGAGGCCAATGGTGAAAAGCCACATGGGTACCAAAGGTTGGTCGTAAATAAATAAAACTCTTGTAGATAGAGCAAGTTAAAGCTATTTCAAGTCAAGTGCTACACTTTTGAGTGACTCGTAGCATCTACAAAGGCATTTCAAGAGTACAAGATACGTTTAACTACATAATTATATACATAAAAAAAAAGTAAAAGATATAATGGAGATGAAATAGTAACAAAGAAGAAAACACTATAAGTAAAAATGACATTTATGTAAAAAGATTGTATCAAGGATATATAATATGGTTTATAAACAATTATACACCACATTATGATATGTTAATCCTATGTTGAGTTATGATATAAGACGTGTCTATGGATTATTGATTTTCTTTTATTTTGCATGTTAAATTCTTCTACACCCTTTTATAGTGGCATAAGTTTTGAACCTATGCTTACCTCTCTTAATAGAAAATAAGAATATCTCTTATGAAAACTAAAGTCATTCATCACATTTTTTGCATTGTTTTGACCTATAAAATCTAATTAAATTTTCTGTTTAAACTAATTTACATTTACATTTTTTTTTCAATCTCAAAACATTTATTAACATTATTTGTTAAATTAAATTGGTTTAAGACAAGAATTAAAACACAACAGCCTCTCGTTAAAGAATTTGATTTTTGAATCTACAAAAACTTAATATATAATAATTAATTTCAAAAAAAAAATTAATAATTAATCTAAAACTTTGCCCCGCTATCTATCCCCAAAAAAATTAAATTGATTTAATTTTACATTTATTATTTTGACATTTAAGCACCATCCGGAAACAGCGTGGAAGATGCCTAATCTCCAGAATCTTCGTTCCTCTCCTCCTAAACAAATATAAAAGCTACTCCGTCTAGCTTTTCTTAGAACGTTACAAACTACGCGACTCCACAGCCATCTGCAGGTACGCCAACGAAAATTCAAACCTTGCAATGAATTGTTTGTGATTTGAAAATAAGAATGGCTCAATTCAGAACACGCAGATGTTAGGTTTTGTTTTAATTCTGCGAATACTTTCGAGTTTTCTTGCTTTTTGTTTGATAAATTTGGGCATCAGTGATTATTAGTTTCTGACAACGGGGAATTAGGGTCTCATCTTATTGAGGGTGAAATCTTATGTTGATATTTCAGACTAATTGGGCTCGATGGAGCAATTTCCAGAGTCTTCTAATTTGGATTCGTTATTTCTATCGATTTGATTAAATTAACCTGTCTACATTGCATCCGTGGCATTAATCTGCTGGGTATTTCTTTTCTTCCTCTTTTCGGATTACTTTTCGACTTCTTCAATTTGGGTAATTTTGATGCATGTAAAATTTGTCCAAATTTAATTATTTTGGTTTTCCTGTGCTCAAAGCGGATTTGATTCTTTATTTTCTAGATCGGGAACATTTCTCGTCATTTTCTATGTACTTAAGTCCACTTATTGAATTCGTTCTCTGTTTAGATTTGTCACAGTGTTTTGCGTCTTTAATTGCATTGCCCTAAACTGGTTTTGGGTTATATATATCACCAGCTGTTGGAGTTTTCTATTCGATTGCCTTGACTGCGTAGCCCCTCATGATTCTCGGACGTGTCTTTGCCGGTTTTCCTAGTTTCTGTTTTGAATGTAGGCTTTGAAATACAATGGCTGTATTTTATTCATGATTCTCGAATGTGTCTTTGCGGATCGTTTCTGTTTTGAGGTAGAAATGCTGTAATGGAGTGGTAAATTTTAAAGTGGGTTTGGAATTCTTGTTCTTTTCAGGATTTAAGTAATTCAGTTATTTTCCAGCTGCTTCTGAATCACGTCTTGCCAGGGCTAATCATTTTGGTCCGAAATTTACATATTTGGGAATGATTTTAATACTGCTGTATGAATGAGCAAGAAAAAAGTTTCGTTAAAAACTGTATTTCGTTTTGCATCATATCAAGATCGTGCAGTAAAGAGAATGTGAAGATTGTCTGCTAACCCTGTTCCAAGGGGATGCTCCTCCCAAAAGAAAACCCACAACTCTGGTATGGAGAAGTTTCTGAGGCTCGGGGACTTGAGGGAAATGCCCTCCCACACCACCACCACCTCTGTCAGGGATGCCATCAGGTTGCTTGGTATATGGCACATACCATTACGTACTGATTGCAACCTTTAACTTTGTGAAAATTAGTTTTCCGGTCATGGGGAACTCACAGAGATGTTATATTGCAGATTTTTACATTGAGCTTTTTTATTCATTTCAATTTTTATCAGTGCTGCCCCTTCCATCGTTGCTGCCACAGTCCCCAAGTTTAGGCCCTTGGTCCCCAAAACCAATCCCCGTGTCTTTCCCATCAGGGAATTTTGTGGAACTATTCTGTCAAGTTTACTTGTCATGGTTAAAATTTAGGCTTTCAGAGTGCGGTACTTCAATTTTTGTGTCCAGCTTGATTTCAATTTGACATATTCTGTTTTGCTTAATTGAACTGGTCTCGTTGCCTTCTCCGAATATAAATGCTCAAGAGTTAAATCAAGGCTTTTGAAGAGAACTATTCTAGTGCTATAGTGACTTTTTGAACTGGGTTTGGATTTTTGTAGCTACATATTTCCTTTAAGTAAAAGGTTGTTTTCAATGGCTCCGAATCTTTAATTATTTTTGTTTCCTTTTTCAGGTTTCACAATTTGGCTATTTGAGTGAATTATTGTATTGTTGTAGTGAATTATAGTGCATTTACCTGAATATAAAAGATGGATGAAGGATCCTCTTTTCAATCATCATCACAACGCAATTCAAGTTTTTCCTCAGGCAGCAGTAGCGGCAATGGTGACACGGGGAGCTTTGAGTGCAATATTTGTCTTGATTTGGCACAGGATCCAATTGTAACGATGTGTGGTCACCTATTCTGTTGGCCTTGCCTGTACAAGTGGCTCTATGGACATTCAAAATGCCAAGAATGTCCTGTTTGTAAGGCTTTGCTGGAAGAGAGCAAGATTGTTCCCTTGTATGGACGAGGAAAAGTAGGCGCTCCCGATCCAAGATCCAAAACTGTGCCTGGTGTAAATATTCCCAATAGGCCTGCTGGTCACCGCCTCGAAACAACTCCGCCTCCAGGCCCTAATCAGTACCAACATCAGTCATTTGGCTTCATGGGGGGTGCACCTGCTCCAATGGCGGCACCTAGGTTTGGGAATTTTACATTCTCTGCAGGCTTTGGGTTATTTCCATCTCTCTTTGGCTTCCAAATGCACGGTTTTCCAGACGGTGCTGGGTATGGTGCGACTCCAGGGTTTCAGTATGGTTTTCCCAATGTATTCCATCATGGTCACCCCCATGGATTTCAGCAGCATCAGAGGACTCCAGAACAAGAGCAAGAAGACATCCTGTCAAAACTTATCCTACTCCTCGGAGCTTTTGTCGTTTTCTTCTTACTTTTCTCATAGATGCGCAATACTATATCTCATTGAATGAACTTTTTGCTCGCATTAATTCTTGGTTTTCTGATTGTAAAATTGAAACAGAGGTCACATACTTTCTGGAACATGTGAATATTGCTTAGATGCAACCAAATTCTTGAGCTCATAAAAGCTGTGTTAACTGTTACTGTGACCCAGTTAGCTGCATTCTGATACCTGTTGGACTTTCCTGATGCGCTTGATATCACATTTGTGATTTATGATTGGAGATTCATTTTAAGGCACTGAGCCTGGAAATGAAGTCTGATCAGAGTATCTAGTTACTAATAACTAGTGGCATGTGTTTTCTTATTATTTATTTCATCTGAGCTTAGTTCCACCATTGTTTTGTATGTCTGATTGTTGTCATCTTGGCTATTAACAGTTCATACTCTCGTTTGTACATTCGCAAAATCTATGTTACTTATCGAGTATAATCTTAAGCAGGACCAACTAGAGAATAATAAATTGGAATAATAATTTGTTTTTGGACAAAGTTTGCTTATTTATGGAACTTGTAATATCCGTATAAGATTACACTGTCATTTGCATTCTTATTTTGTCTGTCCTTCAATTGTTGTGGTGGCCTTTTCAGAGTAGTTCAAAGAATTTTTACAAAAAAATTTCTAATTTTAAGAAAAGTGTTTGCCTACTAGCTCTAAGCGAAGCATGTATGGTCTGGAGTTATGAACCAGTGAGGTCACAAAAGCAGATCAGATCAGTGAAAGTATAAGAACCTTACTGGACACACCGAGCTTAATTCTTTAAATATACAGCAATAGTTAATCACATTAGAGAAGGGGAGGCCTAGCAAGCAAGTCAATGTAGCTGCAATCATGAAAATGCTTAGAGACGTGGAAGAGTTCATAGAGAGCTTATTTACTGGAAAAAAACAACTGAAATTATATGTTCCATGGTGTTTCTGGGATGGTAACAGTAGGTGTTACTAAAGAAATTGCTCTTACAATTTTTAATTGGAGATGAATGAGAGCATTTTTTTTATTTCACGCTCAAAAGGAGAAGAATGAGAGCATTTTTTTAACTCACGCTCAAAAGGAATGGCTCCCTGAGTTTTGTCGAGCCAGAGGAGGAGGGCTCCTTAAACATCACACATTAAGGGAGAAATTAAGCTTGGAAAAATAAGTCAACTTTGACTATATAACAGTTTTTGTCTAAGAATTAAACCTTAGTGTATAATATTTAAGCCGTCCAGAGCAAAAAAGACATTATCCACTCAGTAATTTCAGCTGCTCCTCATCATCTCGTCTAATCAGCTCCACAACGTGTTCTTCATTCGCATGCTTCCTAATTTCTGCAGCCTGTGCCCTCATCTTCATGATAATCCTCAACTTGTTCAAAGCCCTACTTTTCGTCACACAAAACTCTCATAAAAGGCTTGAATTTATAGAGGTATTTTTCCATCGCTGGCGCCACTCTAGATTTGGCAGTCGCAAAATCCACGAAATTGACTGGAATTGTTACGACTTTCTTCGGCTTTACCTTCTCTGATTTTCCTGAGCCTTCTCTGATTTTCCTGGAGCTACAGGGTAAGGATTTGGATGACAACAGTGAGGCATTTGCGAAAAAAATGATTATCCACGGCAAAATTTCTGGAAATTTGAACAGAATGAAAAAACTATTCAATCGTCAAAGCTTGTTACCCAGATATCTATAATAAATCCTTCTTCAGAATCCAAGAATTTGCCTTCAACTTCTTGTAGTCAATGGCCCCCATCAAAATTGCAAGTCAAGAAGGCGCGGAAGTATATACTCAAAACAAATATAGAATGAGATGTGAAATATCTTTATTGAGAATTGAAAATGGGACGTCACTATATTCCATTCAAACTGTACAGTTGATCAATTTTCAAAAGATTGAAAACATCATGGATTTTTCTGAAAATTTCAGCATTTGATCTTCATGATCTGCATAGTTTGTAGTCGAAAACAAAAAATTTGAAAAAAAAAATCAACTACGTTCTAGGAAAAAAAAATTGAACTTTGTTTTGTCTTTAGTGCATTTTGAATGGAGCCTGTCCCTTTTAAAATGTAGTGGGGAATGATCTCCTTAATTTATTAATTAGATAAAAAATTGAATACAATTGTATTATTCTTATGGAGGTTTAAATTGGCAAATGCTAAATATTGTACTTAGATTTGATTTTGGTGAGTTCAATTGGAGTTATTGGATCATTGGTTTAAAAATTCCAACCGTTGTTATTGGATCATTGGTTTAAAAATTCCAACCGTTGTTATTGGATCATTGGTTTAAAAATTTCAACTGTTGTTATTGGATTATTGGTTTAAAAATTCCAACTATAGTTATTGGATCATTGGTTTGAAGGAAAAAATGTAAGAAAATGTGTTCCTAAACATTCATATTTTACCATTGAACAGTAAATGCAAAATATATAACTAAATTACAATAAGATAAATGTGATTATTCTTTTGATGAATTATAACTTCTATCTAGATAAATATTTTAGACTATTCATATAGTTATAAAAAATTAATTTTTTTTTGTAATTGAACTCTATGTATTTATCTTTGTTTATGTAGACACAAACTTCTACTTAAGTTAAAAAGAAATAATAAATTAAAAGATATACAATTTTAATTTTTTTCTATTAGATATAGAGAGATCAAAAAAAGTTACACAGGACTTCGAGCACTACAAAAGAGGCAAAGCCTCAAACCAGAGCCAAGGTAACAAAAGATCAACTAAAGAACATCGAAGAACAACAAAAGTTGAACAACAGAAGGCTAGTACAAGATATCACAATAAAGATCAACCCAAGCGGTTCAACCGAGAGGGCCTTCCATTCAAACAATAGTTTTTTGTTCTTGAATCTAGGACAACATATAGATATCCTCCTTCCCGGCATTATGGTTCCTCTTAATAGCTTGGATCAGCTTCCAACACATGTGCTCAAACATCCGCAGAGTATCCATAGTCCTTCGCCACTGATAGTGATACTTAAGATTGTGAACAAAGAAAGAAGTCTGCCCATCTTTAAGAAATTTGCTTAATTTGTCATTTTCAATAACCATGGTGTTTTGCACCTGCAAGAATATTTTTAAATGTGTGAGTTTTCGAAAAAACTCAGTAAGAACCCTTGGCTTACTTTGGTATTTTTCCTCATTCCTGCATTTCCAAATCTGCCAAAGAATGTTAGAGGACAACATATTCCAAAAGAAATTAGCATCTTTACTAATCCCATTAATATGGCCAGTAACAATTTCAATGATGCTCACATTAATAGGATAGTAAATATCAAATAAATTTCAAATTTCTTTAGCAAAAAGGCAATCAAATAATATGTGTTTACCTGATTCAGGTAATATGCAAATATTACAAATATTAGAATGTTGATTATCTCTTCTAATAGGAAGTTTATCAATTAACAACAACCATTTAAAACATTGAATTTTAGGCTCGCAAGGGCCTTTCCAAATAGAATTCAGCAATTTATTCCAAACTTTAATATCAAAAGAACAATACCAGAGTTTATTGACATGGGCAAGAATATCCACATTATGAGCAATAACCTTATAGATATTCTTAGCTTTAAGCTTATCTAAAACAACACCGTCAGGCCACTTGCATTTAACATATCTATAAGAGTCCACATGGCAAAGAGAAGGAACATCCTTGGAAGCTAAAGAAATTAAATTATAGGTTTTCTTTTGAGACTGAGGTAAATTAAATCTAATCTTGAGATCTTCCCAAGGGATAAGAGAATCATGCTCAAAGATATCAGCGAATTGAGAAATACCAACTTTAGCCCAGGACTTGGCAGAATACCCCTGGTAGAGGGCTAGGGGCTTGTTATTCAGGCTCAGATTCCACCAGATGGATCTCTCTCCGTGAAGGTGACAATTATGATAAAAATCCCTATTGGTGATAAATTCTCGAACATGCTCCCAAGCACACTAGATGGATCTAAAAATCGGTGATCCTTGGACCACAACCGGGAACTTACCAACAATAAGATCACATAAAGGGAGAGTTTTCCAAGATCTAGCCTGCTTGGGAAAACCTCTCTCAATGTTGTGTCTAACAAGAACTTTCCAAAGACTATCACCCTCCATAGATTGAAAAATCCATTTGGCAGAAAGGGCTATACCTTGCAGCCTAAGATCTTTTAACCCCAGTCCCCCCAGGGACTTATCAGTATGACACCAATCCCATTTAACAGCATGATACTTTCTATTACCCTTGCCATCGGACCAGAGAAATTGCTTGATGGCCTTTTGAATCTCAAGAATTTGGTAGCTATTGAACATCCAAGCAGAGGAGTAATAAATACTATAAGAAGATAAAAGCTTTTGACAAACTTGAAATCTCCCGGCCAGAGATACGGATCTGTTAAACCATTTATTAAGTCTATTCTCAATCTTGGCCTTAACCCAAGCCCACATGTCCTTGAGACAAGGATCAACAGAATAGGGGATACCAAGATACTTAACTATATTTTTGGGGCCTCCCCGTTGAAACTTGTGCTGGAAGAACCAATCAGGAGGCTGATCAATCCAACCCAAGCAAATAGACTTAGCTTGGGAGATTTTAGCATCTGAGATGGCACAAAATAGGTCCAACTTAATTTGAAGATTATTAAGGTTGTTGTCAGAAAGCTCAAAGAAGATAGCAGTGTCATCAGCAAAGTGACTATTTATAAGCTCTTCATTATTAGGCAAGTGAAGCCCTGTAACCTTCGGGGACAGAGAATCATCTCTAAGGATATAGTATAAAGCTTCAGCAACAATAACAAAAAGAGCAGGAGCTAGAGGGCAGCCTTGCCTGATAGACCGACTAAGAGGGAAAGTGTCAGAAATAGAACCATTAATCTCAATTTGGGCACAAGCATCAGTGAGAAGAGTTTGAACAGCCATACAGAAGAACGGAGGAAAACCAAAAGATTGCAACATCATGATAATGAACTTCCATTCTATTCTATCATAAGCTTTCTCAAAGTCAAGAAGAAGCAAAGCAGAGTTTTGATGAGACCATTTAGCCCAATCCATAGCTTCCCAAGCAGTAATAATATTTTCCAAGATATATCTACCTTTAATGAAACCAGTTTTGGAACTAGTAACAAACTTAGGGAAAACGTGAACCAATCTAAGGGCTAAAACTTTGGCTAAAATTTTATAAGAAACATTAAGGAGCGAAATAGGCCTCCAATTTTTGAGAAGAGACTTGTCCCCTTCCTTGGGAAGGAGTTTAATGATACCTCTATTGATCTCAGGGCTAAGAGAACCCGCACTAATGGCCTCATTATAAAGATCAAACAAGTCCTCGCTGATCCAACTAAGATTAGCCTTATAAAATTCAAAATAAAGCCCATCCGGCCCAAGGGCCTTGTCATCCTTGAGAGCTTTAATAGCCCCCTGGATCTCTTCAGTAGATATAGGGGTCGAAAGAAGCATAATATCTTCCGCATCTAATTTAGAAGGAATAAGGGGGTCTGCATTTGGATCTAATTTCCTCAACCTCCAAGGAATCTTCAGATGAGAAAAGCTTACTATAGTAATCAGCAAAAGCCAAAGAAATACAAACAGGATCAGAGACTTCTTGATTATTAATAACAAGCTTGTCAATAGATTCTTTAATCTGTTTCTACTTAAGAAAATTAAAGAAAAATTTAGATCCTTGATCACCATGCTAGATCCAATTAATCCTAGAACGGAGCCTAGCTCCATGAATTTTAGTTTGTTGATGCTTACTAAGGGCATCCTTAGCAGCAATAACATGGTTCAAAAGATTCGCATTAGAAGGGTCAGCCTAAACATTAAGCTCAGCAGTTTGAAGGTTAGAGCAGAGCAACTTTTTAGTGAATCTATAGTCCTTGGCACACTTTTGGCCAATGGTTTGCAAGAAAACTTTCCAAGCCAAGAGATTTGACTTCCACTTGTCAATCATGAGAGAGTCCTTCATGTTAGAGAAGTTGATGTTCCTGATAAGATGCAAGGCACATAGAACATCATCATCGTGCAACAGCTTGGTATTCAACAAGAATTTGGAAGAGGCAGGTTTATGACGAACAGGATCAGAATTAATGTTGATATGAGTGAAAATAGGATGATGATCAAACAGGGTGGTGGTAGAAACCAAAACAATGTTACCATTACTATCAGGAAGAAAGGAAAAAAAGTCTTTATTGCCATAAAAGCGGTCTAATCTGGAATAGATCCTGGATTGGCCTTGCTGGAAATTGCACCAAGTGTGCCAGATTCCAGGATGAGAATCTGTAATTTTAGCTAGGGGGTCAAACAAATTTTTTGAGTTAATAAACTTAGACCAATGCAGAAACTCATAATCCTTCCATCTGAATGGGTTACCACCAATTTTATCCTTCTAGGACTCATGTAATGGGCACCCCTGGATGTCCCAAAAAACTAAACCAAATTGCTGAAAGGAATTATGTCAAACAGTTTGCATTCAACTTCTTAAAACCCCTTATAACTCCGGAAATCAAACGTTTATTTGTTTGTTGTGTTTCATGCATGGAATTGGTATCATACAACATAAACAAGAAAGGAACTACAATAATATGCAAAGTGGAAATGAACTGCTGCTAATAAAATGTTATTTTCAGAATTCATAAAACCAAATACATGGCAGATTTATCAACTCACTAATTACTTCAGCAATATTGTCATAATACTCTAGCCCATGCTTACGAACTTGCTGCTACAATACTTTGTCCTTCAATCAGTCCACTACCTTCGTAATACCATTCCCTCAAAGCGGCATAAGTGTCGGACAAGTAGTGAAGAAGATATGAGCAAAATACCAAATCTGCCTGTAGCCGGAAATGCAACTAAACTGCCTGATAATGAAGCCAAAAACAAAGAATTCCAAAGGCCAAACCCCAAGGGAATGACGTCTAGAATGTTACAAGAGAGGATAGACGTCCTCAAATGCCAAGAACTGAGCTGCAACTCACATACCAATTTCTTCTCATATTCAACCTGCCTAATGAAGCCACAGATGCTTCCTTTTATTCTATTCCCACGGGTCCGCTCAACTCATATGGGCAATGTGGGATAAAAGATGTGTAATATAAAACATATATTAAAATACCCCTTATGTCTCCCTTGGGTACACATCACCATAAAATAAATATTAAAGTAACACTTTAATATTTTACAATTAAATTAGACGTTACTTTAATAAAACTTCAGGCATTAAAATGTATTAGCAATCGAACTCTGAATAATGCAAGTGATAGCTCATCGGAAAGCTCTCACCGAGGAGTATCGAATCCAATCACCAAAATTGACCTGCACTGTGTCCTGCTGACTTACTAAAAATAGTAAGTATGCCTGAAACTGAGTAAATCAACTTCGTTTTGGCCCAAACTGGAAATGACTAGGCCAAAACACTCCAAGATCCCATTAAACCCTTCGTTAGCCCTCGGGACCATGTAGAACAAGGCTAACGCACACACACTTGGTCAACTGCTAAAATGGGGACATTACAGTCCGCCCCCCTTGAAATTGCTTGTCCTCAAGCAATCTCAGTCCAGCCTGTTGAATAACCTGCTCACTCTCCCATGTAGAATCTTCCTCCGGCAGGTCTTTCCATCTGACCAAATACTCCTTCACTATCCTGCTTCTAAGCTTCCTCTCTCTGGTATCCAGAATAGCCTCAGGTACTAACACAAGCTTCCCCTCCTCATCCAAAGGGGGTAAATCTGCAGAAGGCACTACACTCTGACCAATGGCTTTCTTAAGCCTAGACACATGAAACACATTGTGCACTCGATTGCCTTCTGGAAGCTCAAGCTCATAGGCGACTTTGCCCACTTTGCGAATCACCCTGTATGGACCATAAAATCTAGGTTTCAACTTTTCAGCTCCGCTCTTCTTGAGTGATGACTATCTATATGGTTGTAGCCTCAAGTAAACCATATCCCCTACCTCGAAGCTGCGCTCTATTCGGTGCTGATCAGCATACAATTTCTGTTGATTCTGGGCCTGTTGTATATTCTCTTTGAGCACTTTCAGGATGTCCTGACTATCCTGCAATAAGTTTTTGGCTTTGGGCACTCTACTGTCCCCCAAAACTAAATCCATGAAGCTAGGTGCTTCATAACCATAGAGTGCCATGAAAGGAGTCATCTTGATGGACATATGATAAGTGGTTTTATAACAATACTCTCCCATATGCAACCATCTGATCCAAGCCTTTTGTTGTGTAGTTACATAGTTCCTCAAATATCCTTCCGCCCATTTATTCACAATCTCTGTTTGCCCATCTGTTTGCGGATGATAACTAGTGCTAGGTGTAAGATCTGTACCACACAACCTAAACAACTCTTGCCAAAAAACACTCATAAACTTACTATCCCGGTCGCTGACAATGAATCTGGGCAACCCATGTAACCTGAATATCTCTTTAAAGAAAAGCTCTGCCACCTGTGCTGCTGTGTAAGTGGACGGAATAGCAATGAAGTGAGCAAACTTCGTCAAGCGGTCCACCACCACATAGATGCAATCCCTTCCCTGTACTCGTGGTAAACCAGTGATGAAGTCCATCGAAATACTTTCCCATTTCCTATCAGGAATGGGCAAGGGCTGTAATAAACCTGCAGGAAATGTGTGTTCTCCCTTATTCTGTTGACAAACCACACACTCCCTGACATACCTTTGAACATCATCCTTGAGCCCTTTCCATGAAAACTGCTCTCGGATCTGCCTGTAGGTCTTGAAGACCCCCGGATGTCCAGCTGTGGGTGCATCATGAAATGCCTTCAGTATCGCCTCTCTCAAATGTGATGATGGAATCAAATAAACCCTGTCCTGAACTCTGATCAATCCATCTATCACCTCATAGCGATCATCATGTATGGTACCTGAAATCAATCCAGAAGCCCAAGCATCTCCGACATACTCTGCTATAATCCGATCTCTCCAATCTCCTGAAATCTCTGCCAGAGCACATAAGTGAGGTCTCCGAGATAAGGCATCAGCCACCACATTTTTCTTACCTTTGACAAACTCTATGTCAAAGTCATAAGCCTGCAATTTAGTCACCCATTTTTGTTGCCGGTCATTAAGATCACGCTGGCTCATGAAGTATTTAATACTGTTGTGATCAGTCTTGATCACAAAACGTCCACCTACCAAATATGATCAAAATTTGGCCAATGCATGCATTATGGCCAACATCTCCCGGTCATAGACAGAATAACTTTTCTCAACTCCTCGGAGCTTCCTACTCTCGAATGCAATGGGATGCTTCTCCTGCATCAATACTGCTCCAATCCCATCACCAGATGCATCACAATGAAGCTCAAAAGGCTTCGTGAAATCTGGTAGAGCTAGAACTGGACATGAAGACATTACCTGCTTGAAATGCTCAAAACACCTCTGTGCTGCCCCTGTCCACACAAAGGCTCCTTTCCTGGTAAGATCTGTCAAGGGTGTAGCAATCTGTGAGAATCCCTTAACAAACCTCCTATAAAAACCACATAAACCAAAGAATCCCTTAAGCTGTGTAAGGTTTGTGGGAGTAGGCCATTCTACAATAGCTCTAATCTTTTCGGGATCAACCCGAACGCCATTTGCACTAATGATATGCCCCAGGTAAAGGAGCTCAGTCATGCCAAACTCACATTTATATTCCTTGGCATACAATGAATCTCTCTCCAGAATAGATAACACCTCCTCTAGATGATGTAAGTGCTCCTCCCAGGTCTTACTGAAGACCAAGATGTCATCAAAGAAGATCAAGACAAATCTCCTCAGCTGCTTCCTGAATACCTGGTTCATACAACTTTGAAATGTAGCAGGTGCATTGGTTAGACCAAATGGCATAACCATGAACTCAAAGTGGCCATAGTGACATCGGAAGGCTGTTTTCTCAATGTCCTTTGCTCTCATCCTGATCTGATGGTATCCGGATCGCAAATCAATTTTGGTGAAGAAGCATGCCCCATGCAACTCATCAATCAGCTCATCAATCCTAGGAATGGGATTCTTGTTTTTAATTGTTTTCTTATTCAGTGCCCTGTAATCGATGCACATGCGCATCGTCCCATCCTTCTTCTTTACCAATACTACTGCTGAAGCAAAAGGGCTCTTACTGGGCCTGATATGCCCCATCTCCAACAAATCCTTAATCGCCTTCTCTATCTCATCCTTGTGTTTCTTAGGATGACGATAGGGAGTAATCATAACTGGTTTGGCTCCCTCCTCGAGCTCAATAACATGTTCCATCCCTCTGTCAGGAGGAACCCCATGAGGAATATCGCTAAATACTTTAGCGTGTCTATCGAGTATCTTCTGGACATCTAGTGGATGACTCTTTTCTTGTGGCTCTGGTGAAGTTGGCATAATGTGGCACTCTGCCGCCCACTCTATGTCATCATGATGAAAAAGTCTCTGCATTCTCCTCAAGGACACTATTCTGCAACCTCCATCTGAAAGCCCTCTAAGTACCACAGTTCTCCCCTCATGCTGGAATCTCATCTCCAATTTCGCTAGATTGAGTGTGAACTCAACTAGTGAAGCCATCCATGTCATGCCGAGGATGACATCATAATCTCCCATGTCCACAACATAGAACTCATCCTCCAACTCGTAGCCATCTCCAAACCTGATGCGAAGATTAGATATCTTCCGAGTGCATAATAACTTATCACCGTTAGCCACCATGACTCTAAACCCATCATGCTCCTTTGTCTGTAACCCTCTCCTGGCTACCAACTGTGCATCTACGAAGTTATGTGTAGCCCCAGTGTCAATAAGAGATATCACTTTCTGCCCCTGGATAGTACCCCTGACCTTAAATGTGATTGCCTTTTGGGCCCCTGTCAAGCGTGCCAACGATCTATCATCCTTAGGAATGTTGCTCTCCTCTATAGTGTTACCCTCATCTGAATCGGAGTGCTGATCCTCCCCTTCTGACTCTGACTCTTCTGCTGAAAAATACTCCATTTGATTTGCCTTAGCCTTGAGAGAGCATTTATGAGATAATTCCCAAGGCTCTCTACAATGGAAGCACAGCTTCTTCTTTCGAAGTTCATTCAAGGTTTCATTGTCTAGTCCTTTTGATCCTTCTTTGGGTTTGCTATACTCTTTCTGAAATGATTTTTTGTCTTTGTCCTTGCGGTAGGAAGAATCTGTTGAATGGTTTTTTCCTTTGTATACCGAAGGGGCTAAATCTCGTGCCTTTTTAGTTGCTTCAGCTAACGTGAGTGGATCATGTCCCTTCACCCAACCTCGTAATGGATCAGCAAGACCATCACAAAATAACACCACCAATCTCCTAGGAGAGATATCAGTAACAAGTACAGACAAGCGCTGAAACTCGGCAATGTAAGCATCCACAGAACCTGACTGTTTTAACTGTGCTAGCTCCTTGAAATGTAACTCGGGATCCTTAGTGTCAAATCTCCCAATCAATGTTTCAGTGAATTCCTCATAGGATGTAATCTGATTATGCCCCAAAGTCACCATGCCATGATGCCACCATTCATGTGCAATGCCATCCAAGTGCATAGCCGCATACTTGATAGCCTCCTCCTCAGGCATAGGATTTAGCTGCAAGTATGTATCTACCTTCTGCACCCAAGCTCGTGCAGTCATCTTCCCTGAAGCATCATAATAAGGTAAAGAAAGTTTTCCAACTTTCTTCCTCAGCTCAAAGTTTTGATTCCTCCCTCCTGCTTTAGGCATGTGTCTCATCCTCAAGTCCATATAATCTCTAAGAGAAATATCCGCTTGAAACTCTGGTCCACTAGCCTCCCAGTCCCTCCTAAACTGATCCTGTAACTCGGTAATCTGCGGTTCGTTTACTGGTTGAACCGGATCTCTGGGTGGGAAAGTGGGTAGAAGAGGTCTTGAGCTCGCAGTCCGTGCTGGGCGTGCAACGTGTCTAAAGTTATCAGCCTCATTCCCATTGTTGCCGTGTCCATTATTACCATTAATGTTATTCTCAGGACCATTGTTGTTGCCTTGGCCTTCATGGTTATTGTTTCCCCCGTTTTTATTGTTTCCCTCGTTGTTATTGTTTCTGTTGTTGGCATCACCTGGATTAATATTGACACCCATCTGTCTAGCCATGAGCTGCAACATCATGTCCATTCGCCTATTCTGCTCCTGCTGCATACGTTGCCCTTGCTCTAATGTATCTAGTAACTGTCGGAACAGTACCTCCCCTTGATCTGGACCAGCATTTCTGCCTCCGCCTAATCCTGTATTCCTGTCATCTCGATCACCCATATTATTGTCCTGATCACAAAATATCTCCTCTGTGTTTGTATGGTTGGATTCAATGTCCCCCTGCACGGATGTACTAGACTGTTTGCTTTGCAAGTCTGAAATCCTATTTTGTCTTGCTCTGGTATCACAGAAATTATAAGACCCCTGTCGCATGCTCAAACATAAATGCTTAGCCTATGTTTTTTACTTACTTTTTCCCTCTATCCGGCTGTTCCAAATTCCCTATAAGACCTCCACAGGATGGCAGGACTTATAGCTCTGATACCACTGTAATGGGCACCCCTGGATGTCCCAAAAAACTAAACCAAATTGCTGAAAGGAATTATGTCAAACAGTTTGCATTCAACTTCTTAAAACCCCTTATAACTCCGGAAATCAAACGTTTATTTGTTTGTTGTGTTTCATGCATGGAATTGGTATCATACAACATAAACAAGAAAGGAACTACAATAATATGCAAAGTGGAAATGAACTGTTGCTAATAAAATGTTATTTTTAGAATTCATAAAACCAAATACATGGCAGATTTATCAACTCACTAATTACTTCAGCAATATTGTCATAATACTCCAGCCCATGCTTATGAACTTGCTGCTACAATACTTTGTCCTTCAATCAGTCCACTACCTTCGTAATACCATTCCCTCAAAGCGGCATAAGTGTCGGACAAGTAGTGAAGAAGATATGAGCAAAATACCAAATCTGCCTGTAGCCGGAAATGCAACTAAACTGCCTGATAATGAAGCCAAAAACAAAGAATTCCAAAGGCCAAACCCCAAGGGAATGACGTCTAGAATGTTACAAGAGAGGATAGACGTCCTCAAATGCCAAGAACTGAGCTGCAACTCACATACCAATTTCTTCTCATATTCAACCTGCCTAATGAAGCCACAGATGCTTCCTTTTATTCTATTCCCACGGGTCCGCTCAACTCATATGGGCAATGTGGGATAAAAGATGTGTAATATAAAACATATATTAAAATACCCCTTATGTCTCCCTTGGGTACACATCACCATAAAATAAATATTAAAGTAACACTTTAATATTTTACAATTAAATTAGACGTTACTTTAATAAAACTTCAGGCATTAAAATGTATTAGCAATCGAACTCCGAATAATGCGAGTGATAGCTCATCGGAAAGCTCTCACCAAGGAGTATCGAATCCAATCACCAAAATTGACCTGCACTGTGTCCTGTCGACTTACTAAAAATAGTAAGTATGCCTGAAACTGAGTAAATCAACTTCGTTTTGGCCCAAACTGGAAATGACTAGGCCAAAACACTCCAAGATCCCATTAAACCCTTCGTTAGCCCTCGGGACCATGTAGAACAAGGCTAACGCACACACACTTGGTCAACTGCTAAAATGGGGACATTACAACTCAATCATATTGAAGTCTCCTCCAAAAAACCAAGGAATATCAGGGCGAGTGGACAGCCAATTCTAGAGGGAGATTCTATCCATAGTATCATTAGGAGCATAAATAGTACAAAAACCAATTTGATTATTACTAATATTCATAGTAAACCAGACAACCCTTTGACAGGGGGAAACACCATTATTAGTTATGAGCTTCCCCCACTTGGGATTAACAAGGACAACAATTCCACCTTTACCCCTGATATGGTTAGAGGAAAACTTAATGGCATCCCTCCAAATAAAATTAAGGTTGATATCGAGCATGAAACCAGTAGCTTTAATTTCTTGCATCATAAACAAATAAACAGAGTTAAAAGAATCTAAGACATGCTTAACAACATATTTTCTATACGGAGACTCAAGCCCCCTAACATTCCAAGATAGGCAATTCATTGAGACACATTAGAAGGGGTATAAGATGCATCATCAATAGTCATGAAGGGACAACTAGGAGCATCCCCGGGATTCTTATTAGCAGAGTTGTTTCTAGACCTTGGTGGCCTTCCACGCCTACTAGCGGAAATGGTATCTAATTTAGGAGACTCATCAAGGACTAAAGGCTCCTTATCCATATTGAGATCAAAGAGAACATAATCAGAAGCAGGAATGACTTCAAAAATATAGCCATCCTCAATTTCCTTAAACACCTTTGGTGGAGCCTTTGATGGATTCAAGGCGGGCTTGACTACTTCAATTGAAGAAGCAGGATGCTCAAACGGGACAACACTAAGCGGAGGATTTAAGATGGGAGGAGAATAAGAATTAACAAAATTGGAATTAGGGTTAAACAAAGTAATCCCTCTCCGCTTTTTCTTGTTTCTAACAGGAGTAAATCCATCATCTAATTCAAGCCCCGACATAGCCTCAGGAGGGGGAGATAAATTCAAGTTAAGAGTAGAAACAACCTGGTTAAAAATTGAGGAAATAGGAGTCTTCATAGCAGCCTTCATAGCAGGTTGACCATTAGATTTAGAAGAAACAGGAGGGTTAACTGGCAAAGTGGACTTGGGAGGGTGATTATTGCTATTGGAAGACTTAACAGAAGGCTTATTAAGGATGGGACAATCCTTATGATGATGACCCTCCTTCCTGCATAAAAAACAAGCATTCAATCCCCCTAAAATTTCAATAAGGCAAACAAAGTCTTCATTAAGCACATTAATATTAATTTCAAAGGGAATTTCTTTGCCAGGCAAGAGTGATATAAGAACCCTAGCATCCATATGTGGGACTAATCTAACAGTTTCATCCATCCTGATAATTTTGCCCAAATTTTCCAACAGTTGTGCCAAAAAATGCCAAAAAAATGGCAGTAAGTTTTTTACAAGAATCCACCTAGGTGCCGAGAGGGCCAAAACTTCCTCATGAACGGCCTCAGGGGTCCAAGCCAATGCTCAGAAGGACGTCGTCCCAACCGTCCAATATTGTCTTTTCAGAACCTCTTGTTGGGCTTCATGATTAGCAAAAAAGATAACAAAAAGCCCCTTTTGAATTTGTCTACAAAATGATATATAAAATCCAAGTTTGGTATTCCAGAAATTATGAAACCAATCATCCATAAACTTGCGTGGAGGACATTTTTCAACTTCAACGACAGCAAAAAAAATAGCAGTGTCTTTAAGCCTACATTTTTCTTTAGTAATTTCGGCAACCATCTCAGAATTAGGAATTAAATAAAAATGAGGAGAGCACTTACCGTCCCTGATGACCTCAGAGTTGTTAGGGTTAGCTACAACAAACTTCGCTTGTTCATGGATACCACCTGCTAAATTGGAAATCGTCTCTGAGAAGGATTTAGGCTTGAAGGAATTGCTAACAGATGGCAAAGGAATACCATTAATGTTGGCAAAAGCATTAGCTGAAGGAGGAGATACAGGAAGCTGCATGGAAGTAAAAGCATCTCCTGGAGGGTTGGAAGAAAAGCAGTCACCATTGACAGTCGAATGTGCGGGGACATCCAGATGTCCACCGCCGTCGACCCCAAACTTTTCCTTCGCCACCTTGCCAGCAGTGAGTAAGACCAGAGTGAAAAAAGAGTAGATCTAACTTGCAGATCGAACATATTTTCTTGAGGCTCGCGGATCAGATGCACTCGAATGTAGAGAACACAGATCAGAGCCGCCACGGATCTCAAACCTCAAAAATACAAGCAAATTATAGATCGCAGATTACCACTTCACCAATCAAACCCTATAGATATGCCTTAAATACAGTTCGAATAAAAGCTCCTTCCTGTACACGCTGAAAAACATAGATCAAAAAATCACAAAACCAAAGGTTGCAGATCTCAGTGCAGATCGCAGTAGAGCAGATCACAGAGAATTTTTCATGACCAAAACAGATTCGCAGAGCAGATTCTCAAAGCAGATCACCGAATAAAATTTTTAATTTTATCGCCATACCCATACAATTTTAATTTTAATTTTAAAATGTTTGATTTTGATTCTTAAAATATTATTGGAAGTATGGAATCAGTTTTAAATATTATCTTTTACTAAACATCAATATATTCATTATAATTTTTGTTTGCATTAAATAATATCTTAGTTCTAATAGCTCAAAAAAGTCAAATCCACCAACATTCAATGCATTGAAGGGGGAGAATAATTAAAAAGGAAGAAGAGGGAAAAGAACAAAAAGGAGAAGAAAGAAGAAGAAGTCAAACCCACTAACATTCAATGCATTGAAAGGGGAGAATAATGAAAAGGGAAGAGGAGGTGTTGCCCTGGTATTTATCATACCCAAATTTCAAAAGTTTCAATCAAAATGTGTAAGAGGACAATAAAATTCAATCTTTAAAATGTTCGAAGACTTATCCAATTCTGGGTAAGCTCATGATTTCAAATCCTCCATCTAATCACTAGCTCTGCCCTGCACTTTGAATTTCCAAATTCTACCATTCGAGTCTCAAATTATGGCAAGTTAATGAAGAGCACCAAAATATGTGTTTTTCACCAAATCATTAACCATTAACCTATAAAGGTTAAGGTTCGAGGTCCAAAACATGTATTCCAAACCATTAACCTTAACTTCTTAACCTTTAAAAAGGTTAAGGTTTGGGGTCCAAAACACGTGTTTCACTTTGGAATCTTAACCTGTCCATCAAAAAGAGGTTAAGATAAATTTTTAAAACATTTATTCCGAACCATTAACCTTAACCTTTCATCCAAAAAGGTTAAGATTCGGGGTTTAAAACACGTATTTTAGAGGTGGTTATTAGCCTCTTTGTTTAGATGATAAATGTCAAAAACTAGAAGGAAGATCATCTCATAGGCAAATTTAAGAGGGAAAATTACATGGCAAACATGAGAACATCAACTACAAACTGGTTGTCATAATACCCTGTGAGTAAATCACTTCTTAGAAGCACAATGATTTGGTTGTAGAATCATTCAAATCCTTCATGCCAAAGTCATGAACATGCAAAGTGAAATACAAATGAGAGCAGCTGATGTCTGATTAGAAATGTTTGAGATGTTGGGAAGAGTATTGAACCAAATCACAATGAGGATGATTGTGAAAATAGTTACTAACATCTCTAACCTATTTGTATAAGAGCGGGATTGGAAATCAAAGGCAGATGTGATCTCTTTATGCAATAGTAATCTTGTGAAATACCACATGCGAATATATCCACCTGTGATTTCCTTTTTTGCCTGCATAGCAACGGAGGGAGTCATTATGTTGTGATAACGATTATCTCAAACCAAGTATGTGATTTGTTTGACATGAAAGGAGCCTCAGGCATGAAGATTGTATTGCAGAATACTTCTATTCTCAGCATGTGATAACTCTGAATCAAATTCCTTAAAGGAAAAATCTGATGCCATCCAAACAAGCACTTCATGATTCGCAACGTATTTACATTGGTGGTGACCATGGACAAAGCAAGCAAACTATTTGACAAAGTTCCCCAGCCTTTGAGTGTGTGAGTGGTAAGGTACGAGAGCCATGTGATTCGAATTTTTCATCCCCCATCGGGCCATCACAAAGCACATGAATAGTTTGGAGGAAGATCTCTACTCTCAACTCACGACTTTCCAAATTAACTTGGCAATTAGAAAGGTCCCAAGACAAGCACATCAATTATTTGACATAATTCCTTTATGAATGCAACTCCTTTGCAACCACACCATGCTTTTCAACAGCGCCAAAACATGAAGAAAGCCTGAGCACATATGGATGGATAGGAAATGATCGGATATATGGAGCAAATGTTGAACATCATTCCCTCGCTCTCTGAGGCTAAGAAAAGTGCAGAAGTAGGGGTCAAGCATAGCTTTAGTACTGGGTGCTCTTCATGACTGGATAAAGCCTTCAGTTCCAATGGAATTACTAAGTTTTGAACAGAATATTGTCTTCTCGGGTTCTCTGATGGCCAATGGAAAGTTAAATGTGTGAGAGAAATAAAAAATTAAATTAAAACCTCAACCCTAAAAAATTTCTTGGCTCATGAAGGTGTCGAGTGAAATTTTGCTCAGCACCAATAGAAGTCGAGTGATAGGAGAAGGTGCCGAGTGAGCTCGGTACATGAAGGAGCCGAGTGAACTCGGCACTTGAAGGACAACTTGGCAACAATAGATGCTGAGTTCGCTTGACAATGTGGATGCCAAGTGAGCTCGGCTTAAACTACAAAAATTTCAACTCAGACAAAGACCAAGCCAAGTGGCTAGTCTTATAACGTGAATGTTACCACCATTAAAACTAGAGAGCCAAGCTTGGAGCTTTCAACAAAGAACTTCTTAAATGCAATAAATAGAGGAAGAGCAATGGATTCAAGTATGTCTGCTTGCTTTCTATTCAACTTTGATTAACAACATTACAAAATTTGGGAGCATTTGGCTACAACCAGAAAACCCTAAAATAACCCTAAAACTTCAAACTTTAAACTTTAAGCTTGCAGCTGTAATGGTTGCATACATGAATGCTTGGAGCAATCACTTCTACCATGGAAGACTCGATTCTTGGACAATGCAATTGAAGAGATGTTGTCACAATAAATTGTGGTTCCATCCTCTTCCCTTTCATTCAAATCTGTCAAGATCCTTCTTAACCAAATAGCTTGACATGCTGCTATATTTTCTGCTATGTATTCAGCTTTTGCTGTAGATTGAGCAACAATAGGTTGCTTCTTGGATGCCCATGAAATTGCACCCAATCCCATATGAAATACATATCCAGAAGTGCTCTTCATATCATCTATACTTCCAGCCCAATCACTATCTGTATAACCTACCAACTTGAATTCATTTTCTACAGTATACAAAATTCCAAATCCCTTGGTACCTTTTACATACCTTAGGATCCTCTTTCCCACTTGACAATAGGAATCCTTTGGTGTTTCCATAAATCTGAAAATCAAATTTACTGCATGCATCAAGTCTGGTCGAGTTGTAGTCAAATACATTAAACTTCCAACCATACTCTTGTATAGTGTTGGATTCACACTTTTGTTGCAATCTTCCTTGCTCAACTTCAGGCCTACTACTGTTTGTGTGGGGGCTGGCTTACTATTCTGCATTTTGAATCTCTCCAAGATCTGCCCCGCATATTTTTCTTGAGAGATGAAGATGTCATCATGCATTTGTTTTACTTCTATGCCTAGAAAATACTTCAAGAGACCAAGCTCTGTCATCTCAAATTCATTTTTCATGGCCTCTTTGAACTCACCAATTAGAGCCTTGTCATTACTAGTAAAAATCAAATCATCTACATATAGAACAAAAATTAACACATTTTCATTTGTTGCCTTGATGTAGAGAGTAGGCTCACCATTGCTTTTGCTAAAGCCATTGCTCATCAAATATGAGTCAATCTTATTGTACCATGCCCTTGGAGCTTGCTTGAGCCCATAAAGAGCTCTCTTCAATCTATATACTTTGTGTTCTTCACTTGCAACTTCATAACCAATGTGGCTGCTCCACATAGACTTCTTCTTTCAATACACCATTCAAAAAAGCGGACTTCACATCCATTTGAAATACCTTCCATTTGTGTTGAGCTGCAATTGCTATGACAGCATGCACGGTTTCCATTCTTGCAACCGAGGCATATGTCTCATCATAATCTTTACCATACTATTGTTTGTAGCCCTTGACTACCAGCCTTTCCTTATGCCTATCAATCTTGCCTTCAGCATTGCATTTGGTCTTGTAGACCCATTTCACTCCAATCACTTGCTTTTTGGGAGGCAATTCAGTTAGCTCCCATGTCTCATTCCTTTCTATAGCATCTATCTCTTCATCCATGGCCTTACACCATTTCTTTTCCTTAATGGCTTCTTCAAAATATATTGGATCACTATGAGAAAATAATGCAAAATTAACACTCTCATCATAATCTTCGTACCTTTCATCTTCGTATATCTCCCTAAGACTCTTGGTCTTTCTTGGTAATAGAGAGGAGAGTGTGGGATCAGTATCTTCACTGTTGTTGTTTTTTCGACCACCTCGGTCTTCACTGTTACTTAGCACTGACACTCGGTCATGCCTAGAGGAACACGGCAATGACTGAGGCTGCTTGCCTTTTCTTTTATCTACTACATCTTGCTATTCATCAGCATCCTCTTCACTCATAATTGGCACTTTACTTGAGATGCTCGATGATTCATCATTCAGTCCATACCATGATTGATTTTCAAGAAATTACACATCTCTTGAGAGAATCATCTTGTTGTTCAATGGGTCATACAATCTTTATGCCTTTGATTCTGAGTTGTACCCTGTGAAGATGCACTTCACACCTTTGCCATCCAATTTTTGTCTTTTCTCTTTAGGCACATGTGCATATGCAACACATCCAAACACCCTTAGGTGTTCCACTGTCCATCTTCCTCATGACCATGCTTCCATTGGAATTCTATCACGGGCTGCCTTTGTAGGACACCTATTAATTAGGTAAACTGTTGTTGCCACAGTCTCTCCCCAAAATTCAATTGGGAGACCTTTCTCTTTTATCATGCTCCTTGCCACTTCAACAATGGTCCTGTTCTTTCTTTCAGCCACTCCATTATGCTGTGGTGTATAGCTAGTTGTGAGCTCTTTCTTTATACCATGTTTCCTGCAAAAATTTACAAAAGAATTGGAGGTATACTCCCCTCCTCTATTTGATCTTAGGACCTTGATATAGTGTCCACATTCTCTTTTAGCCTGGGCTTTGAACTCAAGAAACTTATCAAATGCTTCAGATTTAGATTTCAAAAAATAAACCCATGTCCTACAACTGAAATCATCAATAAATGTCATGAAATAAGTACTCCCCCCAATGGAAGTAACTTGCATAGGACCAACTAGGTCAGCATGCACTAACTCTAATGGATATTTAGCCCTCCTAGAATTTTCATAATTAAAGGGAAACCTATGTTGCTTACCCAAAATACAAGCCTCACACTTGTCACATGAATTTCCTATTCGTGGCAAACTTTCTACTATTCTTTTATTTGACGACAAATTTAAACCAACACGGCCAAAATGACCATACCTGAGGTGTCATAGCCGTGAAGGGTCTTCAATCACACTCCTTAGAGTTGATTGTGTGGGAGGTGTAGCACTAACTTGAGATGAGAAACATGTCTCTATCCTCAAGGGAAACATTATGTTCTTTGTCATTTGAACTGCTGCAAATAAGTTCTTGCTCCCATCCTTTTCATGAATGACACACCTATCATTCTCCATCAGTACTTTGTATCCATTTTGAATAAGCTGACCAATGCTCATCAAATTGTGCTTCATATTAGGGGAAAAATACACATTTTGCATTTCCTTCTCACTTTTCTTGGTGCAAACCATAATAGATCCTTTGCCCACTACTAGTAGGGTTCCACTGTTACCCATTTTAATCTCAGATTTGAAACTCTTGTCAATAAATGAAAACAAAGTTTCATTACCACTCATGTGGTTGCTACATCCACTATCGAGGTACCAAACTTCAGGGCTTCCTTCTTCACCAACATTACATATGATGAAGGTAGTGGCATTGTTTCCACTTCCCATGCTCACATCAACCACATTTGTTTGTCTTGACTGATCATTTTGCTTCTTCCAGCATTCACTTAGATAATACCCATATTTATGACAATAGTAGCATTCTACATTACTCCTGTTTGATTTGTAGTTTTTCTTACCTCCTCTTGAAGTGTTTTGAGAAGTGCTTGTTCCCTCTGTTCTTCCTGAATTTTTTACTGCAATATTTTTTTGTCCTCCATTACCTTGGCCTCTGCCTCTAGAGTTTCTGCCTAAGCCATTTCTTCCTCTCCCCCTTCCTCTTGGATTTGACTGAGCCTTGAATGCTTTCTCTTGGGAAGAATAAGATGCAGATCTGTTGATCCTATGCTCATGGGTTTGAAGAATACCCATCAACTCATCCATTATCAAAATAGTGAGGTCTTTTGTCTCTTTTATGGTCATGACCAAATTGTCATATTTATGAGGTAAACTCCTCAATATCTTTTCCATTTCCTCTGCTCTTGATAGTCTTCTCCATTTGACTTCAATTGGTTAATCACATTGGAGGTCCTTGAACTGAAATCTGCAACTGATTCACTTTGCTTCATTTGAAGGTTCTCAAACTCCCTCCTTATATTTTGTAACTTTACTGTACGGACTCTATCAGTCCCCTTGAAGTTTGCCTCAAAGATATCCCATGCTTCCTTTGCATAATTTTCTACTGCAATTTTGGAAAAAATTGTCTCTGTCATTGTTGCCTCAATCAAACTTAAGGCCTTAGCATCCTTTCTCCTTGACTCTTTCAACTGAGTCTTCTGTGCATTTGTGAGAGCAGCATACTAAGTTGGGTTTGTCACATCATTGAACTCATTAATCACAAACTCTCATAAATCATTTGCAACCATTATGATCTTCATTTTCTTTGCCCATGTATCATAATTTTGTTCATTGAAGGGTGGTAGCTGCTGCCATATCTTTCCTACATCTCCTACCATGTTGAATATTCTAGAAAAATTTCCCTAACTCACTATGGATGTGGGGCCTCAAAGCTCTGATACCATGTAAGAGAAATAAAAAATAAATCAAAACCTCAACCCTTAAAATTTGCTTGGCTCATGAAGGTGCCGAGTGAAATTTTGGTCGACACCAATAGAAGTCAAGTGACAGGAGTTCGAGTGAGCTTGGCACATGAAGGAGCCGAGTGAACTAGGCAGTGAAGGACAACTCAGCACCAATGGATGTCAAGTTGGTTTGACAATGTGGATGTTGAGTGAGCTCAGCTTAAACTGCAAAAATTTCAACTCAGACAAAGACCAAGCTGAGTGGCCAATCTTATAACATGAATGTTACCACCATTATAACTAGAGAGCCAAAGCTTGGAGCTTTCAACAAAGAACTTCTCAAATGCAATAAATAGAGGAAGAGCAATGGATTCAAGTATGCCTACTTGCTTTCTATTCAACTTTTATTAACAACATTACATAATCTGGGAGCAATTGGCTACAACCAGAAAACCCTAAAATAACCTTAAAACTTCAAACATTAAACTTTAAACTTGTAGCTCTAATGGCTGCATACATGAATGCTTGGAGCAATCACTACTTCAATAGGATGAATTCAACAATAAAAAACTTATAGAATAACAAGAATAAACATGTGCAACTATAGAAACGACAACAATTCCTTCTGTCTTCTAAACTTGACTTGATATGTTAATCAACTTCTTTCACAGCTCTGCTCTGTGACTCTTCTGCTCTTCCACTAACTGATCAAATGAATGTGAGACATTCCTTTTTTTGTCTTTTTCCACAAAAAAAATTCCCCCTCTTTTCCAATTTTGAAAACTCACCTACCCGTATTTAATTTTCTATCTATTGTGCATGTCGTTAGAGGTGGTAGGTGAGTGTTTGGCTCCAGGGGCAAACAACTATATGCCTTTAATATTTCAACAAAATGAAACAAAATAAAATTTGGTCGGCCTCTATGTGATAAGTTGTTGCAATTGAAAAGAGATTATTTTGAGAAGGACCTCCTCTTAGCATTCCTCACGAGTAATGAGGATATGGATAAACTAAAAAGTAACAACACAATGACATTCCAATGAGCAGACTCGAAGACATCAAGCATTTTGTTGATTGATTCACATCCAGTGGGATGTGTAGAAGCCAAGATCGAGCACTTGGCAAGCTTGTTAGATAATCTTGTAGTCTGTGTTATAGTCATCACTGGAATGGGCAGAGTAGGAAAGACTTCTCTTCTCCAACATTTTTCAATTTCACCAAAGCTCTTATACAGAAACGACAATAATACACAAGGAGGTCATAACCATGGAAACAAAGGCAGCAACTCGTAGGTTGGTTGCAATGCTACAGATACTCCAAATTATTCAGGAGTTGTTGCAAGAAAATAAACACACTTCTAAGAGGGGTATCTATTACACAGATCCTACAATTTTTATTGATCAGACAACGATAGATCGTGGAATTAATGATGTATGCATTTATTTTCAGTGGAGCTACCATGATTTAAATATGATTGGTGATGGGTTGGTTGTGATTCATAGAATTTGGGAGAAATTTTGATTGCACAAGAAATATATGCACTGCTTATCTCATTCCCATGCATGTCAAACAAGTTCAAAATATTATGAGTCTTGCCAAATACATTTTAGTTGTAGAGAAAGAAACAATATTTCAAAGTTTGGAAAATGATGGTTTTTGTAAACAAAATCAGTGTATTGTTATCTCGGGAAGAGGCTATCCAAATGTGTCAACAAGGAGGTTTTTGTGGCTTCTAATCAATGAGTTAAATGTCCCAGCTTTTGGCTTGATGGATTTCAATCCATATGGTTTTGATATCTTGACAACATATTGATTTGGTTCAATGCAAATGGCTTATGATGCTTAAGCATTATCAACACTAGAAATTCATTGGCTTGGAGATTTCCCATCAGATTATGACACCTACCAGATTCCAAATAGATGCCTACTACCATTCACAATGGCAGATAAGAAGAAAGTCGAAACCATGGTTCGAAGATGCTATTTAAAACAACATGCACCAAAATGGAGATCACAACTAGTCATAATGTGCGCCAAAGGTGTCAAGTTTGAGATGGAGGCAATGTCAGCCTCATCATTTTCTTTACTATCAAAGGAATATATTCCAACAAAGATTAAAAATGGAATGACATTGCTTAAGGCACGAGATGAATTCCCATCTTTGATTTTATGGAAGTTGCAGCAATTATGGCCATTGCCTTGGCAAATAGAGGAGGGAAGTCTCCTGATTGCCAAGATTTCATGGTATCATAATATTTCTCATCATCAACTCCACTATAAGTTTAATTGAAGAGAATAATGTTGGTAATGCAGCTACATCACTAGTGGTCGGTTGGCTCTAAAAGCAAAGGTTTTAAGAGATGGTTGTTGGAGTGAAGAAGATGTTGCCTGTCTGGTTCCTAGAGACATAGTTAGCATTAAACTTGGAGATATTGTTCCTATAGATGCTCAACTGCTTGAAGGAGACCCTTTAAAGATTGACCTGTCTGCACTAACTAGAGAATCATTACCCGTGACTAAGAATCCCAGTGATGGGCTTTACTCTGGATCAACTTGCAAGAAAGGCAAAATTAAAGTTGTGGTTATAGCTACTGTGGGCATGATAATTTAAATTATAGTTCAATATCCAATACAGCGTCAACCATATAGACCTAGAATCGATAATCTATTAGTACTTCTAATTGGTGGGATTCCAATTGCAATGTCCATTGTTCTTTTCGTAACTATGGCCATTTGTTCACATCACCTTTCTCAGCAAGGTGCTATTACAAAAAGGATGACTGCTATTGAGGAAATGGTTGGGATGGATGTGCTTTGCAGTGATAAAATTGGAACATTAACACTCAACAAGCTTACTATGGACAAGAACTTGATTGAGGTATTTGCAAAAGGTGATCAATAAAAATTGATTATTCAATCTTTCTCTCGAAAGATGTGAGGTCTAAATTTCATATCATACTTGGTTAATTTTGTTGAGATTAATTAACCTCTCCAAAATCATGTATTTTAGAAGTAGTTATTAACCACAGAGAAGTAGTTGTTAACCACAGAGGAGTAGTTCTTAACCTTGATGCCTATAAAGGGAATCATATTGGCTTTGTAAAGGGGACTTTTTGGACTTTAGAAAAAGGGAACACTATGCTAAATGTTGATCAGAAGATAATATTTGGAAAGTGTGTACAAATTTTTGTCTTTGTAATCAAAAATTCCTCTCAAGTTATTAGTGCAAGAAAATAAAGGAATGCACAATTTGAGTTCTCTTCTTCCAAATCTAAATTGTTAGAAATGTTGATTCTCTTTGCAGTGAGCATTCTCACGGTGTTGTGTAGATTTTTATGAATCTTTGGATTAGCATTGTGCAAGTAATAGTTCTCAAGTGTATATCTTGATTGTTGTTATTAGTGGTTTCAAGTTAGTCTAAGAAAGCTTTGGAGTCATATTGTGCATTCATCATCAATGACTTTCTATTTATCTTTTAAAGTTTGATTTCATCTTTATTTGAAAAACTTCAAAATTATATCATACGAGGGAGCTACCCCTCTAAATGTAGAGGAAGGTCGCATATCAAGGGCCTATCCAACTATTGTGAACAATTTTCCATATACACTCCATTGGGCCATTTTCATGTGACAAATATGTTTACCAATAGGATGGAAAAGAGAAAAAAGGAGAAGAAGAAAGAAAAGGAAGAAGGGAAGGAGAAGAGAATTTATAGAATAAGAATCATAAGGGGAAGGAGGTGGAGATGGAGATGGAGAAGAAGAGGTATACGAAATGGAGAAGATCAAAGAAGAGAACACAAAGTAAAAGAAGAAGAGAAATCAAAAAGGACGAGGGAAAAAAAAGAATAAGAATGAGGAGTAAATGAAGAAGTGGAATCTAAGAAAATTTTATAAAGAGGGAGGCAAAGAAGAAGGAAGAAAAATTTTAAAAGGGGAAGGTAGAGAAAAGGAAGGAAGAGAAGGGGAAGAAGTAAAAGAAGCAATAGAAAAAGAAGGAGAATGAGCTCGCAACAAGGAAGTGGAAGGAGGAGGAGGAGGTGAAGGAGAAAAGGAAAAAGATGAGTAAAAGAATATGTTTAGTTTTCTTTAATTCCATGCCTGATATATTAAGAAATGTCTTTCTATCAGCATAACTATTACACCTCTTTTAGTTGTAAATGCTAGTATTAGATTATTTACATCACGATGATTGGTAAAGAAACATGCTTTCACAAAATTATCTTTCAGAAATGTTTGTGATTATATGATTAGTAACACTCAAAAACTTCTAGTTGTGTGGCCCATAACTTGAAGCAAACACAAGCTTTATTTATAGGAGTACTATGAAAATAGAATATTAATATTATCATATCTCCACAATTCATAATTTAAAGCAATTCCTTTTTTGGATTTGACTGTAAGTGTTTATTTAGCATCAACATTTTGGATCACACTCTATGATCCATCATCATGATGGGTGAGAAGGATAGAAAGATATGATGGAGTTTCAGATCACACTCTGTGATCCATCATGGGGATGAGTGAAAAGTATAGAAAGATATGATGGATCACAGAGTGTGATCAAACCTTAATGCTAAATAAACACATACAATTGAATCTAGAAAAAGAATTGCTTCAAATATAATACTATCTATAATTCTTTAATGCATTTCAGGTTAAAAGTTAGTTTTATTAGAAATGGAGAAATAAAACAAAGGGTATTGAGATATTTTGGCCTCTAGCATTAAAAAAATTGTTATGTGAGGAATGTAAAATTTATTTATTGTATGGATTTCTAACTTCTAACTAATATATTGCTTAACCATATGTTACTATTTTGCATTCACCTAGTTATTCATATACATTTTATTTGTGCTACTAACTATAAATTCATATTTAATTATTTTGATTTGTTTTAGGAAAAAGAGGGTTAAAAACTTAATAGAATAGTAAGGATTACAACAAGGAGAGCTCAATCAGGAGCTCTATCTTGAGCAACAAGTTCATCAAATTCTTGCACCATCTCAAAGGGAAGTTATCCCCTATCCATAATATTCTAGCCTAGAGCATGACCAGAGGCCCATTTGGCCAAACAATTAGCAGCTCTATTCCATTCATGAGGAATGTAAGTAAACCTAATGAACTCAAAAGAGGTACAAAAGAGAAGAGTATGATCAACAACAATGGCCAACAGCCAACTAACATCCTCAAGCTCCTACAAGGAAAGTTCACCATCACTTGGGAGTTAGACTCATAGATAATCTTGTGCCATACTTGCAAACAGCATTGTTCCACAGCATACAAAATTCCCTGAGCTCCATGAGATTGTTAGTGCAGTCACCCTTATGCACTGAGAAAAATAATTTAACATCACCAGAACTATAGCAGACCACTCCCCCAATACCAGCAGGGCCTGGATTCCCTCAGGAAGAACCATCAGTGTTAATTTTTAGAACTCCATGGGAAGGAGGAGTCCAATGCCCATCCCAATTTATTTTATTATATTTAGCTTGATTTGGTTTTCATTAGGATTAGATTTTTCTACCTTACATGCTCATCCTAACTTTATAATCTTAAAATCTTATGTGGAAACAAATTGGTCAAGTACCCTACTTGACAACAAATTTTCAAGTCAACATGGTCAAATATGATTTTCACATCACCATGTTTTTTGTGAAGTGTTTAAAATGGTACCAAAAATTGTTGAGACCTATAATTATGTGTTGATGTGGAATGTGGTTTTGTTTTGAAATTTAGAGGTATCTTTTTAAGGATATGCATTGATGGGATATTTTTACTACAACTCTATAGGTATATATTGTTCATATGTTGATCTAATATGTTCATCTAACATTTTACTATATAAACACCACTCATGCATTGCCTCCTCTCCCCTAGTCAATATAAAATTATCAAAAACAACAAGTGAAAAATTGTGGCTAGAAATATTTTGACTCCATTTTGTTTACCTCTCCTTAAATAAACCTAATCATTAATTAAACATGAATAGAACAAAGACAAAGTACATAGCCTATAAAAATTATTAGGAGTAGCAAGTGAACAATCTTGGCTAAGAAAATTTTGTAAGATCTCTAACCAAAGACTCCATTTTGTTCACCTCTCCTTAAATAAACCTAACATTAATTCAACATGCCTACTATACTCACCATTCCTTCTTCTTTTTCTTAACAAAAGCCGCCTTTAATTTATTATGTTTATTATTTCATCTTTGATGCGTTAGTTTTTATTTTGGTTTCAAAATATTTTTTGAACCATATATAATTTTATCTATCAAAATTTTCATGTTTTTTTTTTATGGGTTTAATATTACTATTTGTTAAACTGTAGTAGACTCAAACCTAAGATCTTCCAGATAAGAGGCTCACAACTTTGACATTTTGTTACTCAATATTGCCCTAAAATTCTCATGTTATTTTTTATTCCATAAATATTCTTCTTCTTTTTTTGTTGCACTAGATATATTCTTACAACCGAGCTTGGCTCCCAAATTATCTTATCTTAGATTTACTCATTAAGCAAGCTAGGGTGAGACTAATCCTCTTAATATGCAAGCAATTTCTCACAAGCCATGTGCATTAGCTTAGGTGTGTGGAGTTTACCAATCTTTACACAACAATAATCTTCATTAAATAATTTTATAAGTCAAATATTCTCATGTGTTGTTTTAGAGAATTTTCCATCTTGTTCTTTATATAGTGAATACTATAGTTTAAATAAAAGTGTCATGCACATGTTAGTATTTTATAAAATAAAGTTGTAATAATGTTCTAACATGTGAAAAATCTATTCAATCTCAAATTATTGTTGAAAGAAAAATGTTAGCATGAATGTTGATGATTGGTTGGTCAGTATAATGACTTTGTATCTAAGGATTGGACATCCTCTTTACATTGACTATGCATCTTATCAGTGTTAAGCAATGTAATAGAATAACACACTAAACTCATTAAATTATTGACTAGGGATGTAAACTTGAAATGATGCCCACAAAGTATATGTTTTAATTCTTCTGATATGTCATTGAGACCTTGCAACAAAAATGTTGAAAGAAACACTAGACTAGGAAATGAAATAGCAAACTACCCTAGTATTCAAAAATGAGGCTACAAGCATGAAACTGAGCTATTTACTTATGTTTGAGGATACAACCAATAGTTTTGTTACTATATGGCTATAGGAGCAACATAGTTCTAAAATGCTTTTATTCTATGGAAATGAAAGACTGATTCCTTCCTAGTTATGAACTATGTTCACATCCCGTGTGGGCCCCCACAAAAGAATGAATAAATAAAAACTAAGAGAATAAGAACTGTAAGTATCCTTTTATTCATGAGAAACTCATAAGTACATATTAAAACAATAGGTATATATCGCTACTGTTGGGTTACAAAAGAGTTCCCATAGAATAATAAAACTCAAGAATATAAACTCCAGCTTATTTATAACATCAACATAAAATAGAACTCCTAAGATCTAGGATCCTCCAATGTCAAGGATATGACAAGATTGACAACATGTGACATTATTTAATATAGGAATAAGTTACACTTCATTTGCACATGAATTTAGGAGTTAATGGCTTCTAGATCCATTCCATAATGATTAACAACCACTTTGACTCAACCCATAACAATAACTAATAATTGAAAGGTCATGGGATCATTATGAACTCACAACAATCAACCATTTCCTTATCAACACTTTGTCTTCTAATGTTGACTTATTCTTTGATTGTTGACTCACCATTTTCCTACAAAATATTAGCATGCAAAAATCGCAATACATACCCAAGATAAAATTCATAATAAGTTCTCTCATATTAGCTTTTCTATTATCACATGGCTACAGGAAGGACTACCTAATTAATGCAAGATAGAAATATACATCATTCCATTTTATGTAACAATATAATATATAGCATATTAATCCAATCTCAGAAATGTCAAAGTACACACATATAACAGTATAACTATAAATAGTCTGAATAAGTTCATCAAAAACTCATAAAGTTCTCAAGTATTAACCATATAAAGCATATGAAAATATGAACTAAATAGGCCTTAGATTTGCCTCATCAATGATATTCCTATGTTGGAGTATCCTAGCATTGTAGGAACACTGGAAAGATTGATAGCATGACTATGTGTTGCATCCATGACTATGTTTTTCATTGATGTCAACATACTGAGAAGATTGGCAGAGTAGTAGACAATGTTTGAGACTATATGGATCAAGGATTAAAGATGAGGTCAAGCTGAGTTGGGGACATGTTCTATAGAGTGTCATGATGACGTGGCTAAGAGTGTGTGCATAAAGTCAAAGACTAGTAATAGTTATTCGAGATTTATATAAGAAAGTTTATAGACAAAGTTTTTGAGAAGCAGTTTATGATGTTTGGATTATATCTACTAACAAGAAAAGAATCTAGTTGAGAGAAGTTAGAGAAAGATAGAAGACATCCTGATGATGATGTCAACAAGTGCACAAAGTCTAAAATTGCAAGTGTGAAGATTTGTAAAGATTGTGAGTTGACAGTGTTTTATAAACATGAAAAGATGTAATGTAGTGTGTTATCTTAATAAGGTCCTATTGTAATTATAATTGGGAAAGCCTCAAGACTAACTCAATGAATATTTTGAGGACTTGGTATAAAGGAAAGTTATTTTTCTTGTGATGAAGTGTGATTGAAAAAAGAGATACCTTTGAGTTAGAAAGTGAATTGTAAGTGTGAGGTATATGTAAGTGATCAAAGGGATTATTGTGATGCAAGGTTGGAGATCTGGTATTGAGATCTGAGAAGCATTTGGTGTGAAAAAGGCACTGTAAGATGATAGATCAAGAGTATGAGTCACTAAGATCAGTTGTAAATTCTATTATTCTAAAAGGAATAATACAAAAGTCAGTTGGATAGTGACTTTGGTAGTCTTGCCCCTAAAGCTATTTGGACAATGGGTCCTTCTGCCTTCTACAACTGATAACAGAGTTGGCTCAACTCCTAACAAGGTTGGAATCTCCTCATAGCGATTCAAAGTCTCCTAATAGGGACTGGTATGTACTAAATGTATTTTATTGGCTCCTAACAGAGTCTATCCTCCTTTAAAAAAACTTATAATTTAGTACATCATTTTGTGGGTACCATCCCCATCGAGGTCTTCTCTCTGATCAAGGGTTTCCCTAGTTAACATATCTAGTGTTATTGTGTATGTGTATCTTCTTATGGTTTTTGTTTATTTTGATCACATGTTTGAGGTTTAATAAGGTTAATAAAATTTGTATTGATCTGATAACTGATTCATCCCCCCTCCCCATTTCAGTTATATTGGTGGACTTTACTTTCTAACAATTGGTATCAGACCATCAAGTCCTTGAAGGAAAAGCTTAACAACTTAAGGAGATCAATGACGGGTCATTTCAAAAATGAAAGTCCTAAGTTCGATGGAGTGAACTATGACTGCTGGAAAGAGAAGATGAAGACACATCTATTATGCATGGGTCTAGGATATTGGTTGATCACAAAGAATGGGAATACTATAGTCGAAGAAAGCAAAGTTGAAGAGTGTACTAAAGCTAAAAGAGATTTTTTCACATGTAACATGCTTTTTAGAGAAATACTTTTGTTACCTCTGCCAAAAATGAGTACAATCAAGTAAAATCTTTAGGGTTATCTAGTGAGATTTGGAAAGCTTTGGAATCTAATTTTGAAGGTGATAAACATGCTAAAAGGGTTAGATTAAAAAATTGAATATGTCTATTTCAATAAGCTAAAATAATGGAAGATGAATCTGTAAGAAGTTATATTGGAAAAATATCAAAAATTATTGCAGGAATCATGGCTTGTGAAGGAACTAAAGAATAAGATGATATCATATGGAAAATATTGAAAAAATGGACACCACCATTCAAGTAGACAATACAGATGATAGAGAAAGTAATACCTTTTACAGAGAAGTTCTCTAGAGATACTCTTCTTGGAAGATTGGAGGCAACAAAAATAAGAATGAAACAAGCTGGAGATTTGCCTAGAGTGGAGACTTGCTTTAGCACACTAAGTGTTTGACCTACTCTATCAAGGAATTTGAGTACCAACAAAGATTATGCTAGTAGTAGTAGATCAAGATTTGAAGAAGACAAAATGATTGAAGAAGAATTTGTCTTTCTTGTGAGAAGAGAACCATATGGTAAGAAAATATTTTAATGTTGGACTTGTGATGAATTTTGATCATTATGCTTCTAAATATCCTAAAAGAGTGAAGTAGTACAAAAAGAATCTTAAGTCTAGAAAGCCTAGAGAATGTTTATATGCAAATAAAGATGATGAATCAGATGAAAGAGTTATGACTAAAAGTGATGATGAGTTAGAATTTGTTTCTTAAAAGAAGAAAATCTAAATTTTAAAAAAAAGTTAGAGAAGAAAAATCCCTAGTATCACAAGTTGAGAAGAAAGTTGATTGGATTATAGCCAGTGGTTCCCATCATATGACTGATGATATGAATAAATTAGTTGAGTTCAACAGTTGTGATGGAGGAATTATTAGAGTTGGTAACAATGTGGCTTGTCATATTAAGGGAATAGAATCTATTACTCTTGATGGTAAAACTAACACATATGATGTTTATTTTGGTGATGGACTGAAACATAATCTTTTAAGTGTTGGATAGTTGGTTGACAAGGTATATCAATCACAATTCACAAAGAAGACATGTATCATCAAGGATAAGAATGCTAAGATGATTGGCACTGGCACAAGATCTGATAGAGGTACGCTCTGATACCACTTGATGAAGTACGCTCTGATACCACTGACGTAGGTACGCTCTGATACCATTCATAAAGGGCCACACCACCCTACCAACTCACAACCAAGAATGCAACAATATGAAGACAAAGAGATAACAAAATACTTCCCAAGAAATTTTATTAAACTTGAAAATCTAATAGCAATTACAATAACATTTCTCCAAGATCTCTCAAGATCCAATCCAAACCCAAGCTAGCCCAGATCCACACTCTGGTAGAAACCTCTGAGATCTCAACTTGTGCTCGCAAGCCACCAAGTAACCTCCTTATTTTCTAAACTGTAGCTACTAGCTCTTCTCACAAACTCGCAACTCCACCACAATCCTGCTATAAACTACCTCACATTTGGTGCTTTGTCCACAAACTCGAGAAAACTCACTCCTTGCTTCCTCCTTCTCTCCAAGCTTCTACTAAGAAGAGATCACACCTTGAAGCTTTCACACCTTGAAGCCTTCACACCTTCCAGCTTCCACTACTCAAGTTTCTCCTTGAGCTTCTCCTTCTACAACTTCTACTTCTCAAGCTTCTACTCCTCGAGCTTGATTACAAATGATAAAAAGCCTTGCTTAAATAGGCACTTCTAACCCAAGACATTACAAACACAACCAATGTGGGATAAAAGGTAAATACAACTATCTTTAAATAAATATTAAATTCCCACCCAAATACAACTAAGCACCCAACAAATACTAAATACATGATTTATCCAAAACCTTCTAGAATTTCCACCTACACACCTCGATTAATGGAATGACAACTATTTTCCTATTTATGCTACCCATGCACCTTGAAAATAGAAATTCCTCTTTTCCCTTTTTTCCTATTTTCTATTTTTAATTATTTCTCCTCTAATTTTCGTCACTTTCTCTCTCCTCCAGTTTTTTTTTTTTTTCAATTTTTTTTTTTTCCAATAATTTTTCCATGCAAGATGCTCCTGCATCAGACTCCCCCGGTAGATAGAAAAGTGTGTCCCACACTTTGACACCAAAAAAAAAAAAAGATCTACCACCATCTTCATCTTCACCAAAGGTTTCCACCTCAACAGGGACAACAAAACCACCATGCAAATCCTCCACACCAGCATCTCAACCATCCAATCAGCATGCTCACTCTTAGGAAAAAACTGAACATAATTCTTCATCAACAAACCCTCATTCACATCAGCAACTAGTGAATCCACACCAGTAGCAAAAAACTCCGCATCAGCCACAACAAACTCCATATCAGCACCAACATGTAGATATCCATCAATACATGCCAAACTCTCAACACCAGCAACCTCATTGCTCACAACAAGATGCTCTGCAATACATAACTCACCTCCAACAACAACTGGATCATCCATGACCAAGTGCTCTGCAACATACAAGTCATCACCAACATCAACTAGATCATCCACGACCAAATGCTCTGTAGTGTCCATGTCAAACTCAACCAACTGATCATGAAAACCAACATTTGTCCCAACATCAACAAGGTTAGGAATATCCTCAGCAACAACCTCTATTTTCTCTATAGGTTTTGCATCAGGCTCCACAAACTGATCAGCAAAACCATCCTTTTCCACCTTGACCTTCTTAGCTTGATCAGCCAATCTAGCATCCAACCGAGAAATCATCTTAGAAAAATTCCTCTCCACTATATCATGGATTTTAGCAATCATCTTAGGGTCCAATCCTCTTGAAGCCATCTCCCAAGATCTTCATAAACCCTCTGCAACAAATCCTTCCCACGCTCCTTGTGAAAACCTTGAATTTTTTGCAAGTCAGATCACAACTTGCCACCTCGCACGAACAATCAGGAACCACATCACAAGTCTAGGACAACAGATCTGCAATCCACAAGCTCTATACGATCATGCCTCAACTAGATCACACTTTCATCTTTGCATCCATCGATCAAACCGCATGTCCTCCCAAGGTCCTAGTGCAAACTACCTCAACTTCGACGATCTGTTTACACGCTCAGGAACTCCCACTCTAATAAACTTCACCCAACCAAGGTCCTGGTACAAACTGCCTCACACTTCGGCGATCTACTTGTACACTCAGGAACTCCTGCTCTAATACCACTTGATAGAGGTACGCTCTAATACCACTTGATGAAGTACGCTCTGATACCATTGACGTAGGTAAGCTCTAATACCATTCACAAAGGGCCACACCACCCTACCAACTCACAACCAAGAATGCAACAATATGAAGACAAAGAGATAACAAAATACTTCCCAAGAAATTTTATTAAACTTGAAAATCTAATAGCAATTACAATAACATTTCTCCAAGATCTCTCAAGATCTAATCCAAACCCAAGCTAGCCCAGATCCACACTCTGGTAGAAACCTCTGAGATCTCAACTTGTGCTCGCAAGCCACCAAGTAACCTCCTTGTTTTCTAAACTGCAGCTACTAGCTCTTCTCACAAACTCACAACTCCACCACAATCCTGCTATAAACTGCCTCACATTTAGTGCTCTATCCACAAACTCAGGAAAACTCACTCCTTGCTTCCTCCTTCTCTCCAAGCTTCTACTAAGAAGAGATCACACCTTGAAGCCTTCACACCTTCCAGCTTCCACTACTCAAGTTTCTCCTTGAGCTTCTCCTTCCACAACTTCTACTTCTCAAGCTTCTACTCCTCGAGCTTGATTATAAATGATAATAAGCCTTGCTTAAATAGGCACTTCTAACCCAAGACATTACAAACACAACCAATGTGGGATAAAAGTTAAATACAACTATCTTTAAATAAATATTAAATTCCCACCCAAATACAACTAAGCACCCAACAAATACTAAATACATGATTTATCCAAAACCTTCTAGAATTTCCACCTACACACCTCGATTAATGGAATGACAACTATTTTCCTATTTATGCCACCCATGCACCTTGAAAATAGAAATTCCTCTTTTCCCTTTTTTCCTATTTTTTATTTTTAATTATTTCTCCTCTAATTTTCGTCACTTTCTCTCTCCTCCAGATTTTTTTTTTTTTTTTTCCCAATAATTTTTCCATGTAAGATGCTCCTGCATCAAGATCCAAAGGTAATGTTTTTTAATTGAATCCTACAGAGATGACATGTTTGATGGCTAAAGTTTATTAAAGATGGTTGTGGCATAAAAGGTTTTGTCATATAAATTTTGATAATATTGTGAAAGCAAACAATATATGTTTTAAGGGATTTTCCTAAAATTGTAAAGCCTACTAACATTGTATGGAATGAATGTGCTATGGCTAAATAGAAGAAAATCTCCTTTCATAGCAAGAAGTTCTTTAATGCCTACCCTTGGTTGACTTTTTGACTGTATTGTTGGATTCTTTTAGGCTAGCTTTATGATTATATTTTATGATTATCAGTACTTGGTTACTAGATTTGATTATATGTCACTTTATACTCAATTGATTTATGTGACGAGTTATTTAGTTATTTCAATTATTTCAGGACTATTTCAATGATGATACAGATGTTCATTTAGTGACTTTTAGTTATTTCATGATGTTAGTTATGTAGACACCTAAAAATCCTTTAGAAAATAAAGTACTTTTATTTTCTGAAAAAGTCCTGATGACATCATCATTTATTAATTAATTAATTATTAATTAATTAATTAACTTTTATGCCATTAAATCCCTTTATCTTAATTAAAAATATTTAATTAAAGAATCCCTCCCAAAAATGTTTAAATCTTATTTAAACATTATTTCTTTATTTATTAATTATTTAATTAATAAATTGACCAAAAATCCTTTAGAAAATAAAGTATTTTTATTTTCTGAAAAAGCCCTGATGACATCATCATTTATTAATTAATTAATTATTTAATTAATTTATTTATTTTTATGCCATTAAATCCCTTTATCTTAATTAAAAATATTTAATTAAGAAATCCCTCCCAAAAATGTTTAAATCTTATTTAAACATTATTTCCTTATTTATTAATTATTTAATTAATAAATTGACCAAAAATCCCAAAATAAATTTTTTTTTTTTTTTTTTTCCCAAAAAGTTGGCCAATTTCTTTAAGACCAATAACCTCTTCCAAAATCTTCTAATCCTTCTTTAATTTCGATTAAAGGCTAATCTCATCATTTCCTACCCCTAATCCCAACTCAAAATATTTAATCAAGATTAAATATTAATCCTCATGTTTATTAAAAATATTTTAATAAATATCTCCTCAACCCAAACCCTTGAAATAAATAAAACTTTATTTATTTCATAAAATCTTATCCTAGGAAGTTCTAGACTCTTCTAGAAAGTCTTCATCCTCATCCAAAGCCTAGACTCTTCTAGAAGATGTCTTTAACCCTATTCCTAATCCCCTCCTAACCTTGTCACATTCCCTAAACATGGGTTAAGACTTGCTAACTCAAGGAAAAGTTAACAAATATCTCCTCCTTCACCCACCCTCATTAATTGCAATCCACTTGCCATCCACTTGCCTAGTCCTAAGCCATCTCTAACCCTTCCTCTAATCATTTTTACAACCCTAAGCAAGCTTAAAACCTCCCTAAACCCTCAAATTCGAATTGCATGGTATCTCTCACAAATATCTTCAACCACAAAACTTTATAAAGCCCACAAAGTCATAAATGTTCTTACAAAGCACTTATGAAGGGTCTTTATGAAGATTTTATCCCTTGAGCCTCCTTTGTTGACTCATCCTTCCCCTTTCTTCCATCCTCTCACCATGTGACATGTGTCACTCCTTGATTGGTTGTAAGGAAGCACAATCCATGTGCTCTCCTCTCATGCAATCTAAGCCCTCCATGAGCTTTTTCCCATCCTTGCATCTTAGCTCTCAATCCCTCAAGCCTCTTGCCTATAAATTGGATCCTTCCCCTTTGCAAAATAACACAATCCATGAAGTAAAGTCATAATGCCATTTTGAGAAGCCATTTTACATCAAAACCATACACTCACACCCAAATTCCAACTCAATTTGAAGCCCTTTTTGAAGCATAAGCTTGAGCATACATCCTATCTATTTAGATAAAGCTACTTAACAAGAGAGCTTCTCATTGAGAGAGCCCATTAATGGCTCATATTCTCAATTGAGAGTTCATCTTAGTCTATCTTGAAGTTTATGAATTTTGTTTAGTTTGTAGAAGCTTTATTTAAATTTGGTTTCTATTAGCATACTAACATTGCTCATATACAAGTTAGAGGAATGATTTATATGTAGTTTCTATGTTTACTTACCCCATACTTGCATGTGTATGGTGTACTTGTATGTTTTACTTTATGATTGACGTTCCTGATATGGTTGACCAAGGTAGTCGTAGACACTTGCTAGTCGGGATATACACATAGCACTTCCTGCCATTGCCTATTTAGTTTAGAATATATGATTATGTACATGCATGGATTTTATGCAGATTGCAAGTATTGGGTATCAACTTCCCTAAATTGCTAGGATGAGCATACCCTATCGCAGTATCTCAACGGTATAAGAGGGGAAATAATTCTTGAGTCCAAATCCTAACCTAAGCCGATTGTCCTAGAAAGTAGGACAAGTATCTGAGTTGTTTACCCAAATTCGTCAAGTGACGCGAATTCATGATTTAGACCCTAGAGTTTGATTATGTTCTTTGTCTTCAGTTGAGTTGTCGTATTTGGTTTTGTGTGGCTAGTGTGATTTTCATTTGTAATTAAATCATATTAAAAGATAATTTAATATTTAATTTAATAAAAATATTATAAAGAAAATTCAATATTTAATTATATTTAATTAATTGAGAAATTAATTAAATTTAAAGATACATTTAAGGTTCTAATTTTGACATAAATATATTTATTTAATTTAATTATTATTATTTAGCAGTTTCTTTTTAATAATAAACTCTAAATAATATTATTAGATAAATTAATAAATATATTACCAAAATGCCTTATGACTTAATAAGAGAGAGAATGCATAAATTTAATAAAGTTTATTTTAATTTAATTGCAAAAAAGCTTGTGCCTGAAAATTAAAATGTAATAAAATAATAAAAGAAAAGAGTTTTTCGTGTGATTGCACAATCAAAGCCCTAAATTGGGGAAAAACTCTTTATTAGAGATTTAGAGTTCATTTCTTGATCACTGAATTTTTGGAGGAGCAATGTTTAAGAAGGGTTTCAGAAGAAGGGGGATTACTTGTGTGCTCCATGTGGTTGTCGTATTAGCATCAGATTCAGGTAGAATCTTGTGGGTTTATTTGCATAGTAGTTTTCCATTCTTTGAATTTATGTCTTCTTCATGTCTGGAGGAATCTATTTTTGGAATTTTAAATTTGGTTGAAACCCTTTTCGTAAATTTCATTTGGTCTCCATTTTGAGATTATCTATATACAAATTGAAAATTAGATACCCTTGTTTGTATCTTTATCATTCTATGTTTTTGAAAACTTATGTAAACAAATTGACGACTTAAACCCTTGTTTATGAATTTATTATTCTTCATTTCTTGAAAGGCATTTGAGAATGAGATTAATTTTGAAAATCATGTTTGTTAATTTGAGGATTTGTATAAGGATTATTAAAATTGGTTTATGCGGTTTGAATAGAAAAAACCAGATTTGTTATTTTTATTTCGGTTGTTTATCCTGGGTTTCTATATCAAATGTAATTGAAGATTCATTAATATATATATATATACATATATAATTATTGATTTACGATATTTCTATGGTATGGGGGGTTGTAACTGGTTTTGTTTATTATTATTATTATTATTATTATTATTATTATATTGTTTTGGGGAGACCAGACCCCAACCCCACCCCCCTTACCTCCTCCCCCCTTCCTTATGTTTATGTTAGCGGCTCTAGTTTCTTTTTTTTCTTAAAGATAAAACAAAAAAATAATTGTTTGGTGAGTGGGGGCCACCACCCCCCCACCCCCCTACCTTTCCTCTGTTTGGCACGTGGCTTATTGTCGCAGTGGCTCACACTGCCTTAGCAATGTTGAGCGTGACTCACGCTACCTTGGCAGCATTGAGTGTTGTTGTCGCAGCAGTCATGTGTTGTGTGAATAGCCCCTTGGGCTATAAAAAAAATTAGAATATTTAATTTATTTATTTTTTTAAATGTTTTCTTTTTTTAATTTTATAAATTAGTTAGTATTATTAGTAATTATTAGTAATGTTTGTTATGTTATTAAATGTATAGTTATTATCATTAATAAATAATTTTGATATTATTTTATTAATGTTTAAAATAATTATCATTTTAATAATTTAATAATATATTATTTAATATTAATAATATTTGTTAAATTTAATAATTAATATTAGATTTTAATAAATGTATAATTGAAGATTTGCATATATGGATTTACTTTTAGCATTTATCTATATGTTATGTTGATAATTTTAATTCAATTGGAAAATTGATGACTTTTAATAAAACTCAAATTTTTCTTAGACAAGTCAGCTATAAATTGAAACAATTTATATTACTAGGGAAATTTTATTTTTTGAAAACCTTAATAGTTATCCTACTTTGAAAAGACAAAAACTATAATGTGTATGTTTACTAAACTCTTATGTTTTGATAATGAATTGAACTATGAAACAATGTTTAAACAACTTTATATGAATTGTTGAATCATCTGGGATTCTAGTGAACTTGGAAACCTTAGTGAATCTGGCAACTAGAGAAATGGAAACTGAATCCCTGATTGAGATCAAAAACATTATAAACTATAATATTTGGAAATAAAAATGAAAGCTTTAAACCATAATGAAAATTAAACCTTTGTGTTTTCAAAACCTAATGTATTGAGAAAGTTACATTGTGTGTACTATATGTGATGTGTGATTTACTGATGTTGGGTTTCGAGGTTGACTTAGCTTTGACCAGTTAGGATGTTTACCAAAGGCTGAGAGGTTTTTTTCTATGATGATGTTATAACTTCTTTTGGTTACAATCTTCTATACCTAACCATGGTGATGTGTCATGTGTATTCTATGATGAGCTTGATCCGTTGTTTTTTGTTGCTCTCCAATTTCTCTTTTGTAGAATTGAAGTGAATGGTGTGACTTTTCTGGTATAACCTTTGAGTCCTTGATCAGTTATCTTTTGGATTGCTTCCCAATTGCTTGTATAGCACTAAGGTGATTATGTGATTTTTCTTTGGTGATGTCATGTGATGTCATAGTTTGGTATATGTGTACTTGAATTCAGACCAGTCTTGTTAAGATGATTGTATTGGTGAAATCTATGATTTTGATCAGTGATATTTCAGTGCTTTCCAATTACTTGTTTAATAACTAATGTGTGGTATATGGTCATATGAGATCTTCTATTTTTTTCGAGCTTAGGGTAGGTTATATGTATGTCATGTTGGGAAGGGGCTTGCAATCGAGGTCATAGCCCTAAAGAGGCTACCTGGGTAACCCATTGTAGGTTATTTTAATAAGAGATAACATTTCATTAAATGGGTTTTAAATTAATTAACAAGATATCGGTACCACGTAAAGTCACTAGCGGGTCGGAGTCCTGTGAGGCTGCCAAGGTAACCTTAGAGTTGACTCAATGGTATGCCTTGTCTGTATGAAAGGATATTAATGCTGCATAAAGACACTAGGGGGCCGGAGTCCAATGAGGGTACCAAGGTAACCTTAGAGTTGGCTCATGCGATGACACTTGCTCACTTGCATAGTAGATTTCCTATGTGTCTTTTTTGCCTCTAGGATTAGTTGATACTTGTGTTTTGGTACCCTTTGAGATAGTTTTCTATCAGGATTTTCTTGACCTAGATGTCAGTTTTGACTTGTGTTTTGTTATCCTATTTGGGACTTGAGTTTATCTCCTCAGCACAGTTGGAGTGGACCATTTAGGTTCCATGAGGTCAAGTGGTAGTGCATTTTTCTTATACCATTGAGATTCGACCATAGGATGCCATTTATGGATGTATCTAAGCAGTTGATCCTTTCTTTTCGATTGCATATTTTTGATGGATGGCTATTCTCTATTGTACTGTACTTTATTATAAGAGATCTTATGAGATGTTGTATTTATTTTATGATGTATATTTTTTCAGCCTTTTATACCCTATGAATTGTATAGTGGTTTGATTGTGCATTTTGATTATTGCCAAGTGGCATCCTGTAATTGTATATTATTTAAATAGATTTGTACTTGTAATAATTCTATGAGGTGGATTTTTATTATGTTCTAGATTTAATATTAATAAACTTAAATGTCATTCTACATCATGGAACCCTTAGGAGATGTAATCTATTTATGATGGTTTTTATGTATGTGAGTTAATGCTTCCTACTTTATCTCTTGTTATTATTGCTTCCAGTAAATTATATCTATTGTTATTAAGTTATTATCTTTCAAAAATAAAAGTGTTAAGCAAACTTAGTGAAATTTTAGGTTAATTTCTTTTGGGTTCCTTGGCAAGGCATTACAAGTTCACTACAACAACAAAGTTGGAGATTGTTCACATAGATTTGAGTGGTCCTACAAGGAAAAAAGGATTCTACTAGGAAAGGTATTCTATGATTTTTTATGACTTTACTAAGATGATGTGAGTAGCATTTCTTAAAGAAAATTTTGAAGCATTTGAGAAGTTTATATTGTTCAAGAATTGAGTTGAGAATGAATCTAGACTGAGGATTAAATGTCTATGATCTGATAGAGGTGGAGATTTTACCTCGAATGAGTTTAACAGCTTTTCTGAAGTGAATGGTATTAAGAGGCAGCCTTCAGCCCCTAAATGCCTAAGCAGAATGGTATACCTGGGAGAAGAAATAGGTCTATAATAGAAGCAACAAGAGTTATGATTTTTGAAAATGATGTATCAAAGAAATTTTGGAGAGAAGTAGTTAATACAACTATGTATACAATGAATAGGTTGTAGATCAAAAAGGGTACAAACAAGACTCCTTGTGAATTATGGTTTGGACATGCACCATTAGTGAAGTATTTTAAAAATTTTGGAAGCAATTGTTATATCATGAGAGATGATGACATTAGTAAGTTTGATTCAAGAAGTGATGAATGTATGTTTCTTGGTTATTCATTGAAAAGAAAAGCTTATAGATGCTTTAATCAGAGGACTAAGACTATTCTTGAGAGCACAAAGTGAAAGTGGATGAGAAGTTTGAAATTCAAGAGAAAATAGTTTATTATAATTTTGATGAAGAAGTTAATCCTAAGGCTAACCAAGAAAATATTTGAATTTTTTATGAAACTAACAATTATTTATAGAATGACATCCAAGTTGTGGAACAAAGAGAAGAACCAAGATATGTACCTAGAGAAGAAGTAAGAGTTGAGACAGTGACACCAAACAAGAATTTGACAAAGAATCGCCCTATTGATCAGATTATTGGAAGCAAAGATAGAGGATTTATGACAAGAAATAGAGTACATGAAGAGTTATGTTTGATTTCTCAAGTTAAACCTAAATGTGTTGATGAAGATTACAAGGATGATCATTGGATTAAAGCAATGAAGGAATAACTAGATCAGCTTGAGAAGAATTATAAGAACTAAAGACAAAAAAATTATAGGAACTAAATGGGTTTTCAGAAATAAAATGAATAAACAAGGAAAGGTTGTGAGAAACAAAGAAATATTGGCATGCAAAGGATATTCACAAGAACAAGTTATAGATTATGAAGAGACATTTGCACATATTGCCAAAATTGAAGTAGTGAGAATGTTTTTGGACTATGCAGCAAACAAGAAGTTCAAAGTGTATCAGATGGATGTGAAGTTAGCATTTATGAATGGAGAATTTGAAGAAGTGTACATTGAGTGACCTAAAGGATTTCTTTTGACAAAAAAAGGAAATATGGTATGCAAGTTGAATAAATCATTGTATGGATTAAAGAAAGCACCTAGAACTTGGTATGCAAGGTTGGACAAGTATTTGGAAAAATTGGGATTTGTTAAAGGTACTACAAATAGTAACTTGTATCTAAAATAAATTGAGAATGATTTGTTGATTATTTCAATATTTTTGGATGACATAATCTTTGGAGACGATGAAGCAAGTGACATATCTATCGATGAAATGAAGAAGGAATTTGAGATGAGCATGATTGTTGAGATGAAGTACTTTTTGGGTTTGCAGATTATGTAGAACAATGAAGGTATTTTTATTTCTCAGACTAAGTATTTGAAAGACGTATTGAAGATATTTGGCTTGGAATATTGTAAGCATGTTGGTGTTGAAATTTGATTGAAAAGATCATTGTTAGAGTGAGACTATTGAAGACGACTGTGTGTTTCAATCATTGTTTTATCACTGATGTCAAACCTGCTATTTGCTAGTAAGACAATTGCTTATAAGATTCAAGTACTATCAATTAGTTGATTGATGAAGAGGATTTTATCAATAAGAGGTAACAATAGAACCTAAAGGAAAGGTTGAGTTATGATTATGTAATGAAGTACAAGGATCAGTTAAGACAGTGATGACATGATGTATTGGTAATCTACTTAAGGTTACAAAATGTTGGCTACACTTAAAAAGTTTAGAAGAACAAGTTAAAAAAAGTTTTTCTACCAAGATTGACCATGTGGATAGTAGGTACCGAGCAAAGTCAGTGCAAGATGAGCAAAAAGTTAGTTGGAGCCAAGTGAAAGTAAACTCTAGTGGATGTCGAGTAGAACAGTTGATTATGAGTAAAGTTTAGTTGATGTCGAGCATCATTAAACTTTAGTTGATACCGAGAAATGTAGTATGTGTTGAGCATCAGAAGATTGATAATGTCGAGCTACTAAATTATGTTAAAGATTGAAGATTCACCGAATCTAAGCTAACAAGTTTGTTTTCTTTAAACTTGTGAACTAGGAGGAAGACAAGGTTGATGAGCTAGTGGCACATAATTTGATGTAAACCAGTTTTAAGCAAATTCAAATGTATTCTAGGAGAAGTTTCTAGAAAATACAAGATATGGGGTAGATACATTATATCCTACCTAATCCATCCAAAAACCCTAATTTGCACAATGGAAAATGAGTGGTAAAATATCCTAATTTCCTATTTATAGGAATGTCTAGTCATGAAGCAAAAGTGGTTGTTGTCATGTGCGAGAACCTAAGGAGGAAAATAAGTTAAGGGTTTTACTTCAGCAAGTGACCCAAGAGAATAATATGCAATGGAATGTTAAGCAAGAAGACTTAAGGAGATGAATGCTTGAAGGGTGAACAAGCTATCAGAGTTGTAAAGTATGAAGGTCAAGCAGAATTAAGGATTGAATAGATATAAAATCTTCAAGAGAAGTTATAAGTTGTATCATATCAAAGCTCTACTATTACTCTCTAACAATTGTATCAGTCTAGGTTAAATCCTTTGGATTAAGGTTGACCTACAAGTCATTTAAAAAACTTTTAACCAGATGGCATTCCAAGTGAATGGCCTAAAGTCCTCTAACAAGGCTCACTTCTAATAGGGTGATTGAAATCCCTTAACAAGGTCACATTTAACAGTGTGTATTGTAACCTTTAACAAGGTTGGCCTTTTTAACAGGGCATCACTTTAGAAGAGTGAAGAGTAGCATGTTACTGGTGGTTTTTTCCAAATTGGGTTTCTATGTAAATCCTTGTGTTAAGTGTGATGATAAATGTGTTGTGTTTCATGCTTTACATTTCTACAAGTTGATTTGACAATCACATACAAGTTTTAGTAATTAACTAATGGATGCATGCATGGGTATGAATGTTTTATGGGTTCACTAAGTTGTGAAAAGGTTTATTTTTACATCTAGACCTTAGATAACTAATCCACCCCTTTGCCCTCTCAGTTATTCTAAAGTATTCCAACAATTGGTATCAAAGCCATCTGCTTAAGAGGACTAGTTTTAAGGTACCAGAAGCACAAAGATTGAGATGTCTAAAAGAGAAGTACCCAAGATCAATCAAGATAACTTTTTTGCATGGAAAAGTTTGATGAAGCTACACCTTGGAGGACTTGGAGATCATACACAATCTACCATTATAGTGGAACGTGTTGATCCAATTGGAACCCTAAATGCTAAAGATATGAAGAAGAAGAAAGAACACAATTAGGTGATGTTGGAGATCGCCTCTGCCCTAAGCCATGCCAAATTTGATGATATGAAAGGTTGTGACACTACAAACAAAGTGTGGGATGCTCTGCACACCATCTATGGAGGAGACAAAAATGTTCAAAGAGTCAAATCTGAAAGCCTCAGAGGTAAGTTTGATGATATGAGAATGGAAAAAGGTGAAAATATTGCTCAATATGTTGCTAGGATAAAAGAAGTCATTAGTGCAATAAGAGGAGCTAGTGGTCATATAGATGATGATACTATTTTAAGTAAAGTCTTGAGAACATTAATGCCTATTTATGTTATTAGAGTTTCTACAATTCAAGAGTTGAGATGTATCCTAGGAAATGATCTAACCCTTGAAGGTTTGGTAGGTAGACTCATTGTTTTGAGCTATTTAACTTTGATAATTACAAACTTGAGAGCCTTGAATCTACATTCAAAGCCAAGTTGTTATTGAAGGACTCTAATAAGGTGAAGCAAAAGAAGAAGAAGAGAAAGATAAAATATGTATCTAATGACAATGATATGGATGAGGAAGATGTTGAACAATTAGAAGCATTACTGTCAAGAAGATTTCATAGAGGTAAAGGCAAGTTCAAAGGTAAGTTACCCATCATTTGTTTCAATTGCAATGAGGTTGGTCATATTGTTGCAAGATGTACACAGAAGAAGAACTACAGAGATGGAAACAAGTACAAAAATAGAAGAGAAGATGACAGCAGAGATTACAAAGACAAAGGCAAAAAGTCATGCTACATTGATGACAAGAAAAACAAGGATGATTCTGATAAACATGATGATGAAGTAGTGTATGTTGCAAAGAAGGATGAATATGATGAAGATGAGGCAACTGCACTTGTGACTTGTGTGAATAAAAATGATAGATGGATCATTGATAGTGGATGCTCACACCACATGACTGGAGATAGAAGTAAGTTCATTATCTTGACTTGTTATGATGGAAATAGTGTAAGATTTGGTAATGATGCACCATGTCTTATAAAAGGAAAAGGTTCTATCAAACTCACAGACAAAATTTCATGTGAAAATGCTTACTATGTTGAAGGACTAAATTATAACTTGCTAAGTGTGTCACAATTGAATAATCTGGGATGCAAGGTTGAATTTGGAAACAAGATTGCTAAGATTTATGACACAAATGGAAAATTGATTGGAAAAGGTGATCAAACTAGAAGTGATCTATTCTATCTTGATATAGAGGATACTACTTGTTTTGTTGCAAAATTTGATGATGTATGGGTTTGGCACAAGAGATTATGTCGTGTTAATTTTAGTAACTTGGTTAGTATCAATAACATGAAGAAAGTTAGAGGTTTTCCTAAGTTGAAGAAGTCTAATAATGTAGTGTGCAAACAATGTTAGCTAGGCAAAATGACAAAGTCAATCTTTAAAAGTAAAGCTTATACCTCTAAAGAAATACTAGAGATTGTTCATGCTGACTTGTGTGGACCAATTGAAGTGCAAAGCTACAAAGGAGATAAATACATAATGCTATTTGTTGATGATTATTCTAGGATGATGATAGTTATGTTTTTGAAATAGAAATCTAATGCTTTTAAAATATTTAAGTGGTATTTGGCAAGAGTTGAGAAAGAAATAGGTAAAAGTTTGAAATGTTCGAGATCAGATAGAGGAGGAGAATTCACATCAAATGAGTTTGAGATGTTCTGTAATGACAAAGGAATCAAAAGAGAGACATCTACCCCTAGGACCCCTCCACAAAATGGGATTGTTGAAAGGAGAAATAGGTCTATAATGGACTATGCCAGAACACTTATGATAGAGAAGAATGTTGCTTTGAAATACTGGAGAGAAGTTGTAAGTACTACTTTACATACCCTAAACCGTGTGCTATGGTATGGATATCTACCCAATGTAAAATGCTTTAAGGTATTTGGAAGTAAGTGTTACATTCTAAAAGATGTTAGGAATGGAAAGCTTGATGCAAAAAGTGAAGAAGGTATATTCCTTTGATACTCCACAAGAAGTAAAGCTTATAAGTGTTTAAATACTAACACTAACAGAATTTTGGAAAGTGCAAATGCGAATTTTGATGAATTTACAGAGGTACATAAGGCTAAACGTATGAAAGAACCAGAAGAATACAAATCATTTGTATACTTTTATGAAGGAATGCCTGTTGAAGAAGATGTTGCAAATGAAGTTACAAATCAATAGCAAGTATTAGTAACTATTGAGTCACATCCTTTGAATGTCAAGTTGCATTTAGGAATTGAGCTACATTCAAATTCTGAGTTACAGAATGACAAAGAAGCACATTTTGACTTTGAGATTAGTACACATGAAAGAGATGCTAAGATACCTAATAGAGATGTACATAGTGATTCTGAAGCTGAAAGACAAAATGAAGAAACAAGAGCTAAGCCATGGTTGTCCAAATATGTCAAAAGACATCATCCTACTGATCAAATCATTGGAGATAAAAATGCTAGGCCAATGAAAAGGAAAAGATTGATAAGTGAATCATGTTTGCTAAACATTAAGGAACCTAAAACAATGAAAGATGGATTAGAAGATGTAGACTGGAACAAAGCCATGGAAGAAGAAATTGAATAGATAGAGAAGAACAAAATATGGAGTCTGGTTCCTAGATCAAAAGACAAGAATGTGATTGGCACCAAGTGGGTATTCAGAAACAAGCTAGATGAAAATGGTGAAGTCACAAGAAACAAAGCAAGATTAGTTTGCAAGGGATATGCACAAGAAGAAGGAATTGATTATGGGGAGACATTTGCTCCTATTGCTAGAATGGAAGGAGTAAGCACTCTACTTGCTTATGCTCCATACAAAGGTTTCAAAGTTTATCAAATGGATGTTAAATTTGCATCTCTGAATGACATACTAGAAGAAGAAGTTTACATAGAATAGCCAAAAGCTTTTTTTATGAAAAAAATAAGAATATGTTATGTAGACTGCACAAAGCCCTATATGGTTTGAAACAAGCACCAAGAGCATGGTATGAGAGACTTCATACTTATCTTGTGAAGATTATATTTGAAAGGACTAATGATAACAACAATCTGTACATAAAGATAGAAAAAGACAAAGGTATTTTACTATCTGAAATATTTTTTGATGATATCATATTTGGAGGACAAGATGCTCTATGAAAGGACTTTGCAAATAAGATGGAACAAGAATTTGAAATGTCTATGTTTGGAGAAATCAATTTTTTTGTGGGATTGCAAGTAAACCAGATGAAATATGGTATATATATATCACTCAGTCAAAGTATGTCAAATAAATATTGAGAACTTTTGGATTAGAAGATTCTAAACCTGTAAGTATACCTATGGTGATAGGACACAAGTTGTCAAAGAATGATGATTCTACTGAGGTGAATCAAACATTATATAGGTCTATGATTGGCAAATTGCAATAGGTAGTACATAGCAGACCTGATAGTGCATTATCTATAGAGATAGTTGGAAGATTATCTGCTAATCCCAGGGAGAATCACTTAAAGGTTGTGAAGTGAATAATGAGATATCTAAAAGGAACATAAGAGTTTGGTCCATACTACAAGAAGAATGAAAAGTTTGAATTAAGAGCCTACATTGATGTTGATTGGGATGGAAACATTGATGATAGAAAGAGCATCAGTGGAGGAGCATTTTTCTTAGGAAAGAGCCTAGTTACATGAACTAGCAAGAAATAGAGTTGTACTTCACAATCCACTGTTGAAGCTAAATATGTTGTTGCTACTATAAACTACACAAACATTGTATGGATCAAACAACTACTCAAAGGAATGAAGGAAGAAATCACAAACCAGTGATACTTTATTATGATAATACAAGTGCTATCAATATATCAAAGAATCTAGTGATGCACACAAAGACAAAGCACATTGCAATCAAGTACCATTAATTGAGAGAGCTGGTTCAAGACAAAGAAGTGAAGATGGAATATGTTAACTAAAAGGAGAAAATTGTTGATATCTTCACAAAACCATTACCTAAGGATGCTCATGAGTATCTAAGAGGTAAACTAGGGGTGATACCCCTATTAAAGGTTATTTAAGAAATAGAAGGAATGCCCTGCATCAAACAAGATGATGTTCATACCATACAAATTTATGGAGTGGATCTTACTTTAGGAGTTGCCTAAAATAATCACAGAGCTAAAACTTCAAATCAGTCACAAGCAAGGTGACAGAGGGAGAAACTGAAGAAATTGCAAACACTTATATCTATATACTTTAAGATGACAAGTTTTTGGTACTGTCTTTAGCATTGTTATCAAAGAGGGAGAGATTTACTTATCAAGAGCCGCCAAAAAAAGAGGGAGAAAGCACATTAAATTGATCATTATCAAAAGGAGAGATTTTATGATCAGAAAGAGAGAAAGTACATCAAAGAAAGAAAGTGTAATCACAGAGGGAGATATTCCTTATAAATGCTAAGGGAGAAAGTGCAAGAGATTATTGTCAAAGAAATTGAACAAGACTAATCTTAGAGAGAGATCAGATAATTGTTTATATTGTTGATTAGAGGGAGAAATCCTAATCTACCTAAAAAGAGGGAGATACAAGAAGTAACTTAGAGGGAGTTATAATAAAGAGTTTTGTGACCTAATCAGAAGATGGAAGCTGCTGATAGAGGGAGAAAATTCAATACAATTTTATTTTTTTGGTATTACCCTACTGTTTTAACCTAGTCAAATTGGTTGAACAAGATGTTCATCATTTGATTGACTTGGTTAATTAGTTTGATTTGCCATCAATGCCAAGGAGGGAGATTGTTAAAATTTGATTGAAAAGATCATTGTTAAGAGGGAGATTATTGAAGAAGACCATTTGTTTCAATCATTTTTTTGTCACTAATGTCAAACCTACTATTTGCTAGTAAGACAATTGCTTATAAGATTTAAGTACTATCACTTAGTTGATTGATTAAGAGGATTTGATCAATAAGAGGTAACAATAGAACCAAAAGGAGAGGTTGACTTATGATTATGTAATGAAGTACAAGGATCAGTTAAGACAATGATGACATGATGTATTGGTAATCTACTTAAGGTTACAAAATGCCAGCTACACTTAGAAAGTTTAGAAGAACAATTTAAACAAAGTTTTTCTACCAAGCTTGACTGAATGGATAACAGGTGTCGAGAAAAGTCAGTGTAAGATGAGCAAAAATTTAGTTGGAGCTGAGTGAAAGAAAACTCTAGTGGATGCCAAGAAAAATAGTTGATGTTGAGTAAATTTTAGTTGATGCTGAGCATCAGTAAACTTTAGTTGATGTTGAGTGATTTTATAGTTGATGCTAAGCAATGTAGTATGTGTCGAGGATCAGAAGATTGATAATGTCAAGTTATTCCATTCTGTTAAAGATTAAAGATTTTTCGAATCTAAGTCAACAAATTTATTTTCTTGAAACTTGTATACCAGGAGGAAGATAAGGTTGATGAGCTAGTGGCTCATAATTTGATGTAAACCATTTTTAGGTGAATTCAAATGGATTCTAGGAGAAGTTTTTAGAAAATACAAGATATGGGGTAGATACATTATATCCTACCTAATCCATCCAAAAACCCCAATTTGGATGATGGAAAAATAGTGGGAAAATATCTTAATTTCCTATTTATAGGAATATATGGTCATGAAGCAAAAGTGGTTGTTGTCATGTGCAAGAACCTAAGGAGGAAAAGAAGTTAAGGGTTTTGCTTCATCAAGTGACTAAAGAGAAGAATCTACAATGGCATGTTAAGCAAGAAGGCTTAAGGAGATGAATGCTTCAAGGATGAACAAGCTGTAAAAGTTGCAAAGTATGAAGGCCAAGGGAAATTAAGACTGAACAGAGATCTAAAATATGCAAGAGAAGTTGTATGTTGTATCAGATCAAAGCTCTATTGTCATTCTCTAACAATTGTATCAGTCTAGGGTAAATCCTTTGGATTAAGGTTGACCTAACAGTCATTTGAAAATCCTTTAATCGGGTGGAATTCCAAGTGAATGGTCTAAAGTCCTCTAACAAAGGCTCACTTCTAACAAGGTGATTGAAATCCCTTAATAGGGTCACATTTAATAGTGTGTATTGTAACCTTTAACAGGGTTGGCCTTTAAGTGAAAAGGAGTAGCATGTTACTAGTGGTTTTTCCTAAATTGGGTTTCCATGTAAATCCTTGTATCGAGTATGATGATGAATATGTTGTGTTTCATGCTTTACATTTTTGCAAGTTGATTTGACAGTAACATACAAGTTTTGGTAATTACCTAATGGATGCATGCATGGGTATGAATATTTTATGGGTTCACTAAGTTTTGAAAAGGTTTATTTTTACATTTGGACCTTGGATAACTAATTCACCCCCCCCAGTTATTCTAAAGTATTCCAAAAGTTGGCACACTTATGGTAACTAGTCACATGTTATCTAGCAAAGACGAAACACCTACTATTGAGTAGAAGAAGTACAAATTTGGAGGTTTGCAATAATTGACTCATAAAATAGAAGAAGTACAAATCCATGATTGGAGATTTACAATATTTGACTCATACAAGACCAGACATAGCTAATGCAGTTGGCATTGTTGTGAGATTTAAAGTTGATCCTAAGGAAGTACATTATGCAACAGCAAAGAGGATTTTTAGATATTTGAAGGGTACACCTAATTTTGGGTTATGGTGTGACAGATCAAATGACTTTACTTTATGTGCATATATTGATGCAGATTGGGAAGGCAATATGGATGATAGAAAGAGCACAAGTGGTGAAGCATTTTTCCTAGGAGGAAGTTTAGTTTCTTGGCAAAGCAAGAAATAAGACTTTATTTCACAAGGTACAAAAGAAGCAAAGTATATAGCAACACCAAACAATTGCAACTAGATCATGTGCATGAAAAAAATATTGAAGGATATTGGGATAGAGTTCCCACGACCTGTTATCATACATTGTGATAAAAAAAGTATAGTAAGTATGTCTAAGAATTATGTATTACATTCTAAGGCAAAGCACATATCTATTAAGTATCATGTTTTGAGAGAGAAAGTTTCAAAAAAAAAAAGATTAGACTGGAATATGTTAATACAAAGGAAAAGATTTTGGATATATTTACAAAGCCTTTTCCTAAGGACACATTTGAGTACTTACATGGTATGCTTGGGGTTATATCCATGCTTACTTTAGAGTAGATGATGCAGAGAATGCATCAACCCAGTGGTACAAAGCACTATTGTTTATCTGGACTGAATGTTGATGTTTTCTTTATGGAAGAGTATATGTGTTTGAGTGGAGTCATGAAGGACTCTTGATAGTTTGTATTGAACAATGTCTTTGGACACTTGAGTTGATTGAAGATATTGAGAAGCAAATTGACATAATGATGCCTTTAACTTTGATGTCAATTGGAGAGAGGGAGAGATTGCATGAAAAACATCTCCTAGGAATAAAGGAGAGAATGCATGGGAAAGATGAGCATATAGAATGGGGGAGAGATATGTCAATAAAGGAAGTATATCATAAAGTGAGCATCAGTACTAATGAAGAGTTATTCCTAAGAGATTCATATTTGATTGATGAAGAGGGTTTGACAAGATGAGAGCAGCAATAGTGGCAGAGTTGTATTTAGTATTCTTGAAACTTAGATATTTTTCATCTATGTTCCCACCAATGCCAAAGGGGGAGATTGTTAGGATGAGTTCTTATGATATTCCTATGGGGGAGTATCCTAGCATTTTTGGAGTACTAGAAATATTGACAACATGACTATGTGTTGCATTCATGGCCATGTTTGTCATTGATGTCAACATACCACGAAGATTGGTAGAGTAGTAGATAGTGTTTGAGATAGTATAGATCAAGGATTTAAGATGAGGTCATGTACAATTGGGGACATGTTCTACAGAGTGTCCTAATGATGTGGCTAACAGCACATATAGAAAGTTGAAGACTGGTAGCATTTATTCAAGATTTACAGAAGATGGTTTGCAAACAGAGTTTTTGAGAAGGAGTTTATGATGTTCAGATTATATCTTCTAACAATGATAGAATTTGGTTGAGAAAAATTAGATAGAGATAGAAGACATCTTGATGATGACGCCAGTAAGTGCACAAAGTTTGAAGTCACACATGTGAACATTCAGTACTTAAGAATATGGCTTATGGTATCCTTGTAAAATAATTTTTGGGCTCAATGTCTTTACTAATACTAATCGGGTAGGGAACATAGATGACAAAAAGAGCATGACCAATGGTGCATTCTTTCTTGAAGGAAGACAAGTTGTATGGGCCCACAAGAAGAAAAACTACATATAGTAGTCAATAACAGAAGAAGAGTTCATAGCTATTGCAATGAATTTCTTTTAGGTTTCTTGGATCAAACAACTTCTTGAAGGGATTCAAGAAAAGATGGAGGAACCAGTGGTTATCAACTATGACAACACAAGTGCAATCAACATATCAAAGAACCTAGTTATACACTAAAAGACCAAGCACATATCAATAAAATGTCATTTTCTGACCAACCAAAGAGCAACTGGATGATATATTCACAAAACCTCTTTAAAATGATATCTTAAAGTTTATAAGAGATAAGTTAGGGGTATTACCCCTTTCAATCCTAGAGTAGATAAACAAAGCACCAATCCATGACTTGAAATGATCAAATCACAAGTATGGATTGATGAGAAATGGTGACTACTCCATAGAGGGAGAAGTTATCAAAGGGGGAGAAGTTAAAAAGGTAAAGGGAAGAAGATAAGTGATGGTCAAAAGGAGAGAAGACAACAAACAAGCAAGAAGCCAAAAAGAAACAATAGAAAGCAGAGAGAAAGAAGAAGCATAAAAGGGAGAAGTCCAATAGAACTAAGCAAACCCAAAAAGATGACTCAAAGTGGTCAAAGGATATAGATGCATCACTTTAGGGGGAAATTTTGAGTGAAGAGAAGACAAAGTCATGACGTTTCCTTCTAGGCATGAAGTAGTGATAGAGGCCATGATCAAGTGATCAAGGTGTCATCATCAATGCCAAAAGGGGAGATTTTTGGCATGATTTTCCAAAGCCTAAGAACTAACCAATGGAGTTATTGGTATGCTTAGTTATGATTAAGTTTCTATTAATTTCAAGGTGAAGAAGGAACATCAACCAGTATGAAACCAAGATTAGTGAGCCACATTGAGTGTATGTGTGTGACTCTAACTCACAAAGGTGACCAGGGGAATGAGAAGGATAAACTCAGTAGAGGTGATGATAAATGAAAACCAATTAGATAGAGTCATGTTAAGTGAGTAAATAAAATGAATAATTATGTCAAGTATATAGGGAAGATGGAGCGATTGGTAGTCCTACAGTATGGTTTGGCTGAGTCAACAAGAAGAAGCTAATAGAAAGATACTTGTGACTACCATGTCATGAATTAGGTATAATGCACTCATCATTTCATTTAATGGTGATGGTAATATCACATTGAGTACAGGTGAAATAATTCAAATTTGAATTCTTTCCAGCAAAGAAAGCCATCATGGTTACTGAACATCTGTGACTTTTGTTTAAACACACTGCAATTGATAAGAACAGTGCATAATAGTAATAAGAGACCAAGCTCGGTATAGGCTTGAGAATCAAAATTTTGAATTCACAAATTAGGGTTTCAAAGAAGATCATGCAAAGACTATAAAAGATAATTTTTATTCAAGGAAAAAGGTTGGATTGTAGAGTGAATAGAAAGAGAGACACAAAGATAAGCTAGGTGTAATCTCAAAGTGAGAAGAGTGGCATTGAGAAGTCACAAACATGGTGTGAAAGAAATGCATGCGCACATGGTAAGAACGTGTATTCATGAATCTTTAACGTAGAAAGAAAATGGACTAATGACAAACTATACTAGACCCAAGATATCATCAGAAACAAGTAATCTCTACAAGCATCTCATGTCTCCCTAACTACAACCGCTAAAATAGTTCTCAGACCAGCCTTTTAGTGATAGTTCTAGAATGGGATGTTGCTAAAAATGCAGATCTATGATGAAAAATGCAAGATCTATGACTATAATATGGATTATATGTGAAATGCAACTCCTAGAAATGCTCTTGAAATGATCATGCCATGAGCTAAATATGCAATAAGTGAAGCTAAATGATACCAAATGATGCTAAATGACATAAAATGATACTAACAATTCTATGAAAAAACTATAATAAAAATGCTAAAACAGTGAGTCTAAATATGCCTATAGTGTAGATACATAAAAACTAGGGTCCCTTGTCTCTTAGATTTCCCTCCTATTTATAGGATTGTGAAAGGGGTTCGGGTAAGAACCAAGAATTTTCACTTTTGACTGGGGGTGAAGGTGAAACTCAAAATATCTCATAAGAGACTAGGAGGAAGAGTCCAACAGACTTGGTTTTGAGGATAATATGAAGATTTTTTAAATTATTTTAAATGGTAAAAGGAAGATTTCCATCTTGTGAGGATAAAATGATTTTATTGATTTACTAAATGATTTATTTTCAAAATTTTGTCTTTTTCCTTCCTCCCTTTTTGAATTTTATTTTGTGAATTTGAATTATTTTCTTCCTCTTTTAAAGTTGAATTAGGTCTTGTTGATTTGATAGGTGATTAATGACCTGATGTGATTTTTGATTTAAAACTTTGTTGTGTTTCTTCTAGTTTTCTCTTTAATTTGGTCCTGATTGATCGGGATTGCATGATTTAAATCTTTGCCAAATTTTGGGTGTCTACAAATGTCCCTCTTTGAGCTAATATGTGAAGCATATTAGTTCAAAGACTATCTTGATTTTTTGATTTTAGGTCAAATTCTGATACTGGATGCCTGCTCGATGATATTATGTCATTTCATCATTATCATGGTCTCTGTCTGTTGATGGCTTGATGTTTGATCATCGATGATTTGATGTTCGATCACTAATGATGTTTTGATTGTTGATGATTTGATGGTTGGATTGCAATGTTGATTTGGGATTGCAATGGTTTTGTTTGGATACCATTGGTTTTGATGTTTGTGAACTTTTGGCTGGGGTAGATCATTTTGATGTTTCAAAAAAATTTAATGCCCCGGCTTGGTTTGATGTAGATATACTACCCCCTCCAAAATAAAATTGAAAGAGAGTATGAAAATATGAAAGTTGAGTAGGTTCGAATTTTATTTCTAACATGGTGGGAGATTGGCAAGAAAGATACTTATAATGGTTTGATACAACACCTAAGTCGGTTGTGGTGATCAACAAATGGCCAAAGGGGATAAATAGTTGAAAAGTTGATATAAATGCCACTTGGGGGGTTAAATAGGTCAAAAAGACCTTTGACCCTTGTCATTTTCACTTTTGGCTTTTGCATTTGGTGATTTGGAGCTCTGATCCAGCAAAGATGGTGGGGCCATTATGCAAGCATAGATTCAAGAAGGGTCATCAATATGAGCATCCAACGGACTAAAATGCCTCGTATGTCATCAAGATCCAATTTGTTTGAGATTTAACTTTTTTACCTATATTTTGTGATTTTTGCATAGGTTTGTAGGGTAGGTGTGTTAATTTCAAAGATTTAGCACATTTGAAGTTTCTTGTGGCACATTTTTTTTTTTTTAGTGCTTATACATAGTGTTATAACGCATGCGCAAAGCATTTTAGCACATTTGGAAACCCTAGGTTTGTAATAGATTAGTTCATTTGGTAGATAATAATGCATTTGGTCAAAATAGCTCATTCAAATAATGTAATAGTTCAAATGAAACATTTTCTAGTGCATTTAAAATAATAGCACATCTCTGTCATAAAATAATGCTTTTGAGCATTATTGTGGCACATTCAAAGAAATAGTGCATTAGAGAAATATTTTAGCACATTTGGAGAATTGTGTAGCACATTTACATGGAATAGCACATCTGCATGATGTAATAGTGCATGTGAGATGGGATAGTGCATATAATCTATATAAGGGCACTTTTGCATGGTAGAGGAGGGCAATTGAATTATGTGACTCATTTGACGGGGTATAGATGATTGGTCAAGTGTAAGATAATGCCAAAGATTAGAGTCTTGGTTGGTCAATCAGGGATGGGCATAACAAATAAACATTAGTAGTTAGGTATTCATAAAGTAATGTTTTTAGGATTGATATGATAATAGATAGGTAATGCCCCGACTCAGGATACAGAGTAAGGAAACCAAACCAGTCCAACTTAGGATAGAGAAAGATGAGTAATAGGTCCAAGATAGGACCAATAGCTAGATGGCTAGATGTGATTATAAGATTGATTTTGGATGATCACTTTGTGAAAAAAAAACTAATGCATTGTGTTTGCTTGATGAATGATAGGTGTGTGGGTGAAAGCTCATTGTACGAGAACTCTATTTGTGGCCCTTAGAGTCAGTGGGTCGATTTTTTGATCCAAATAGGTAGGTGATTGATAGGTGTGGCTTCATGTATTTATTGCAGATGCCCCAATTCCAAGTGAACAGGGGATGATTGATAGTTGTGGTCGAGTGGTGGTACTTGGACCACAACACATTCCAAGTGTTGATGGGGGAGATGACAATGACTCCCGAGGATGTGTATAGGATTTTTTGGATCTCGACTATAGGGGATTTGGTGTACTATGATTAGACTACTAGTGGGGCTACATTCTGAGACTTTTTCAAAGATGATAGTATTGGTGATGATAGCATGTCCTAGTTTCAGATGTTGCAGTATGATGCATTACTAGCAATATTGGCAAGACTGATAGGTGGATTTCAGTTGCCAAATCATCGAGGCCGAGGGTGTCCATTTGGATGGGGTTGATTGATTCAGGAGATGATTGATGAGCCACAGATATTTGCATGGGGTGGCTATAGTTTGGCTCGTTTGTATCATGATTTACATGAGGTTGTATATTAGGGGGCCTCGTCATTATCAACAGGGGTCATTTTGCTACAGGTATGTACATGGGAGCATCTACCTATTACACATCCAATGTGTGTACGACAGTGGCCACAGGGCATGCCATATATGTATACTTATTTGGGTCCCATCATGCAGCCCCATTTGGGAAAGACAAAGTATTGTTGCTGGATACTAGATGATATTGATGAGGTCATATGGAGACCTTACAGGTTTACAAAGCCATGGGCAGAGGACAATGATGAGATGGTGTATTTATTTAGTCCAAGGTTTTTACTTGGTCATATTCCTTCTATACTAGAGTGGTTTTGCTTCACATGAGTGGTGAGGCAGTTTGGTCGGCAACAAGGCATACGATAGGGGACTACACATTATGCTTGGGTTCAATCAAAGAGAGTAGTGTGGGGACCAACTCTAGAGTATGAGGCTTGTCTGGAGGCCTTTTTATAGATGATAGATACACCATAGCCTTGGGCCTTACGAGATGGAGTAGCACATGCTGGGATGGAGGGGGATTATGCATAGTGGTTTCAAGATCATCCCTTCTCGAGATACATAGATCCAGTCGAGCCGATGCCAGGTATTAATAGGCCATCGAGTAGGGGAGAGGATGATGATGATGAGGGTAGTCCATGGAGAGGCAAAGGGAGGTGACAAGCCAAGGTCAGAGTGGGAAAAGTGTGAGGGAGATGAGGTCGAGTAGCCGTGGTGTTACAATAGAGGGGAGTGGCATGAGGCCTAGTGCAGGGACCTATGGGTGTAGGGAGAGCTAGGGATGTTCGCGGCCGAGGTGGTGCATGGGTGAGAGGAGGGATGGTTGGGTGGCATGATGGAGTAGAGAAAAATGAGGGTGAGATTGCTAAAGGATGTATAGTTTGTCCGCTGACAGAGACCACGAGTGCAGGGGCCTATCAGAGATCCACCAAGTGCACAGCCACAGGTGCAATAGCAGGTATCACCAGAGGCACATCCACCAAAGAGGTTTGGGGGATCAACTGATTTAAAGACTCGAGTGAGCACCATAGAGGCTCAGATGGGTGAGGTGTTGAGTACCTTGCAGATACTCATAGCAATGATTACACCAAGACCACCACTACCACCGAGGATAGATGGGGTATCATAGAGTCAGATAGCTGTGGTTGCACCTGTTGCACCATCGATAGAGGTGATAGAGTAGGCACAATGAGAGGATACAGGTGCCCCTAGTGAGTAGGGACTATCAGATCAGGCACCCTCACAGGGATGAATTTATATGATTGTACTATGGCCTCATTAATCATTGTGTATGATTATTCTTGTGATGTTTACTGGACATTTATGCTAATGTACTTATTTGATCCTTCATTATCATGTATGTTATATATTGTTCATGTGATTGTATCTTTCTGCAAGACTATCAGATTGTCATGTGGCTTTATGGGATAGCCAAGCTTTATTGATGTTTTGGATGTGTGCAATGATTATGTCATGGACTTATATTTTCATGTGATTGTTTGATGTGATGATTATGTTGACAGTGGATGTGGATGTGTATATATATGTGAATGATTAATGTAGATGAATCATGATTTAGAGGAGATGGTAGGTTATTGATGATGTAATGAAAATGTGATGTGGTAACATGAATGTAATAAAATGAAATGAAATGACATGGAATGAAATATGAAAAGAAATGAGATGTGATAACATGACATGTAATGTAATGCAATGAACTAAATAGTGACATGAGATGTAATAAAATAAAATAAAATGTGATATAATGAAATATAACATGAGGTAATGAAAATGATTGGAAATACAATATAATGCAATGAAAGGAGTAATGATAATGCAATGAAATGAGTAATGAAAAATGAAATGAAATGAGTGATGAACTAAAATGTGCAATGAAAATGCAATGAAATGGGTAATATAAATGCAATGAAATGAGTAATGAAATGGAATGTAATAGACAACAAGATGAAATGAAATGAGGTGAATTGAAATGTGGTATGTAATGAAATGAACTAAAATGAGTAATGCAATGAGGTGATATGTAAGATGTCATGAAATGAAGTGAGATGGAACAAGAGATGAAAATGGAAAGAACGACGTAATGAAATGAGATGAGTACGAAATGAAATAAGATGGGTAATGAAATGGGAGAGAATATGAAATGAAATGAAATGATATGAAAAATGAAATGAAAATGAGATAAAAATGAAAAGGGTCATGTAATGAAATGAAATGAAAATGAAAATGCAATGGGATATGGAATGAAAGGAAATAAGATAGGTAACAAGATGGAAGATGGAATAAAATGATATGAGATAGGAAGTGAAAATGAAATGGATGATGAAATGGATTATGAAATGCAAATGAAATGGATTGTGAAATGAAATGAAAAGGAAATGATGATGAAAATGAACATGCAATGGGATATATAATGAAATGCAATTGAGTAATGAAATATGAAATGAAAATGAGAGGATGTTGATTATGGAAATGAAATGAAATGAAGGAGGGGATGAGAAGAAATGGCATGAAATGAAATAACAAGAAATATCTTATGAAATGCAATAAGAGGAGTCATGAAAATGAAATGGAATCTGAATTGAAATTGTTTGAGATTCAAAAGCTTTGAGTTGGTATGTCAATTTTTTCAATTCGAAAGCCACTAAATGAATGGATGAAATGGTGAAATGAAAGAGATGGAGAATGAGAAAAGTTGATGCAATGAATCAAATGAAAATGGAAGGTGGTTAAATGAGATTGTTTGAGATTCAAAAGCCACACAAGGTAGTAAATGAGGTGGTGCAATCTGATGGTGAATTTATGGCATGTAATGCTAGCGTAGATGAGGTGAAGAAACAAAGTTCATGAGTGCACATAAGCTTGCTTTAAGGGTGATGTTGATGGTGTTGCATGTGTTGTTTATAACCAATTGTGAAATTGCTGAGTAATGTTGGTGAATTGTAACCTAATTATGGACCAACCAATTGTGTCACAAGGAACCCAAGATGAAAAATGCAAACTAGATGAATGCAACTAACTATCACTTTTTCAAAGAGAGGAAAACTAATTGTCATCATAGAGCATGTGATAAAAGTGACTGAGTACAACCACCACTAGCTCAGTTATAGTGATATGAATACTTTGTCACACTGAGAAGTACCAACAAAGAGGAACACTATACAAGAAAACATGACAATCACTAAGAAACAAAAGCTATAGCTGCAAAATAATAAAAATAGGCATGCCAACCAGTCACATGTCAGACAAAAGATCTCACCTAAGGTAACGCACAAAATTGGTCAAGGTACACCTAGCGTTCCATTTGAGAGGAGGCTCTTATAAGTGGACACCAATAGTGTGCAAAACCAAAGGTTCATAGGAATTAAGCAGTGAAAAACCAAAAAAATATCATGACTTTATCTTGGTACCTCTAGTTGAACACATCATCGAGATTCTAAAAGTACATGATAGCATAGAAAACCATAATTTGTGAACCAGGCATGCTTCCAGTTGTGTGCAATAGTAATGTGTTGTTTTTTTATTTCATTTAGGTCTGCTAGGGTGTAATTTGTTGTATCAGGTGGATGAGAAGGCATGGGATGTGTCAATGGTGATTTAGCAACACAATGTAGTGGTTGGTGTGCATTGAAAGAAATTTGGGTGATGAAATGTCAAAGTTGAAGGTCAAATGTACTAGGTACTAGTGCGGCAAGGTGCAGAGAGTGGATACAAGGAAGATTGGTGCAGAACGGTGCTCAGGTGAATGATGGCTATAAGGAGGTGGATAGTGTGATAATGAATCAAGGTAAAGTGGAGAGTAGAACGTGATTATTGGAGACAGCGAGAAGTTGTGGGAATCATGCAAGTGAAAGTATGTCGGGATCACCAAATCAATCATAGCGAGAGGGTAACACTAACCAAGGAAGGTGGAGGAGGAAGCAAGGGCAGAGAGAAAAATGTGTTAGGCAAACTTTCGAGGAGTGGGTGGATCAACCAGAACTCCAAGTGTTACTTTTGGGTCCAAGTGAGACAAGCCAACTAGAAAAAAGGTCAGCACAACCCAAAGAGGTGGGAATGGAGGTGGAAGAAATGCCCTTGTCAGATCTAATAATGTTATCTAGGATGGCAGTGCAATAGGCACTGTAGGAGGTAATAGATGATGGGCCAATGATGCAGGTGGAGGATAGTTCATCTGAAAAGATGAAGAGTATGTCGAGGACAGAGGAGGAAGTGGGGGAGATGAAGTCTCCTAAGAAGTTTGTGGGAGAAACTGCAAAGGATGTGGGGGGTGTTAGTGGTGGTGAAGTATTGAGTGGAATGCGATAGTGGATTAGCCTTGGGATGCTGGGACGAGGGAGCAAGCATTGTAAATGTGGGGGAGCTATAGCTAGAGGTGGGAGATAGTGATCATCACAGGACATGGAAGGATTATGGAACTGTTGGTGATAGAGAGAGTGTGAGCAAAGAACATAGAAAAGGAGGTCGCATTTTTGCTAGGATTGATGGAGAAGGCTGAAGAGGATCGGCCACAAATAGAGACAAAGCAACTGCAAGTGATGATAGATGTAGAGCAGGCGCAGGTGAAATCACTAGAGATGGAGTTGCCTGTGGAACATGCACGAGCAGAGGGAAGCGATACAAGAATGCGAACCAAACGATCAAAGTCACAACGGTTGCAAGAATCAATGAAGATGGCATAGGTAGGTCTGGAGAGTGTGCAAAATGAGCTAGTATTATTGTAGTCCCAGTCAAAGTCATTTAGGGAAGCAATTGTGAAGGAAAACACCTTAGCATTGAAGTTGCAGGAGCAGTTAGCATTAAGTGAGGGGAAGGTGAGGCAACTACAATAGTGTTTGGGCAAAGCAAAAGTGGATGTAGAGCATTGGCAAATGATGACTAATCAAATGCAACAAGAGTAGGATGCATCCCAACAAGCGATCACTGCTAAGGGGATAAGCAAGTTGGTGGAGAATGTGTTTGTGGAAATGCACCGAACGGCCAAGGTACACCAAGAAGCTACTTATTGGATGTGACATTATTATCAGGCATTCCTACATGATGACCAGCGAGAGACATAATTTATAGATAAAGGATTTGCAGCTCTGTTAAACATACAATTACATGGTGGAAGGTTTCCAATTCCTATGGAAGCGGTATGGACACGTAGGGGGTTGACACTAGGAGCTTCTTCATCTAGAGCTAGGTCAAAAGAGACATCTTGTTATGCCACCTCCCTCGGAAGCAAGAATAAATAATCCACTAGACATTGTTGGGATGTAACGCAGTTAATGTTGTTGTAGGGGAATAAAAAGTTGGTGTCAGCAACTAATGTTGATTGTAATGCATTTTCATGTGTATTTTTGGTATTTTTGAAATATATTTGGATGTTTTTGTGATTTGCTCGAATATTTAAATGTTTTTATGATTTTCTTGAATATTTAAATGTTTTTGTGATTTTCTCAAATATTTAAATGTTTTTACGATTTGGTGATAAATGTCAGAACAGTTTAACTCTCATAAAATGGGAACAATACCATCCATAGAGTGAGGATAACCGTGACGGGTTTAGCAAGAATATATGTGTGCATATGAAGAACTAGTATAGACAATAATAATGCCAACAGGAGGGCGTTTCTCTAGGGGTGTGATGAGACAGACATTCTTGAGGCCTATGAAAACGCGTATGGGGCTCAAAAGAGGACACGTGGGTCAAACCTAAGAAAGGCATGTTGGGGGCCTAAAAGACATCGAGGGTCTTGAAAAATGGCAAAACAAGGCCTATAAAAAGGCATTTGGGCCGAAAAGGCATTTGAGGGGCCTCAAAAAGGCGCTTGAGGGGTCCAAAAGGATGCTTGGGCCTTGAAAAAGGTGCTAGAGAGGCCTAAAAAGGTGCTTTAGCCCTAAAAAAGGCACTGGAGGGGTCCAAAAAGGACGCATGAGCCTTGAAAAAGGTGCTAGAGGGGCCTAAAAAAAGTGCTTTGGGCCTAAAAAGGCATTGGAGGGGTCCAAAAAGGACGCATGGGCCTTGAAAAAGGTACTAGAGGGGCCTAAAAAAGGTGCTTTGGGCCTAAAAAGGTGCTGGAGGGGTCCAAAAAGGATGCTTGGGCCTTGAAAAAGGTGCTAGAGGGGGAAGCTAAGCTCACACACTTACGTCTACTTATTTTGTGGCTCTGGTTGAGAGAGGATGAAAGAGTCTAATGGATATCTGGGCTTTCAAGATAGCATTGACATATTTGTTGAAGGAGGCTAGACTACTCATGGCCATTGCAACTTAAATAAGACTAATAATTTGTGGGGAATTGTTGCTCTTGACAAGAGGAGGGAAGCAAGGGCACCTCTTGTGCTATCTGCATTGTGCCATATTTTCCAAAGTCTGACGAAATGTTTTAGGACATTACGATGCTTCTTCTTAATATTAATAGAGCATGGTGGGAGTTGATGTCTTGTTGTATAGCCAAATTGAGAAATTGACAGGAATTTTGGGGTGTTATTGACAAGAATTGCCCCCATTTTGAATGCTTTGGGCTAGTTGTGAAGTTTTAGATGACTTTTGAATTATTATTATTTTTGGACATTTTGAATAATTTCTCATTTTTTTTGACATTTATGGACAATTTTTGAATATTTTTTTTGGTAGTTTTAAACTATTTTTGGATTTTTTGGTTTTTTTAGGCTATTTTTGGATTTTTTTGGTTGATTCTTGGGATTGTGGGAGTGAAATGGAGGATGTGAGCAAGATTTGGTGGAATATGGGGGTAACCAGGACCATGCGAGGTACCTAAAGAGGCAATGAAGGAGTTTATGACACCAAATGAGTTGACTAAGGGCTAAAATAAATATTGGAGATCATTGGGCAGGGTGAATGGTAGAGATGTGCATTGATTTTCCTAAAATTCATGTCTACAGTATCTCAATACATAATCAAACTTGCTATGTTGTTGAATTTGTGGTGCTCCCCATTGTTGTTGTCGTACTAGTTGTTTCCACTATTGTGTACATTCACTCAAGGAAAAGGGCTTTGATTTTCTCTTGTTATTGTTATTATTATTTCCATTATGAGCTATGTTTCCCTTGCCTTAATATTGTTGCCATACTGATTATTTTCGCTACTATGAATCCATTCTTGATGCCAAAAGATCTCGAAACTGTAACCCACAAATTTTTCTCAAGGGGGTATGTGTGAAATTAATTCTAGATCGAATACCAACCTGATAGATTATGCTAGCTTCTCAACCCCAGATAAAAAAATAATTGTCTGCCAAATACCTCCAAATAATTCAACTGTAAATGTTACCCCTTTCTCTTATTCCCATATTCTACTAATTGCATTTGGAAGCCACAAAGAACCAAAATTTGTCTTAAAGATAGTAAATCAACCATTCAACTGCAGCCCTTTTCAGCATTGAAGGCCTTGTGTTGCTTAGGGAAGTCTAAAAGTGCTATCTTGTGCCCCTTTTCAAACCAAAAGTGACGTTCTCACTTCTTTTGTACCAAATTTTATTTTTTTTTTTTGGTGTTTTTGATGTTTTTCAATTTTTTTGGTATGTTTGATGTTTTTCAAATTTTTTAGTATTTTGATGTTTTTCAATTTTTTTGGTATTTTTGATGTTTTTCTCAAAGCTTTTAGATATAAAATTGTTTGAGATGGATGTTGTTGATAGGTTCTACTAATTCTTTACCATCACAATCTGAAAGTCAATAGGTACCACTCCCAAAGGATTTTGTGATAAGGTAAGGACCAATCTAATTGGCCTCCCATTTCCCTTTCTTTTCTCTTGCTGCTTGGTTCTTGGGGTTTTCTCTAAGCACTAGGTCACTAGTCTGAAAAACACAAGGTTTGACCTTTTTGTTATAATGCCTTGATAATCTGTTCTGATACGTTTTGAGATGGTCATGGGTTGTACACTAATGTTCCTCTAACAACTCTAGTTGTTCTAGATGGGCCACTCTGTAATCCTCATTTGATAGGACATCTTGAAGAGTAAGTCTCAAGGATGGGATCTCAACTTCTAAAGGGAGGATAGCCTTACAGCCATAAACCAGAGAGAAGGGTGTCACACCGATAGGCATCCTAACACTCATCCTATAGGCCCAAAGGGCAGGGTTTAACTGTAGATTTTTCTTGAGGATGTTGATGATAGTTTTTTTGGTAGCTTCTACTTGGCAATTGCCTTGGGGATAATAAATAGATGAAGAATGGTGTATAATGTGAAATTTTTCACATAATTCATCAATTATTTATTTTTTAAAATACAAGGCGTTATCTGTGAAGATTTCATGAGGTATGCCAAACCGACAAATGATATGGTTGAGAATGAAAGAGGAGATTTATTTTCCCGTAGAGTCCGCAAGTGGCATTGCTTCGACCCGCTTGGTGAAGTATTCAATGGTGGTGATAATCCACTTATGCCCACTGGAGGAGGTGGATGGATGGCTCCAATCAAATCAAAACCCCATTGATAAAAAGGCCATGATGTGGCCAAAGGATTTAGCTCTTGGGCTGGTGCATGAACAAGGTTGCCATGGATTTGGCATTTTTTAAAGGTTTTCACAAAATCAATAGAATCCTTTTCCATGGTTGGCCAAAAGTAGCCCATTCTTAGAATCTTCTTGGCTAATGTGAACCCACTAGAGTGTGACTCGAAAATCCCTGCATGGGCTTCTTGCAGAGTGACTCTAGACTCATCCTTCTCGAGACACCTAAATAGAGTATCATCAAGACCTTTCCTATATAGTGTGTTAGCCATCAAGGCATAACGGAAGGCTTGGTGAATGAAGTTTCATTTGCGGTTATGTGAAAGGTTAGATGGAAGGGTTTTGTCATGGAGGTAAGTGATAATGGGATCATACCAAAGAGAATTTAGGGTGTTTAGATGGCAAACGATAAGGGAATCGGATTGGGTAAATGCGGGTTGAACCACCCCTTCCACTAGGAACTTGTACCACTTGTGTTGTTCTGGGACCTAAAGTAAGGAGGCTAAGGTGGCCATAGCATCTACTGCTCTATTCCTTTCTTTGGGAATTTGTTCAAAAGTAATGTGAACAAAACATGCCTTAAGTGCATCGACTATATGTTTATAAGGCAACAATTTTTCATCTTTTGTCTGATAAGTATCATTAACTTGGTTGATGATTAACTGGGAATCTCCATAAACTTCTAAGGCTGTCAGTTTCCATTCCAAAGCTAGCTTGAGACCCAAGACCAAAGCTTCATATTCAGCCATGTTGTTGGTGCAAGGGAAGAGCAGTTTGTATGATTTGGGGATGGTAACATCAAGTGGCGTGATGAACAAAATACCGGCGCTTGACCCATGGTGTGTGTAGGAACCATCAAAATAAAATTTCCATGTGATTGGCTCTACTTGAAGGATGTGCATATTAGGGAAGTCAACTAAGATAGGATTGGAACTTTCGATGAGCGCATATGCCAATTGATCAGCAATGACTTGTCCTTTTATTGCCTTTCTATCCACATACTCAATGTCAAACTCGCTTAGGATCATTACCCATTTAGCTAGTCTACCCGTTAATGTTGTCTTGCTGAGGAGGTATTTGAGAGGATCAATCTTGGATATGAACTTGACTTTGTGCGTCAGGAGATAATGACTTAGTTTTTGGGAAGCAAAAACTACGGCCAGGCAAGCATTTTCGATGAAAGAATAATTAAGCTCATAGTTGAATAAGTTGTGAATCATGTAGTAAATGGCTCATTCTTTTCCTTGGTCATTTTCTTGTGCCAGGAGGGCTCCAACTGACTTATTTGTTACAAAAATATATAATAGTAATCGTTTGTGTGATACTAGAGGTACCAACACTGGCGGATTCATCAAATAGGTTTTAAGTGTTTCAAAAGCCTTCTGACACTGATCATCCCACTTAAAATTTATGTCTTTATGCAAAAAATGTGTGAAAGGTCTACACTTTTCCACCAACTAAGAAATGAACCAACACACTGATTAAAGCCTACCTTGAAGAGAGCATAACTGATTCAGGTTCTTTAAAGGTTGCATACTAACTATGACTTGTACCTTCTCGAGGTCAACTTCTAGCCCTTTAGGTAAGATAATATATCCTAGGAGCTTGCTTTATTTGACATCAAAAGCACATTTCTTGGGATTGAGCCTGACCTTAAACGCTTCTAGGCAGGTGAATATTTTGGCCAATATGGAAAGATGTTCTTCCCTACTATGTGATTTGGCAAGAATGTCATCCACATAATCTTCCATGAAGATATGCATCATATCATGAAAAATAGTGGTCATGGCCTGTTGATAGGTTGCCCCAATGTTCTTTAACCTAAAGGGCATTACATTGTGCCCCATGCACAAGTGAAAGTTGTTTTCTCTTGATCTTCTAGTGCTATTCTAATTTGATTGTGTCTTGAAAACCCATCCATAAGTGAAAACATGGAATAGCCTACTGTGAGATCGACTATGGTGTCGATATTAGGGAGAGGAAAGTCATCTTTAGGGCATGCTTTGTTTAAATCCTAGAAGTCAATATAGATGCATATGCTGCCATTCTTCTTTGATATTGGGACAATGTTGGAGATCCATGATGCATATGCTAGGGCCCGGATGAAATTGGTACTAATTAATTTTCCCAATTCTACTTTCACTAATAGGGCTATATGCGGATGCATCTTTCTAATTTTTTGTTTTACTGGCTTAACCTCTGGAGAGATGTTAAGATGGTGGAGGATTAAGGTTGGGTCTAAGCCGAGCATGTCCACATAAGACCATGCGAAGTTTATCTATCTTTCTTCGAAGAATTCAATGAATTCCTTCCTTTCTTTTAGACCCAAAGATTGTGCTAAATAAATGACCTTTGGTTCTTGTTGTGTGCTGATGTTGACCGATTCTATAGGCTCAATCAAAATGGAAGATCGCTCCTCAAAATGTTCAGGTAAGGTATCAATTACCCCATCCATGGGTGCCACAGTTGGCTTTTAACCTTGAGATACGTCACTTCTATTTGTTTCCATTTTTTAATCAAGATTAGCCACAACTTGGTGGTGGTCAATAAGGTTGGGGGATGCTTGCCTTTCTCTAGTGTGACTGAGGTGATTGATACCTGACTTGACCATATGTTCTTCTTTTTTTCTTTGTCAATGAGATGGTTCAATAGCATTAAGGTAGATAAAAACTTCACAGTCAGTGTCAAAATGAGGGAGGTGATGGGGTTTGGTTGTATCCTAGTTAATGAGCTCAGGATGGACTAGGGAAAGCGACTCATAGTATGGAAAGGGTTCAATGGGGTTTAAAGACATAACTTCATTAGATGGCTCATACGTTATATCGGTCATATCTATGACATGGGCTTCTTCTAGAGTGTCAAGGAAAGTAGAGCTTGCGAGATGCTCGTAGTAATCATTTTCAACTTCTACTAGGAAGAAGTCAGGGAATATAGTTTGAAAGTGAAACCCTTCAATGTGTTCATCATCTTCTAAGTCACCCTGATGTGTTTTTTTTCTTGGGGAATTGGTTCTTAGGCTTTGAGTTGTTCTTTGTGTAGCCAAACTGTCAAGGGTGGGTGTGTGGACAACATCACATTCTTTGTCAGGGAGAGATTCCTCAAATAGTGACTCAAATTCCCACTTAGTGGAATCATAATCATCTTCATTATTGGAGGTATTTATGGGTGGTTCTTCTGTGGAATGTGAACTGGAGAGGACCAAATTCTTATTTATGTCATCAATTGTTACCAGGGTATATTGTCCTTTGGTTTGGGTACCACACCAAGGTAGAAGAGGTTTGTGCCTTGTCTTGTCCATCATATCGTACCCTTGTTTTAGATTTATTGGACCTGAACTATGCCATCAAAGGTTCTATGATCCCTTTCCCTTTCCTTAAGGGACTATGTCCCATGTATCCCATCTTTTTCATTAGATCAAAGCTTTTCTCGTGTAGGTGGGAGGAGATATCAATGTTCTGTTGACTGATGTCTTTCACTAAGTTTGGAGGTGTGCCACTTTCTTTGACAAAATGTGCATGATATGGTTTGGTGGAAGTCATTTTTCCATGAGACCTCAAAAATAGTGGGGATCAAATAGGGAGACTGAGTACTCACCTACCCCTTTATGGTGCAACTTACATTTTCTATCAAATTCCTTCATCAGTTTATCCATTTCTTCATAGTGTAGTTGTTTGGGATCTTTTGATGATGATTTCAGTGAAGGAGCAAAAGGACCTGAACAAGCCACTTTCTCTTTACCCTTAGTTGATGTTGATAAGTGGTTTCTCATTTGGTTAGTTGAGTGTGAAGTGACTGTAACTATGGGCTAACTGTTGGCATCTATCAGTGTATCAACTTCTTCTCTATTATGAGGGACAAATGGGTTACAATACTATGCAAAGTGTTGATCTTTGGGTATGGTTATCTCTTGACCCATGTATGGAAATTTGAGGCACTGATGATAGGTGGAGGGAACGGCTTGCATGTCATGGATCCATGGTCTTCCTAGTAGAATATTGTAGGTTAATTGCAGATCTAGGACCTGACAGACAGTTTCTTTCATGACTGGCCCTACTCTAATTGGTAATATGACTATGCCTTTGGAGGACCTTTCTTCATCATCATAGGCCTTGATGGTAATCTTTTTTCTTGGGCCAAAAGCATCCTCTATGTACCCGAGGGCTTTCACTAAATTGAGTGTGTAGATATTCAAACCAGCCCCACCATCGACCAATGCCCTTTTAACTCAATTCCTATGGATGAATACTTCTATGTGCAAAGGAGATTTTTGTGGTTGTATGACAGACATGTCATCTTGAGCTGAGAAAGACATGCAGTGAGGAGTGACTAGATTACTGACCATGTTTTGGAATCTATTCATGTCTAGGTCATTTGGCACTAAGGCTTTAGTGAGTATCTATTTATGCTCCAGGGAGATTTGCAGTAGTCCAAAAATGGAGATGTGGGTCGGAGTCTTAAGCAATTGATTAACCAAGTTATATTTGGGCATGGAGGAACTTGGAGCTGATCGGTCAAGATTTGCCACTAGTCCTGGTAGGATAATTTTGGAGGCTTGACCTTAGGTGATGGCATTTGAGGACTATTTTTTATTTTTATCTTTGATTATGATGACACTTACGGTGTCATCAAATCCAAAAATCATGCCGATGGTATTATCGTAGTGGTGCACATAATTAACCTTGGTTTGTAGAGGCACATTTTGATTAGCCTTGGAGGACTCCCCCTTTTCATGACTCATGAAGGTGTTCTTAAAGGTTGTATGATCTTCATTATTACTGAGATTATTTACTTCAATAGTTCCATCGTTTATTAATTTTTGGATGATTCCCTTAAGGGCAAGGCAATTGTTTGTTAGGTGCCCTTGGTTGCGATGATAGGCACAAGTGTGTTTCTCATTCCACCATTTTGGCTTGACTTGGGGTTCATATGGTTTAGCCTCGGGTAATATGATGAGTTCATTGGCTAGGAGTGTTTTTAAAGAACTCTCATAGGGCACCCCTATGGGTGTATACTCCTTAGGTATATCAGAAGACTGATATCTTCGTGGTGGAGGAGCTTGATTGTAAGAAACTTATTGGTTGGATGTAGAGGGAGTCTTTGTGTTACGTTAATAAAATTGGCTGGTATTGTTTTGTTGAGGTGCGACACTGGGACCCGATTGATTTAAAGGGGGTTGATTTTGAGTTTTGGCATGATTGGCTTCAACTACACCCTCATTCGTGAAGTTTTTATTATTGTTTCTCCACCACAATTTTTGTTTGTCTGTGGAGTGATCAAAGGAATTGTGTGTTTGTGTGGAGTTGTTGGAAAATCTTTTACCATCTTTAGATAATTTGATTATGTCATTTTTTACCAAGGTTTATTCCACCTTAGCTGCATTTTCTAAAGTGGTTTTAAAATCTTTAGGCTCTTGGAGTAGGAACCAATAATTCATCAGTTTGGATAGATTTTTGATGAAGATATATGTTTTCACCTTATCTAGTATGTCTCTATGGTATTTAGCAAACATGTGCCTCCACCATTGTAGGAAGGTCTTGAATGACTCACTTGGGAGTTGTTTTGTGTTACATAGATCAATCTTCGTAACCTCTCTTTCAATGTTGTAAGAATATTGGGTGATGAAAATGGAGGCCAATTGTTTGAAGGTTTTAATATTGGAGGGTAATTTATAAAATCACTCCATGGCTTGCCCCCCAAGGCTCCTAGGAAATAGATGCATCAAGTACGTTGTGTCATGGACAAACTCCATGCTTAGCGTTTAGAATTGCCTCAAGTGATCTTGCGAATCCTACGTGCCAAAATATTTGTCATACTTTGGTATTTGTAAATTGGGAGGAAAAGGTGTGAAGGTAATGTTTTTATCAAACGGTAGGGGACACACCTTTTCAAGGCTAAATTCCACGAGTTGTGTTTTTCCTCTTTTCATCTTTTCCATTTATAATTTTAGGTCTTGCAATTTTTGTGTGGCTACATCTAAAGTGATTCTTCTTCATCTGATTTCAAATTGGTCACATCATAATTGGATTGCAATTTTGCATCTTGTTGTGCTAATGCAACTATGTATCATTCTTTGTCTTTTTCTAGAATCTTGTCCATGATGTCAACAAGTTCGGGATTTTGCTGAAAATCTTTGATCTTAGATTCAATGCTTCTATCATCCCACATGTGAAATGAGCCCATTTTGGCTAGGGATTTTGAATTTTGATCAAATAAGGGTGACTTAGGAGTAACTTCATTCTGTGCACAATCCAATGTTGTAGTATATTTTGGGAGGTTTAAAGGTTATGTGCATTTGACGGTTCTACTTGTTATCTTGGAACTTACTCGTATGGGCGACTATTTTGGTTTTGTTGGTACACTTGTTTTGTACGGTGGCATGAAAAGTGAGTTGGATCCTTTTAGCTTTTAAGCATTTTTCAAGAAGTGAAAGTTTTCATTGACCGTGATTTGTTTGTAGCAACAAGCTAATTTGTATAAGGTGTTTGACAATGTTGATAGGATGAGGTCCACTTTGGTGAAGTTAGGTACAGATGTGTGTTTCTGAATGTTCCTAGCTTGATGTGCAATGTGAGGTAATGGTAATTGTTGACTTGATGATGATGTAGCTTTACTTGTTTTCAAAAGATGTTTTCTGTTAGATACAAAAAAAAAATAGACTTTGTAAAATACTAGCATGAAAAAGGGTATCCGATTTTACTGTTTGTTTGCAAGTATGTTTGTAGATAGCCTCTCTTTCATGTTTTTTCTCAAATGTGTCATAGGAATGTTCAAATGCGCTATTCTAGTAATCAAATGTGCTACTTTGTTGCTCATATGTGCTATTTTAATGCTCAGATGCACTAGTTTGATTCTTATATGCACTATTTTTTGAATCAGATGAGTTGTTTTAAGTCTCAGATGCATTGTTTCATAGATAAAGGCATCATAAAAGCAGTCAGAAGTGTTATAGGAATGTTCAGAAGCACTTTTTTATGCAGTGTATGTGCAATTTCAAGGATTGTCCAGCAATGTCTTCGTTTTACACTTAGTTTCTCAATACCGGTTTGAGGTTTGTCTTTTTGGAAGGTTTGTGATCCACACTGGTGTTCATTATTAAGTTTGAAAGCACTCAAGAACAATAGTAGTGAGATTAGAATAAAATGAAAAATCACATGCACCTAGAAACAAAAAAAGGAAAAAAATGGCTTCCTAGCAAGGTTATCTAAGGTCGGTGACTATAGGTCTTAGTGTTCCAATTGTGTTCAAATTTACCTCTCCTATTACTGAGAGCTTCCCACCAACACTAGGGAGGTTTGGCACAATCCCTTGCAGGACTATGAGAGGAAGGCTATGCACCGAACACATATGGCTTGCATTCAATTAAGAATACAAGATTGGGGCAATCTCTCTTATTGGCCCTGCTAAGGCAACTCGGGAGGTAGCCCTTCTATGGCTAGATTATCCTACCTAGTGAAAAGCGAGAAATGGAAGTCAATAGATAGGTTTGGGAATCTAATCACCCAAGAGAGTGAGAGCATATCCCTACTACTTTGGCTCCCCAAACACATTAGCCACAAAGGATTTATTTCCAACCCTTATACTACTAAAAATAGGGGGCTCCTAATTAGACTACATGTGGATTATTTTCCTCATTCAACTGTAATCGATCTTTACAGAAGGTCAGGCATTCTAATCAACTCAAAGGAGTTGAGAGCATAGGCCTACTTCTTTATCAGATTAGCGAGCTTGAACGTTCTAATTAAACTATGTTTGAAAGCTTAGAAATGCCACACTTTTAATTGACAAGAGTAGTGGTCCACCAGCTTGATTCGAAGCTAGAAAGGGCTAGGCACATTTATGAGGGTCTTCATTCCTATTGCACATTATCTGCAATTTGAAAGCTTGTTTGTTGATGCAGAAAGGACCTGTAAGAAAAAAATGTTCAGATCTGGGAGTTGGATTCAAGAAACTACAACTTTCATCAAATGCGCTACAGAAATGCTCATATGCATTACAGGAAACCTCAAATGCACTATTCTATTATGCAAATGCACTATAATAAAGTTAAATACACTACGAGATACTTCAGATGCTCTACAAAAATGGTTAAATGCATCTTAGAAAATCTCAAATGCACTATTCTATTATGCAGATGTGCTATAAGAAAGTTAAATGCGCTATGAGATGCTTCAGATGCTCTGTAGAAATGGTTAAATGCATCGCAGTACTCTCAAGAGCACTATAAGAATATGTAGATGCATTAAAGAATAAAGTAAATGCATTACAAAATGGTGTATAAGCGCTACAGTAAGATTAAATGTGCAAAAATAGAGTTCATAAGTGTTAGAATATTGCTCAAAAGCATTGAAACAAAGTGCAAAAGCATTAGAAGAACTAGATCTGGCTCTTCTATGCTCAGGAAAGACTTTGGAATGTTGTTCTTGCTAATATGAGGCCTCTCAGATGTAGTAGAACCTATATTTGATCAGATCTGCACAAAAGAATAGCAAGAAAAGCACAGAACTATACTAAAAAAATGAAGGATTAGATTGAAAAACTTGAAAGTAAAGAGGCTTTTAGTTCAGCCCCACGATGGGTGTCATTTTTTACATGGTAAGAATGTGTATTCATGAAACTTTAACGTAGAAAGCAAATGGACTAATGACAAACTATACTAGACCCAAGATATCATCAACAACAAGTAATCTCTACAAGTGTCTCATGTATCCCTAACTACAACTGCTAAAATAGCTCTTAGACCAGCCTTTTAGTGACAATTCTAGAATGGGATGTTGCTAAAAATGCAGATCTATGATGAAAAATGCAAGATCTATGACTATAATACAGATTATATGTGAAATTAAACTCCTAGAAATGCTCTTGAAATGATAAGTCTGGAAGAAGTTATGTAAGTTTTGGTGATGTTTGTTCTAAGATAGAGCTTATAGAGGCATGTTCTAGTAAACTTGTTATATCTCTTAGCAGAATTGTTATATAGAGAATTGAGGTTGAGGATGTGAACAAGACATGTTGGTGATAATGTTGCTAAGTTTTCTCGTCATAATATTACATGTACAGAAAGATATTCAAGTTGCAAGGCGAAAGATTAATGTTATCGCTAAGTGTAATGTGTTCTTAATGTGGTCCTATAATAATTAATTGAGAAGGTCTAACAGTTGACTCAGGGAATTGTTTTATAGACTCGATATAAAGGAAGGACATTTTCCTTTATCATGATATGGAAGAGAATAATTTTTGTAAGAAACAAAGAGCAGAATGCAAAGTTGAGCAGAGCAAAAGTGAAGGAAACTTCATTGTTGAGGTTTTGCTGAGTGATCTGAGGTTTGATATTTGGCTCTGAGATTCGTGACCTAGTCTACAAGGTATGACAGTGATTGGTTTAGTTGACAGAGCAAAGGAAAGGAGGACATAATAGTAAATTGCATGTTTGAGCAATGATCTCTTCTTGTAATTGAAATTGCATGTTTCGGCAGTAGGCTTTTCTTGAATACATTCTACTACAACTCCTAACAAGGTTGGTACAACTCCTAATAGGGTTGGAATCTCCTAACAAGGTTGGAATCTCCTAACAGGGACTCATATGTACTAAATGTTGTAATAGATTCCTAACAAGGTCCATCCTCTAACAAGGAATATTTATATTAGTACATCATCTTGTGGGCATCATTCCCACCAAGGTTTTCTCTCTGATCAAGGGTTTCCCTAGTCAACATATCTGGTGTAATTGTCTACATGCATCTTATTATGGTTGTTTTTTACTTTGGTTGAATGGTTAAGTTTGTTTAAAGAATTGATAAGTAGGAGATAATTTCCACAGCAATTCAAATTGTGATATTGCTATCAGGATTTAACTGTGTGATTTTTGAGTCAAACTCATTGATTTTTGATATTTCTTTCTAATGAATGGTTCATAAGGCACAACACTTGGTGAAGGTTTTGCAAATGGGTTTTCAAGCTTTGGGTTTAACCATGGAGGAAACTCCATAGTTAAGCACGCTTAGGCTAGAGTAGTACTGGGATGGGTGACCTATTGGGAAGTCTTGATGCTTCACCCCTATGAGCATCACCTAGATCCAATAAGTGCTAAGTGTCCCATTTATTCTCATGAGAGATGGATTCATGTTGAATCACTACTCATGAAACATGGGTCAATGAGTTTGACTCAAAAATCACACAGTTACAACCTGATAGCAATATCACAATTGTTTAAAGAAGATAAATGTTTTAACTATCGGATAACTGATTCACCTTCCCCCCCGCCCCCCCGCCCCCCACCTCTCAGTTATCTTGGTGGACTATTGTTTCTAAAAATAACTACCATTCTACAATATTAAATGTAAGATGGAAAATATGATATGACACCTAAAATGACCCTATGAACTTTAATTAAATGATAAATTATTAAAAGCAATGTTATGTTTGTGCTTTCATTTTTAGTTTTAGTCTCAGAAAAATCATTTTTCTTTTTCACTATATTTTTGGGATTCCCTATTTTCACTACTTTTTCTAATCTTTTTTTTTAAGAAAATAATTTCTCTCCTTTTTTAAAAATTTTTGGTTATTCTCCTTTTTCCTCCTTTTCTCTTTTGTCTCTTATTTTCGATAATACAAGATATATATTAAACCTTAGATGCTCCTACATCAAATTCCCTAATTTTTGTGGTTACAATAGAATTAACCGCCTTCTTCACATGCTAGGCATACATGAGCATTGGTAGGAGATATTTTCCTTGGGCTGCAATACAAGTCTTAGGAACCCAGTTCAAAGGTAACATAAGGATGTCAATGAAATCTATTGGTAAATCCAACCACCATAATACCAACAAAGTTAAAATTACACAAGTGATGTCTTCCACAATTTCAAAATCTCAAGGTTTGTATCACTTGGATAGCTGTCTAGAGGCATAGAAAGAACTTTCGTCTTCCTCCTATTGTGGAGTGTGTTTGGCTCATATTTGTGGGCTTTTCCTTTGTGTTCTGATAGTTTTTTTAAGGCATGGCATGAACTTTGGCCCACCCTCTCATGTCACGTGAGTTTTGGCCCACTATGTTTGGGCATAGGCCTCAGTTCCTTATTCTTTTAGTTTTGTTTTCTGCCAGTACCCCTCATGCTAACATTGTGTTTCCCCTTATTTGGTTGTTACTTTATTCAAAAAAAATTAAAATTACATACCATTCCTTCATGGTAAAGAATTTGGATGCCAATGTAATCTACTAGTTCTCTTTTACATTGTAAAGGTGATGCTTCTTGGTGGGAGGATACAAATGATCACCATTTGGCCTTGTGATATTTTGATTTTCCCTTTATTGTTTCCTCTTTAGAGTCCTCATATGATGATGATGGTCCCCTAGGGTGTGCTCTTATGTATTTGGCCTCTTATGATCTACTAGAGCTATCATCTAGTAGTGCTTCAAAACCAATCTAGCATTTCAAAGTAAAGATAACTCAAGTGGGGAAGTTGATTTAACTTTATGCTCTAAACCTTAAATACAACATGATAATCTCTAAATTCTTGTAAGCTATCACATAGATGATCTTAAAGGCATAAATCCTATGTGTGGTTTTAATTAAAGAACAAATAAACTATTAATTTTATTAATAATGTAACAAAGTAATTTGGAAATAATATAATTTCTATATATGAAAAAATGTCTCAAAACTTTGATTACATATTAAGTAAAGGAAATATAACTCTAGTCTATAGATTAAAATTGATAAGATAAAATGAATAATTTTTTCTTTGAATAAATAACCTCCACAACCAAATCCTTGAGAGGGTTCTGTTACCAACTCTAATAAAATCATTGTTAAAAATTAAAAAATATTTTCTTTATAGTTTTTCTCCTATATAAAACACTAAATTTAAACACCTTTTGTAGAACAAATCTTATATGCATTCTCCAAAGGAATCTCCTGTTGAAAGGATTCATGATTTTGGGAAGTGGTCAAATTGTTTGGTTTTTGAATCATTCAAGATGGTAGGACTTCTCTAAAAAGGAGAAGGAGAATTAAATTTTAAAAATCTTCATTAAAGAATTAGGCAGGGGTCCCATGAGGGAGCCTTAAGCTCTATTATTTAGGAAGTAGGTGGTCTCATGAGAAAAATAATATTTTACTCATAATCTTCTCCTAAAATAGAAGCTCCTAATTTTAGCAAGTGAGGAAAAAGGGGTGAGGCTAGAAATAGCCCCACCGGCTTAGGAATGTTTTTTTCCACTTGTCAAACATTTGAATTTTATATTTTTAGTTAAGATATAGTTTTAGAGGGAAATTGTTTTTTTTTACTTTTTTTTAATGTACACCTTCCTTAAATTTTAAAGCTAACATTTTCGGCTCGAATATACAAAATAAGTCGTGAATACCTACCATAAAATATTCCATAAAAAATAGTATGTCCCTTCCACTCTATTTTATAGGAAGCCCCCTTCCATAAGACTGTAGCCTTATTAAGATATTATATGTTGAAAAACTAAACAAATTTGACTTTTCAAGGAAGACAAAACCCAAATCTCCCAAAATTACAGATTAAACTAGAATTGGTCTATCAATATTCAAGCCTATTTGGAGTAGTAATAATGGTCTCCTTTAATTGGTATTGAAAGTGTCCAAGTATTACATTACAAATTAAGGATATGGAAATTTTTGTACTTATTACCACCCTACACTACCTAAGATCCCAATAATGCTTGAGGAACGTGGTATAGCTTCAAGGTAGAATCGATTCAATTATAACAAGGAAACTATTTTTTTCGACATTTTAGTGGGCAGCAAATCAAAGGGTTGAATCATGATGGACTTGATTACGAATGTGACACTGAAGGTGATAGAGAACTTCAAGGCATATAAAAAAATTAATGGCATATGTTGTATCAATCTTTATACTAATTATCTCTGTTACACCTCTACTCTCTAAGTTATGAATTCAGAATTTGAACCCACAAATCCAAGTTCTTCATTCAAATTGTGGGAGTATAAGTTCATCAATTCAATTCATTTTCTCCCAATAAAATTATGGACTCTCTAAGTTACGAATTCAGAATTTGAACCCACAAATCCAAGTTCTTCATTCAAATTGTGGGAGTATAAGTTCATCAATTCAATTCATTTTCTCCCAATAAAATTATGGTCACAATATGACCAACTTCACATACACTACCTAAACAATGTGCACTTTTTCAGATTGGAATTTTCCCTCAAAAGTTGCGGGTTTCATTTTTAGTGTATGGTTTTAGAATTTACTCAAACAATTTTTTCTCTACTAAATTTTGTATCGAACCAATTATTGAGATTTGTTTTGGAGTTTGTAATATTTTAGTTTTAAACTTTTGTAAAAGTAAATTTGGTGAGAACTATGATTTTTTGCTAGTTGGTTATTGGTTGGTTGGTCTCCATTAGATTAAATGTATTTTTTTCTTGAAAGATTTTTTAAGTACATCAAGAAGCAAAGAAGGCATTTTCAAAGAGTTATGCAAATGAAAAGAAAGGAAAATTTATGTCGCATATACATTTACTCAAGAATATTGAAGAGAATTTAAGATCAAAATAATTATATTTATCAAAGTCATCAAGTATATAGACATTTTAGAAAACTTCACCTAAATCTTAGAGAAAAATTGAGATCACAATTATTATATTCACCAAAATCAAGAAGATTGGAGATGAAAATTTTAATCTAAATCTTAGAGAAAAACTAGAGCCCATCTAAGATACCCAGATTGTAATACCATAATAGCCATTTTTTATGGATACAAGTAGGCATTTTTAACGCTCTATATGAAATCATTTTTTTGCTAATGCATTTAAAGATTAAAAAAATAGACAAGGGATTCACTATATAGATAACTCACTCTAGTGCAATTAGGTTGTTTTGAATCAATGGTTTGAATTAGAATCATTTACTTTAGTTCAACTGCATCTACAATTTTCATTAATTATGAGGACTCAGAAAGCTCAATTTCCTCTCTTGTTTTCTGTAATACCCCAAAATTGGCTCATTGCCATGATACCGATTCTAATCTATCTAAATCAATTCTAAAGTCCTATTTCACTAGGCAAATCCTTGTTCTGACATTCGCTAATTGACTTAATTATCAAATGTAGAAAATCTTAATCTGCATTACTCACACTCTTTATTTAATTCCTAAGTATTGACTCAAATTAGCTACATTAAACCTATTGATTGAATTTAATTTTATTATAAGTTTTTGTACTTTAATTAAATTAAATTACTTCTTTAGCTAATGTACAAAGGAATTAAATATATTTGATTTAATTAAATATTCTCATTCTAATTGTTGAATTTAATTATTCAATTTAGAATACTCAATTATGAGGTCATATTTAATTTCCTTAAATCAAATATCTTCTCCAATATTCTCTCTTCGGTTCAAAAATGGAAACTCTCAATTGACTGAAATCATAAAAGGAATTAAAACAGTTAACTTCTTATTCCACTCAAAAGAAATCAGTTAACTTCCTTTTCATAAGGAAACTTTCCATTCTAACTGAATCTCATTTCTAATCTTGACCGTCCATCCAAATCGATCTTGACCATTGATCAATTCTTGGATTCTATTTAAGCTCTCAATTCCTCATTTCAAAGGGAGGGGAGGTTGAATTTTATTATTATCAAATTGTTGTTGTATTTTGCACTCACATAACTCATGCCATTTTTCATACATTTCTTAGCTTAATTTCATATAGTTTTAGAAATGCATACATTTAGCGTAATTTTATTTACATGTTCTTAGATTAAAATGCATTATCTCATTCTAGAATACTCTGCACACTCATATAGAATTAGTTGCATTCTTAAATCCTTCGTTCTTAGAGGGTCTAGTTGCCTCCACCTTGAATCTGAGGACATTAACAGGAAAAATCCCTTTAGATAGAAGGCAACAGGTCACCTTGTTGGACTATTCTTGGGTGAACAATCTCATGTTCATTCCAGGATGAATCCGCATACAATGACCGTGTTTAAGTGTGTGTGTTAGTATAGGCCACAATTCCACGCATACATTTTCCACACAATTGAATAATATTGAATTGCATTTATTTAACGGTTCTTACAAGTGAAAAGTATTTACTTATTCTATTTCTTTATATTTTTGGATCATTGATTGGTTATCTTTAATGTATTGATTTTGCCTTCATATTTTTAGGTCTAGTGTGATTTGATAGTTTTTTCTACAAGTTATATTAATCAGTATACTTCCTTTTCAATTAGATTTTGTATATGTTTTGTCGTCAGTATTTTAGATCAAACACTATGATCTTTCATCAAAATACAAATCAAGAGAAGAGATTTGGTAGTCTTTAATTATACTATATGTTTTGGATTGCAATCTAGACGTCTCTAATGTATTTGATTAATTTTATGTTTTGGATCTAGGGTGATTGGTAGTCTTAAATAATCTTAGTATATAAGATTGTTTATTTTGCATTGAAGTACGTAAATGATGGCATTCATTCTCAAACCTTAACATCACTTTTTCTTGAAATATTTTCTTTTACTATAATTTTTTTACAATTTTGGTTAAGTTACACAAACAAGTTTTATAAAGTTCAATTTTTTGTTGACATGAAAATTCTACAACAATATGATGGTCTCTCTGCATAAAAATAACTAGACTATAAAATATGAAAGAATAACTAGGTTAAAGAACACTTAAATTTTTCTAATTTATAATTGTTTGATTTTCCAGTAAGACATGTTAGGATACTTGCAAATAAATGCTCAAACAAATGATTTCTAGTTGAATTTATTGATTTCATAATATTAGGAAATACATTAATAGGAGTACAAACATATAAATACTATGATTTATAATATAAAAACTTATAGTTTAAAAATAAATCTTCAACTTAAACTTTATATCAAAATTATATTAAAGGGTGAGTGAGTACCCGAGTTGGTGTAAGGGTGAGTTATGAGGCATAGTGTTAGGCTTATGATCCTAGTGCTTTGGATCAACCATGATTCAATTCACACTAGATTGCTACAAACTCTTTATTAAGGTCCTAAGAATTGCGCTCTGTGGCTACCATAACACTTCTAACTCTAGGGTTTCTGCGACATCACAAGGTCATGTTGTTGGTTACAATGGATGTAATATTCAAAATGTGTAAGTGTCCAACACATATTTGGATGGTGGCAAGCTATGATCTAAAGTGTCAACGCCATTATAGGCATGGATGAAACAAGGTTTTATATTTTTGCAGAGTGAGCCCTCATGTGTGGGAGAATAGAAGTAGGACAACTAGGTGGTTTCACCCAAAATATGGGGGTTAGATGAAGGTTTTGGTGACCATTTTGGTCACATGGGAGTTATTCATTGTGGCTTTTCTACCCTAATCAGAGAAGATGTTTGGGTTATGAATGTGTGTCCTACTAAGAAACAGAAAGGGTTTGTTAAGGATGGGCAGACATGAATGGGTATGGTGAAGCCAAGGCATGTTGAGGATAGTCCCAAGGTGCACCTGATGGTTAGTAAGAGAAAACATGTGATTGGTTGGGGTATGTCTTTATATCAATCTCTCAGTCTTTTTTGAGTTGGGGGTTATTGGTCATTTCAATGGTTTTTGGTTGAACCTATAGGAACATCATTCATGGATCTCGACGCATTGGGAGACCATTCTAGATGGAGGTGTCTAGATATATCTGGCTGCTAAAGGTTTTTTTCATTACTTTTTTTAAAAAAAATTTAAAGATAAAAGCAAGATATTGTGTGATCAGTCTTATGCTTAAAGGGTAAGTTTCCATTGATGTTGAATTCATGGCACCCAAATTTTTGTCCATCAAAGAAATTTAATAGGGTCTTGGTTTGGGTAAGGCTTCTAAATATGCCCCTTCTGTTAGGATAAACCACAGACAGAAATAAAAACTACATGCAAATATAACCAATAACAAAAAATAATAGATCACACAGAAATGAACACAAGGCACCAAGATTTAACGTGGTTCACCCAATCCCTGGATTACGTCCACCAAACAGCAAGTCCAATATTATTACAATCCAGTGATTACAACCTGATTACAATCTTTAATCCCTTACAACTCAATACTGTCGCAAGAAGCAATTTCGCTCACAACATTATGAAAATACCTAACCCTAAACCCTTTTATACAAGTATTTTATCCGTTTTAGGGTTACAACATGTCGGCCATATGTCGGCCATAATATGTGGGCTACAACGTCAACTACTAATTATAAAGTATGTACAATACTATCCTGATCAGTCACCATAATCTAACACCTTCATCTTTGGTTTGATTATATGCTTGAGGATATTGTAATGCTTTAGGTGTGTTTCTGATGATTGATGAGAGCTCTTCAAATTTTCTTCATTCTACCTCTTTCCCTATACTCATTGAAATGGATTTTTCAAAGACCTTTCCAGCTAAAATGACAACCAAATCTTCTAAGGGTTGTTGGATACAATCGATGAATTATGAAGGTATCCCATTTAGATGTAGAAGGTGTTTCCAAATAGGGCATGTTGTTGTAGAATGTGTACAATGCAGAGCATCGAGGACCTCTACATGGTGGAAGGATATATTGACTGAACACTATGTTGTGGAGAAAAAAGGTGAATAAAGTCATAGCTTCTCTCAAACCTGTTGTAGTTGAAGATGGTGGATGTAAGTTGCCCCTTGAGACACACTCATCTCCAACGAAGCGGAAGGAGGATGTCAACATGGTTGGTGGTGATGGGTAGGTTACACAAATTGAGGTGGGTACATTGACTTGAAGGGAAAAATATAGATTAATAGAACAAAATGCACAAGATGATGTAGCTGAGGATGAATCTATGGTGTATGTTGTGGGGTCTGGTGCAGATGAATCTATGGTCGATGCAACGAGGTTTAAATTTTTCTAAGAGCTTTCCAGCTAAAATTACAATCATATCTTCTATGGGGTGTTGGGTACAATCGATGGATTATGAAGGTATCTCTTTAGATGTAGAAGTTGTTTCCTAATAGGGCATGTTATTTTAGAATGTGTATAGGGAAGAGTATCTATAACACCCCACTTGAGAACCTAGGAGAAATAACCTAACATGATTCAATGTTTACTGGACTATTATTTTTTTGTGAGCTTAAACAACACAAGATAACATTGTGGAAGCAATATACACATACACATCAACTACACATAAGCAATTACAAATATAGTTTTCCATTCCTCAAGGATTCCTTTAGGTTGAGTTATGTTTAAGAAGTTTATATTTTTTAATTTAAGTCTCAGACTAAAAGTAAGGAAACCCAAAAATAATAGTTGGTTTTGTTGGAGTTCTTACTGGTAAGGAACATATCAAGTGGGTTTAAACCTAATACTAGGAAGCATAAGTAAGGGACAAGCCTAAGATCAGCTAAATCCTATATTCAGCAAGGCTAAATCTTAGTTATGGGCCAACATTAGCAGAGTCATTAGGACTCTCTTTACTTTAGGCTCTACAGGGCCAAGGCAGGCAAACCTTAGGGATTGATCTTATTAACTTGGAAGGGGGTTTCGGATGATCATTACATAGTTCAGAAAGTATCAGCTGATGGGGATGGGTTGTTTGGCTCCTCTCAGGATTCTTTGGTGGCAGATTTTGTTACTATCTCTAATGGTTCAAAAGGATGCCCCTACAAAGATGATCAATACACTTGACCCTCCTTTGAATGTTGTAACTGTTGATTCAATTGTTCACCCTCTTGCAACTTTGTCTCAGTACGATGTTGTTGTCCCTTCTACTTTTATGGTCCCATCATCGTGTGGTGGTGGTGTTTCTTCTCCTGCCACGAGGGTTTTGGAGGTTGGTTGCAGTGTTGCTAACCTTGCATGGCAAAAGTTTTTTGGGAAGGTGGAGGATGGATGGATAACAGTAAAAGGAAAATTGTTCAAGCCTTCCAATCCTTCATTTGATATGTCTTTACACTCTCAAAAGACGAGACCAAAATATAAATCTTGAGGCATGGTTTTCCTTTCCTACTACTCAGCTATTCTTTTTGAGGTTGTCCCTTTTTGTTTGGTTCTCCTGTCTTTTTTGGCCTATTTTTCTTTGTAGTTTGACATGGTTCAGGAAAAATTGTCTATTTCTTTTGTAACCATGGGGTTCCAAGCACCCGTTCAACACCTTTATTGGTGGTAGAAGTGTATTGTGTTATTTGTGAGGCCACCTTGGTCACCTTGTTCTAGTTGGCATCCTGTTTCACCTTTGGGCTATTGTATTTTTTGTTTGGACTTCATTGAAACTATTTAGATTTGTAAAAGGTTTCAGGCACCCTTCAAAACCTATTTTCCTTAATCAAAAAATTAATATTCTTCTCTTCAAGGTTATCCGCTATAGCAAAAATGGTCAATGTTCTTCTATGATTTGTTGATAAACTTCCTGATCATAGTAGCTAACTATAACCACATAGAAGGTAAAAGAAAATATTTAATGACCAGCACTTTTAGTTCTTCAATATATAAAATGGTAAATTGATATCTGATTGATGATTGAATCAACATAACCCAAGTATGCAATAGCAAAAACATGTAACCTCTAAACTGACTAGTCCCTTATCCATTGATCATTCAATAAGTCAGACACACACACACATAGATACCTGAAATATACTCATATATTTGAACCTCTATTCTATCTATCTACTTTACAAATAGACATATGTTTCAAATAAAATTTGTACATATCAGATCCTCCTATCATCCTTGCAGTTCTATTAATTCAATATCAATCAAATTTACTTAGGTCCTTGACCCAACAAATATACACCAACATAAAGTTCAAAACAAGCTACAACTAGATAGTATGCACTTTGGGCATAGTCAATAGAAAACTACAAACCCACAGAAAAGGAGATAAACTTCAGCATGAAATTTCCAATAAAACTCTGTATTCGTTCCTTGAAATCAATATATCATGTATATGCACAACTCAGAGAATATACAAGGGATGAATATATAAGTTAAAATTCTTCAAAGAACACTACACTAATGTTTCTGATAATAGAGAAAATACTAAGAAATTGTATCACAATCATGAGAAAATTCTCCAGAACTGGAACCAACAATTTTGGTATCACAGCAATGACAGAAAGTTCAAACAAAAGTGGAACTCTTACAGAGAGGAAAAGAGAGAGAGAGAGAGAGAGAGAGAGAGAGAGAGAGAGAGAGAGGAAGAATCCTAGATTGGATCTGCTACTACTAAGTGTATAGTTGAAAGCTCTGCTTGTTATTGCTGTGGAAAATTGTCTCTTCCCTCACCTACCAGCAATAAAAACTTATCAATTGCTACTGAAATATCTTCTTTAGAATAATCAAAGAAACTCTCCCTTGAAGGAAAATCTGATATGCATTAAAGGTACAAGAACTTCAATCAAATTTGGCTTGACTTCATCTGCCCTTGTCGTGAATCCCTAACTGCCTCTGTCGACAAAACACTTATTACTTGCAACTACACTCAAAACATTCAACTCTTCCATTATCATCGTGAATGGATCAAATCTTATCAAAAATAGGTCATAATCTAATCTTATCTCATTCTGAAAACATCAAATCTGCACTTTAGTTGAGAATGCCCCGAAAACACAAAACTACTTGTAGCTTGTACTGCTGAATACCCATGCAAATTTTGATTGTAGATTTAGAAAGCTCAATTTTTTTTATTCCAATAGTATATCGTACTACATATTTTTGAAAAAAAAATACTCCTCTAGTGCTTGTTTGAAAATCAGGACCCCATTCCAAGTTCAGACATCAAAAATGAAAAATTTAAAAATTCCATGATTAATACTATATGAAAACTTTAAAAACTTTGAAATTAATTTTAAAATTTTTAATTCCAAGCTTTGGACGCTCAAAATTTGTAGACAAAATTAATAAAAACTTAATTTTTCCATTTTCCATATTTTTTGCCTTTTCTCCATCTGAGTCAACCCCTATTGACCACCTGGGCGCAACGTGGCAGCCTCCCATTGGCTTGCTCCTACCATCTCACACCTTGCTCTGTCATCACCCTTGCCACATGTATTCTTCTCTCAATGTCACATCTCTAACCCCAGGTTCTGCTTTAATTCCAGCGACTGGGCAAAACATGGCTAGTCGCACCCTCAGAACTCTTTCTAAATAACCATGGTTAAGCCGTGTGAAATCACAAAATGCTCATTTTTGCATGGTCAGGGCCTCCTTTTGAACTTGGCATTTCTTGCAAGTGAGTGTGCACCGATGATTAAAAATCTTTTTCGCGTCATCGCGTGGTTATCTCCAAACTACACAGTTTAGGTCGTGGACGTGCGATTAGGCATCACCTGGCATGTTCTAACATCACCATCCTATCTTCTTCTAACTATGCAGTTAGCTAACATCACCATCCTATCTTCTTCTAACTATGCAGTTAGCATTTGCATTTTTTGATCAAAATTTATTGGTTTGCGCTCCCAGTTGACCGTCATCCACGCTGGGGCCCCTTGCACATGAGCCTTGCCTCAAAAGAGGTGTGTCTTTAAGAGAATAGGCTTATTGTCTAATGTGGTACTTAAAAGTGCTAAAGGCTCTCAACCTACTCCATGTGGGATAAAGGCTTCTTCACCTGCTCCTATTGTTTATACAGGAGAAGATGATCAAGACTACTCTGACCTACCATGTTTCCATCCACACTAGGCCTCAAAAGTAAAATGGACTCTTTCCAAATTACATGTCTACACTTTTCATCAAAACAATTGAAAACGTGCAAATACAAGAGGTTAAAATGTTGTCTTGTGCAAGAAATAAACTATAAATAAGGAAGCTTCTGCATCAACCATTCAATGAAACAACTTCCTTTTACTGGGCCCAATGCTCCTTAGATCCTTATGACTTGTGAGTGTATCTCATTTGGTAATGTAGGTTGAGTTCGTTGTAACATATTCATACTCCTGCCTCAAAAATAGGGCACCTCTGCTCCAAATGCAATGCCTCCCAACGGTTTCTTCTTCATGCAAGATTTCATGGTTTCTTTCCTCTGTCACAGCTCATCACTCTCTCTCTGGTTCCATTTGAATGTGTGTGTGGTTTTCAACGTGTATGTTATGCTTTGTTCTTGCTTTGAGTTTCCTGCAGATGTCGTGATTTCTCCTCCTATTTGTAATGTGGGTGATCAACACTTCATCGTGCATGGAGCTCTGCTCCCTTTGTTGTAACCTGTTTCCTTACTTCATCACATGTATGGAGTGTTTTTTTTCTGGATGGCGCTATTCCTGGCCTTGACATAGACTTTGCTTCACTGTGAGCTACAGCTTACAAGAGCTTCCAAGTCTCCAAAGTATAAAATGGTAAATTGATATCTGATTGATGATTGAATCAACATAACCCAAGTATGCAATAGCAAAAACATGTAACCTCTAAACTGACTAGTCCCTTATCCATTGGTCATTCAATAAGTTAGACACACACACACATAGATACCTGAAATATACTCATATATTCAAACCTCTATTCTATCTATCTACCTTGCAGATAGACATATGTTTTCAAATAAAATTTGTACATATCAGATCCTCCTATGATCCTTGCAGTTCTATTAATTCAATATCAATCAAATTTACTTAGGTCCTTGACCCAACAAATATGCACCAACATACAACTTCAAAACAAGTTGCAACTGGATAGTATGCACTTTGGGCATAGTCAATAGAAAACTACAAACCCACAGAAAAGGAGATAAACTTCAACATGAAATTTTCAATAAAACTCTGTATTCATTCCTTGAAATCAATATATCATGTATATGCACAACTCAGATAATATACAAGGGATGAATATAAGTTAAAATTATTCAAAGAACACTACACTAATGTTGCTGATAATAGAGAAAATACTAAGAAATTGTATCACAGTCATGAGAAAATTCTCCAAAACTGGAACCAACAATTTTGGTATCACAGCAATGATAGAAAGTTCAAACAAAAGTGGAACCCTTACAAAGAGAGAGAGAGAGAGAGAGAGAGAGAGAGAGAGAGAGAGAGAGAGAGAGAGAGAGAGAGAGAGAGAGAGAGAGAGAGAGAGAGAGAGAGAGAGAAGAAGAAGAAGAATCCTAGATTGGATCTGCTACTACTAAGTGTACAGCTGAAAGCTCTTCTTGCTATTGCTATAGAAAATTGTCTCTTCCCTCACCTACCAGCAATAAAAACTTATCAATTGCTACTAAAATATCTTCTTTAGAATAATCAAAGAAACTCTTCCTTGAATGAAAATCTGATATGCATTAAAGGTACAAGAACTTCAATCAAATTTGGCTTGACTTCATCTGCCCTTGTCGTGAATCCCTAACTGCCTCTGTCGACAAAACACTTATTACTTGCAATTGCCCTCAAAACATTCAATTCTTCCATTATCATCATGAATGGATCAAATCTTATCAAAAATAGGTCATAATCTAATCTTATCTCATTTTGAAAACATCAAATCTGCACTTTAGTTGAGAATGCCCCGAAAACACAAAACTGCTTGTAGCTTGTACTGCTGAATACCCATGCAAATTTTGATTGTAGATTTAGAAAGCTCAATTTTTTTTATTCCAATAGTATATCGTACTACATATTTTTGAAAAAAAATACTCCTCTAGTGCTTTTTTGAAAATCAGGCCCCCATTCCAAGTTCAGACATCAAAAATGAAAAATTTAAAAATTCCATGGTTAATACTATATGAAAACTTTAAAAACTTTAAAATTAATTTTAAAATTTTTAATTCCAAGCTTTGAACGCTCAAAATTTGTAGACAAAATTAATAAAAACTTAATTTTTCCATTTTCCATATTTTTTGCCTTTTCTCCATTTGAGTCAACCCCTATTGACCACCTGGGCGCAACGTGGCAGCCTCCCATTGGCTTGCTCCTACCATCTCACACCTTGCTCTGTCATCACCCTTGCCACATGTATTCTTCTCTCAATGTCACATCTCTAACCCCAGGTTCTGCTTTAATTCCAGTGACTGGGCAAAACATGGCTAGTCGCACCCTCAGAACTCTTTCTAAATAACCATGGTTAAGCCGTGTGAAATCACAAAATGCTCATTTTTGCATGGTCAGGGCCTCCTTTTGAACTTGGCATTTCTTGCAAGTGAGTGTGCACCGATGATTAAAAATCTTTTTCGCGTCATCGCGTGGTTATCTCCAAACTACACAGTTTAGGTCGTGGACGTGCGATTAAGCATCACCTGGCATGTGCTGACATCACCATCCTATCTTCTTCTAACTATGCAATTAGCTAACATCACCATCCTATCTTCTTCTAACTATGCAGTTAGCATTTGCATTTTTTGATCAAAATTTATTGGTTTGCGCTCCCAGTTGGCCGTCATCCACACTGGGGCCCCTTGCACATGAACCTTGCCTCAAAAGAGGTGTGTCTTTAAGAGACTAGGCTTATTGTCTAATGTGGTACTTAAAAGTGCTAAAGGCTCTCAACCTACTCCATGTGGGATAAAGGCTTCTTCACCTGCTCCTATTGTTTATACAGGAGAAGATGATCAAGACTACTCTGACCTGCCATGTTTCCATCCACACTAGGCCTCAAAAGTAAAATGGACTCTTTCCAAATTACATGTCTACACTTTTCATCAAAACAATTGAAAACGTGCAAATAAAAGAGGTTAAAATGTTGTCTTGTGCAAGAAATAAACTGTAAATAAGGAAGCTTCTGCATCAACCATTCAATGAAACAACTTCCTTTTACTGGGCCCAATGCTCCTTAGATCCTTACGACTTGTGAGTGTATCTCATTTGGTAATGTAGGTTGAGTTCGTTGTAACATATTCATACTCCTACCTCAAAAATAGGGCACCTCTGCTCCAAATGCAATGCCTCCCAACGGTTTCTTCTTCATGCAAGATTTCATGGTTTCTTTCCTCTGTCACAGCTCATCACTCTCTCTCTAGTTCCATTTGAATGTGTGTGTGGTTGTCAACGTGTATGTTATGCTTTGTTCTTGCTTTGAGTGTCCTGCAGATGTCGTGATTTCTCCTCCTATTTGTAATGTGGGTGATCAACACTTCATCGTGCATGGAGCTTTGCTCCCTTTGTTGTGCCCTGTTTCCTTACTTCCTCATGTGTATGGAGTGTTTTTTTCTGGATGGCACTATTCCTGGCCTTGACATAGACTTTGCTTCACTGTGAGCTACAGCTTACGAGAGCTTCCAAGTCTCCAAAGTGGGGTGTTCTCTGCTCTGTTGGGGGCTACCGCTTGCCAATGATTCATTGCTTTGGACCATGAAACTTCTCACATCAATCTTCAAACTTCCAAGCCTTCGGTCCATAGAACATGTGGCCCTCACCTCTTGAAAATCTAAAACATTTGAAAACATCTTCAGCCAGTTTCTCCTTTGTATGAAACAATTTGATGGAAAATTGCCCTATCCTATAACAACTTTGAAAAGATTAGGACTAATGAAATGACTCATTATTTTCATTTGCACATAGAAACAATAAAGTACACATTATCCACCTCATTTTTACACTGTCCACTGCTAAGTTATCATCATTCTATCTAAGCCACCCTATGCATCCAATGTCTCCTTAAAAATTATGGGTAGCATCCCAAATTAATCCTTTAATCTTCATTTCACTAGCATCCTCTTATGGCCATATTATCCTACCATTCCTCATACTTGCCAATCTAAATCATTTCGTGTATTTCATACATAATCCTATGTATATCCACTTGCTCTGAAAAGATCATATATGCACATCAAACATGCAATAAGCCATAGTTGGTTTGATCTCTCGGAATACACATAGTCCCTGCAATATTGTATTTATATTATGAGATCAGTCCGGGCCCAATGTGTGTCTGGTTAAAAAAAATTCAAACTAAAACACCTAACTCTTCAAATTAATCAATTAATCATCTAGAAATGATCAGACTAAAAGCGATCACTAAACCATCATTTAAAACTGATGTTACCACTTTCTGTAAACTAAGAATTTTGTGCCAAGAGATCCTCTGACTGGCCTTAAAAACTAATTGAAACTGACATCCGGGCCTTGAAATCAAATATATTGATTCTTTGCTATGTATTCTCTTACCCTGTCGAATCGTGCCTTATGAAGACTTTGAGGTCAAAAGATATTGAATGTCAAAATTGCCTTCTCAAAACTCCCTGCAAGCAAACATGTCAGAAAACCATAAATTGCATTCAGTTTTGGCTTCGAAAATAGGTCAAATTGACACTTGGGGGCACAAAAACTGGGGAATTGGTTCATTGTCATGAGGAGAGTATAAATCTATGATTAGAGCTCATGAAGAATAACCAAACGCATTTGGAGAGCAATCAAAGTGGGCTACTTAGATTTGCAAAACTGGAAACAATGGCAAAAAAGCGATTTCCACAAACGGAATGGACTCAGGAAACTGTGTGGATGGATTCGTCAAGACTTGCAAACTAGCACACTTAAAGAATTTTCAAAGTGGAACACAATTGTACAATCCATTTGATCTCACCTATGAAAAATTTAGAGTTATGATATCCCGGATAGGGATACTAATCAATCTCCACTTTAGACACCAATAGAAGTTATAAACTTCATCTAGAATCTCATTTGAAAACTTATCAAACAGATTCGTCGTAGGCTCAAATCAGGGAGATAGAAAGTGTGTGACCTTTAGAATACAATGCAAAAGGAATTTTCTCAATATGGTCAACAGGGTCAGAATTATAATTAGTCAAACAGGGCCTCCCTAAATTCAAGGCAATTTGCATCAACATGACAGAGATAACCAACTTCAAGGGATTCAAAACCTAGTCAGAACATATCGAAATGACTTGAAAATTGAAAAATAGGTTGTCTGATATGTATAAAAAAACAAAAGTGGCAAGTCATGAAACATAACCAGGTGCTAGATATTCAAATGCAAAATAAGCCTCCTATCATTATTTGACACTCAGGCAAAAATGTAGAACTGAACATTGATCAATATGAAACTTCACATATTGACTCGAAATGTCAATTTATCTTCATGGAACACCTCTTAGGCCTTAAAATAATAGCCGAGTACACAAGCAACAATATGCATTTAGGGCTCAAAAGTTTGGAATGGTACTCAAATTAGAAAGACAATTTTGAGTCCCAACAGGTTAACATCACAAGACTATAAATAGAATATAAGATAAGATAAGATAAAATTATTAATGTCCACGAAAAACCAAAACGGTTTATGGGACTGAGTATACAAACTGAAGAGCAAGTCAAGCAAAGGCACCAAACGGTGACTGAAAAGGAACAAAGCAACAAGAAGAAGAAAAAGACAAGGTAAGGACTAAGGGTCCTTCATTGTCACAAAGAAATCTGTAATAGAGAGGTAGATCCGTGGACAATCCATAGTCTTTAGATGCCGTGAAGAACCCCTATAGTTTTCAACATAGTTTTCAACCATATGATTTAATTCCATCAATTTCTCTTGTTTAGTTTGGATCATAAGGAGATGTTTAGAAATAAAGTAAGAATATACATGTTAATATAAATTGTTATGCTAATATACTTATTTAAATCAATAAGTATTTAAATGTCAAATCTCATGTAATATTATCATGTTATTAATTTAATAACATAAATGTATATAATTAAATCAAATATTAATATCAATTTCATTTCTAAAATATTAATTTGAATTTTATTTAAGTTCAATATTAATATTTACTCTTCCTTTAATTCGTAATCCAACTACAGATAACTCAAAATTGAAATTATAATTTTAATTAAGTTATCTACAATTTCTCTCATAATATTAAATATTCATAACTAGATAATTATATAGTGGACTCCCTATAACTTCTCTTAAAAAAATAACTAGCACTTGCACCTAAAAGAGGTGCAAGGGATACGCCAATAGGTGTTTGATTGGAAAGCATAAATAAAGATTTGCATAAAAAAATATACAAGTGTATTAAAGTGTAGATATCCAAACATTTATAAGTCATTCTTATACATAGTAGCATCTATTTTGGAAGACCTAAAGTTATAGTAGGGTCCTATTGTGATTTTTGTTTGTCCTCCTAAGAAAGTGCAACAATCAAATGCATGGAAAGATATTAAAAAATATTGTATTTGCATCTCTAAATCCTCACTTTTTAATCTTCTTGATCATTAAGTGTGAACCTATAGATCACAAATTGATATAATTGGTTAAGCAATAAAAAATTCATGAAATGAAGGGGATAATTTAGTCTATAGTACTTTGAAAGTGGATGTACCAGTAACTTTAGTCGCCAATAATTATTGCAAGATCAATGGTAAGCGAGCACTTTTTTTCTTTCTAATAATGTTGTACATTCTTTTTTTGGAGTGGTAATTGAAAGTGAAGACATTCTCTCTAGAGAAGCCTTTTAGGGATTTGACTCTTAAGAGTGTTGTAAAGGTGGGACCTTGTCTTTTAGTTTCAGCTATATCAATTATGGCTTTATATACTACTAAAACTTTTTTATTTGTATATAGTTCACTTTTATTACATATATAGTTCACTTTTATAGTTCCTAACTAAACAACAGAAATTGTCCAACAAAAAGTACACTTTCATAATTAAAAAAATTGCATAAATATGAGCATAGGAATCATACCAATCACATGGAATGAAATATCTTAGTTTGTCTCTATAATGTACCCAATTGCTAGTTTGAGGAATTTGATAGTTTGGTGAATACGATAGGTAATATCTTTGATGGTACATGTCTCTATCCTTTTTAGATTGAATACTAAAAGGAATAAAATAGTGACCTAATAACTAGTTGTAGATTGACAAGCTAGGGAACAATAATTGCAAAAATTAGAGACCCATATGAATAAAGTATAATCAAATGGGCAAGGATTTTCTAAGTGACTATTTTTTATTTTGTAGAAAAAGAGAAAAGTTTGAACTAGAAACTTATGACATGTTTATGAAATAATATGAAAACATGATTAAGGTTAGAATAATTATAAAACAACATGTGTTACAAACTTAATGGTATGCATATTAAATGAATAAAATTATACAAATAGGAAGCCTTGAATGAACACTAAGTCATACAACGTGGATATAAGTATGTAACTAAATAAAAGCCTATACTCAAGCATAAATAATGACTACACGTAACATTCAACAATCATATTGTCTTAATATGATCGAATTACCCCACCTGTGATTTATCAATGACAATGTCATTATAGAAGGCTAGACAAAAATGGGAAATTATCTAAAATAAGAGTATGTTGAAATATATTAATCAAACATGACACATGTGATCTTTAAAGTAGTGAAAATGGAAGAAAGGATAACAAAATTAAAAGGTACATATAAGACACCTCTCCATTAGATCTGCAATTCTATTGTGAGTTTGTAGATTGGGTTGTAAACCTATGCATACAAATTCATTCCTTTTGTTAACTATTATCGCTTAAGTGAAATAATTTTAGAAAATTAAACTTATCTTGTGGGTTTTACTCCCACCCTGATTTTCCTTAACGAGTTTCCTCAAGAACAAATATAGTGTTATTGCATGTTTTGTGTTATGATCTTGTATTATTGTTTATCTTTCATATCTAGAATTTGTTTAAGTGATTTCAAATATATTTAGCATGCAACTCATTGGGACTAGCAATTCTCATATTTCTTGGATAATTATGAACTACTAATGCAAGGCATGTTTGCTCTATTTTTATTTTTTCAATTAGAAAACATTTTTAAATGTGTATGTATATAGTGATACCTTCTAGGCCTATTATGTTATATATAGATCCCCTATATATTTTGATATTTGAAGAATTAATTTACATAGACAAACACTTGATTTCTACATAATTTGAGATACATGCTCATTCTAGAATTCATATAGTTGTTTGAGATTGTATTTCTAATAGACATCTTTATATCTAAGCGTTAAATATCGTTATGGTCACCTTTAGGTGAAAAGGGCATCTATGTTAAATTATAATATTAAATATAAAGACATGTGCCATACAACATACATTGAGGCATGAAAATACAAAGAGTTGTATTTGAAAATAAGAGTCATGTTTTGGAAAATTTAAGAGACTTTCGATTGTAATATGAAGTCTCACTCTATCTGTATTATATATCACATCAAGTGAAAGATATTGTACACTTGAATTTTTGTTATCAATAAAGTGATCTTTTGTTGTGTGGTTGGGTTGTTCCATTCAATTTTGGAAGGGTTTTCCCAAGGTAATTTATGGCATTTAGTGTATTTGTTTTAGTTCTTTCTCATTGTTGTTTATCATTTAATTTCTAAACATATATTTAACAATAGCGTTGTGTAGTTTTATGCTCATTTTTTCATAAATATCATCATACAATCAAAGAAGGTGAAGATGACAAAGGATGAGTTGATAATTAACAACATCCTTAAGCCATTAAAAAAATACTATTAATAAATTCAGATAAAAATAAATAACAAAATAAGTGAATCTACATAATCCAAAAAAGAGTTATAAACTTGTGAACATTCGAATTTAGCTATATATAACACTAATTTACCTTGAAATAATTTAAAATTAATATAGTGAAAACTACATATTTCTATGATGCACTTAACTTTTCCAAGAATAAAAGGAAGCTAGTATAATATATTTCAACCTAATTTAATGTAGAAATAATATTATTTTATTAGATCTAGGATGTAAGTAAATAATGTATAAGCACATCTAACACATACTTTTAAATTGTTTACATGAATGAATATTTTATACAATTTTGTATCTTTTAAAAGATGTTAGAAACTTCAACTAATTTCTTTTCGTCATAAGCACATTGGTAGAACAATGGTTTGAACCTTGGTGGACTCTTATTTAAGAAAGTGTCTTAAATGTAACACTACATATCCAAAGAATGTTTCAATCAAATTAACCTTATGAAAAATATCATTTAAAAAAATCATTGTAAATAAATCCTATGATGTGAAAAAACTTTAATTTAATTTTATGAAAATTGATTTGAAATTGAAATATGTTTTTTTAATATATTTGTTAAAGCATACATATATTTTGTATAAGAATAATAATTAATATTGAAATTATAATAAAGAATAAATTACATTTGCATCTTACAAAATGTTACTTACAAGTTAAATTGTACCAATGATTCTCTTTGCTTTAACTGAGAATGGTTGTCCACACAATTTCAGAGCTCCAATTTTGGAACAAGTAGATAGGATGTTGTCAGGGATTGTGGGGTACTTGCTTTGACAACTGCCAACAACATTTGATTGAAAGTTTATGAAGTCTTTTCAACAATTGTCTTTGTGCATATCTTGCAACTATTGCGTCGAAAGACATGTATTTCTTTGACGCATAATGTCAAATGGTTCGCGTACCTCATTTGGCTATGCCCAAAGTTTGCAGGCGTATTTACCATATTGGAAATTTGGATAGCTAAACCAATCATTCCATAGATTCATTCAGGTGTCTATTTATATGATTGTTACAATCAAATATGTAAAATACTTATCAAGTTTTCAAAGTCATGGTCATCCTCTATATGGTTTATCAGGTTAGGGAGAAGTCTAGGGTTTGTATATAATACTCCCTTTTTTCCTCGTAATCTCCTTACCTATCCAAAAATCTATCAGTTGCAAACTCCTAGTAATGATCCACATTATTCTTATATTAAGATTCATTCTATTTATCTTCTTCATCATCTTCATTCACCAATTTTATTTTTACCTCTTCAAATGCTTATTTCAAACTTGGTAACATATTTTTGAGCTATAGCTCATCAAAATCTTCAGAGAAAAACAACCGATTTACTGTTAAAGTACTTAATATAGGAGAATTTCTGAGAACAAAGCCCAACAGGGCTACGTCTGCTTCACCCCAATCTCATCTTCCACGTCTTTTTCTTCACGACTATTATACGGCTGCTTGATCCAATACCCAGTAGAAACAGAGCCTAGATGAAAGGGCTCTGGCGCTTTTGCATTTGATTAGCATTTCACACAAAAGTCATCCCTTTTAGTCATTATATCAAACAGTTTGCAAGCGTTGTTTGGCTATGCCCACATTTTGCAAGCGTGTTTACCAGACCACTTCTGTTACAACTTGATGGATGTTCATGCATTATTCTGAAGCTCCCATTGTTCTCAGTGCAATAATCATTCGCATAAAAGGAAGCCATAAATCACCTCCTGCTGGACGAAATTACTTGATTTAAAATGATGTTTGTAGTGTCTAAAACATAAATCTTCGTGGAGGTCATAATTTGAGTTGCAAGATTCTTCTAGCATGGCTAGGAAATGTAGGGGTGAATGCAAAATAAAGATGAAATCAAATGGATCCATGTACCTTTAGGCTGGTTAAGTCAAACCCACTGACAAAAAGCAGACACTCGCGTCACCTTCAACTTTTAAGTCACTCAAACCATGATGCAAAAAAAAGTGACTGAAAACCATCATCAAAAACCATTTTCAAGCAATTACTTTCCAGTGTGAGACAACTTCCAATTGGAGCCAACTCCAATAGGAAAGCCTATCAGCTAATTAAATCACAATTATATATTTATTAATTTGTAAATCCACTTGCATTAATAAATATATAATAAGTTATATTCCACTAAAAGTTTTTAAAATAATTTATATTAAAAACCGACTTGTAAGAAAATAAATAGCATTTATTTATTTTTTTTTTAAATCATGCAAACATAATATACTTTGTTATTCATCTTATGCATGTATAAGCTTAGTTATAAGATGCTTTCCTCTTAATTAATCTTTTATTTTCCAATACATTTTGCAACCAAATTATTTTAGATGTAAGAAGAATTTTTTTTTTTTTTTTAAATATTCATGATAATCATAAATGGTTCTAATAAAAATTTAAAAGTTGAAACCTTAGTGGTTCAATTTGTTATTTTCTTCCAATTTTTTATAATCAAATTTTCCTTGTATTAGAAAGGATTTTAAAATAATATTATCACAATAATTTTCTAGAGAAATATTATAATTAAATCATTTATCAAATAAATCATATAGTCAAAATCCACATAAAAGTAACATTACCAACACTAGCAAAAGCTCACAATTAAACAACACATGCAAAGATAAACTCATGGGTTTAAAAGTCAAATACATTACCTCCTCAGGACAAGTAATTAAGCTATGGTTGAGAGTGGACCTAAACATTATCTTCTCATTCTTACCATTGATTTATTGCAATAAGGCATGCTCATCTTGGCAATTCAAAGAAGTCAATGCTCGGTACCTGTGAATCTATATAAAGACGAGCATGTACATGTGCATATATATTTAAGCTAAACAAGCAATGGCATGAGTGGTACATCGTGTAGATCCCAACTAACAAGGGACTATGGCTCCCTCCCTCAACCATATGTAAAACAAGCACACACCATACACATGCAAGTATGGGGTAATTATAATATAGTAAATCTTAAATAAAAATAACATCATATTCTAACATAAATATCTTATCATCGTAAGGGCATAATAAATATCTTTCTAAGACACACCATATGACATCATCATAATAATAATTTTATTAACTACTTAAGAGCAATTAAAGCATCACCGATGCAAGTAAGAAATTGTTACAACCTAACATAATCAATTACTCCACATATCAAAGTATTATATTTCAAATATCAAATACAGGCTAAACCATCTATAGAAAACTCATAGAACTTCAACAACTAAGTCTACAATTGTGGCAAAGGAGGGATATTTCAGTGTCGAGGACCTCTACATGGTGGAAGGATGTATTGACACAACACCATACGATGGAGAAAACGGTGAAAAACATCACTTCTCTTAGGTTAAGACTAAAGACGCTAGATGTAAGTTGCCCCTTAAGATAGACTCCTCTCTAAGGAAGCAAAAGAAGAATGTCAACATGGTTGGCGGTGATATGTAGGTTACACAACTGGAGGTGGGTACACTGACTAGATGGGAGAAATCTATATTAATATAACAAAATGCACACGATGATGTACCTTAAGATGAATAAATGGTGGATGTATTGGGCTTTGGTGCAAAGGATTGAACCTAACTAGTTACCAAGTTTAAAACAAACCGAGGCATCTAAAATAGAGGATGGATGACAAGTGGTTAAGAGGAAGAAGGTTAAGATTCCAAGGAAATTGGGTGTAGGTCTCACCCCAAGCAAGGGGGGTATTGAGATTTTTCTTTTCATTTTTGTTTCTCTGTTACCTGTGCTTTTGTGGGAATGTATAGAAATAATAGGTGCATAATAAAAAGATTCATTAGAAGTTAGAAGTTGGTAGCAGAGGCTCCTTTTAAGATCCTCTATTGTCAATTTAGGAGAGGTTTTCGCAACAAGTTTTTAATAATTGCAAAATTAGTTGTAGATTTATTGCATCTACTGACATGTGTGAGGATCTCTTGCTCAAGGGTGCATAGGGGAAGGGTGCATAAGTTTATCGTGGAGCAAAGAAATGAGAATTATATCAAAGGAAATAGGCTATTGGAAAGTATGAAAGATATAATTGACCATCCTCAAAGACTATGCAACCTATCAAATGAGCACTCCACTTGGAGAGCTAGAAAGGAATGTAGTAGACAAAAATTGACACTCTTTGTTTATTTTTAGTGATGCATATAATTTAATTTCATTAGGTAATTAAAAAGCTTCTCTATTCCCCGTAGTCCTCCGGGGTGGTGCAACCATGCTGAGCATTGCATCTCTCAAAGAGGTAACTGCTAGTTTAATTTGGTTGACGGAAAAAATTCAAGGAGCGATTAATCATTGGCATGCATACTATTTGAAACGAATATAACTACATCAAGAGAATCATTCCCAACTCTTCTCAGCTCATTATTATAGAATCTTCTTAATTACTATCTACTAAAGGTGAAAATATTTAGACACCAAAATGATGCATCTCAAATGGCATTGGACAAGTCATCAATATGTTGGTATGTTACTTCAGTTCTTAACATTAGAATGGATGAGGCAAGCTTTTCAAAACAGTTTTCCATAACAATTCAGAAGTTGCTTACCCTTTCATAAAGGGTATTTATGGTGCTTAGGCTTTGTCCTATAAAAGTTTTGCTCGATAATAAGCGATCCATCTTACATTAGGTTATTTTCTTCAATAGCCATATCGTCTCGCTAGTAAGTTATATGATTTAATTGTGAAAAAGAAAAAGAAATGAAAAGATTTATCATCTAGCATTATAGGTCAAATCTATTATTACCTTGAAGAAAAAGGATTGTTAATTTATTTCATATCCACGAAAAGGTTAATATATCATATTAAAGAAATAACATAATGAGCATTTCATGAAGGAATCACAATCAAGTTGGGTATTCCTAACCAGCTTTGGATTAGTATTATATCTCATTATGGATCTTTTCGATCTGTATGCTTTTCAAAGATGTACAAATCATGCCACAGTAATCATTCCACTTAATAATTCAAAACTACAGTTACCTTTCATGTGCCAAGTTACTCACCGGCAGAGGATGTTCATATCACATTTAAGTCGATTCTCTAGAGGCAAAATTTTAGCCCAATCAAAGATTAAGTTCTCCCAGGTACAAGCAAATAGAGTCCAAACAGAAAAAAGAAAAAATATGAAAAATCAAAATGACAAACTTATCATGTGAAGCCACCTTCGAGAAACACATGATGCTCCAGTACTACTACAAAATCATGCCACAATAATCACATATCGCTTTAGAGTTCAAAAATAAAGTTACATATCATGTACAGAATGGCTACCCAACAGAGGATGTTAACTATCACATTAAGTTAATCTTCCCATACACAAATTTGGCCCAATCAAAGTTATACATTCTCCCAGGTACAAGCAATAGAGTCCAAGCAGAATACTCAACTGATACGGCCAAAAATAGAGCAAAATTAGAACTCCAATTTTTCCTCCATGAAAACAAAGAATTTAATGGTAATGAGATTGTGAAACATAATCACCAGCCCCCCGACAGGGGCCTAAAAAAAATTTAACCAGCATGAGATTCTTCAGAAGCTTAGCATCCTGTCCACAAAGTTGGTGCAGGATCACATAAAACATGTAATGTCCAAAAACACATTAAATTAATAGGACTTATACACAGTAAAATTATGAAAGAATGTACTGCTCTTCTAATTAAAATACATTTCGATTTTCTGTAAAACCTAAATTTAAATGAATTGAGGTATCCACAAAAAAGCAACACTCACTAGCGTGAAATGCAAACATCAACTAGAATACACAAATTCATAAATATAACTCTAGTATAATTCAATCCGTTCAGCCTAGCATTGATGACCAATAATTTTTATGCAATTGCTGGCCCTGTTACTTGGACTGGTCCATCTGATCTGAAACCCCGGCCCCTTCGGCCCCTTCCTCTGCCACGAGGTCTTCCTGTAAATGAGTGGTTTGCAAAAATTTGTTAGGCAATCCAAATAAATGGATTATCAAAAATTATGAATGCAGTGCATGCTTCACAACATAAAACAATGCACAGAGCTTAAAAGACAAGTCCAATTTTTGAGTACTAGTCAAAATTAATTTTATTGTTGAGCACTTGTTATGAGTGGCTTGAAATAAGGGTGAATTGAGCACTTGTTATGATTGGCGTTTCACAGAGATTTCTCAAGCAATAATATAAAATAATTATTTTTTGGAATCAATAGTGTAAATTTCTAACACTCATGTCGAAATTAATTTTGTTGTGAGCATTTGGCTATGACTGGGTTGTTATATGCTAATATAACAATAGAGAATCAACATTTTGAAATTTGTTCCAGATACTTTTTGCCTTTCACGCTTCTTTTGCCCACTGTTTTTTCAAAACTTTGGCTGTTATAATAATACATAGTAAATACGTTAAAGTTATGTGGCCTCAATGGTAACACTACTAGTTTAGATTCATACACTTCGATGAACAGTCTAATATTTAGTCACATACACACTATGCTCCAGGCAGACCCATTGGCTGTTATAATAAAAATATATATGTTAATCCTATGTGGCCCCAATGATAACACAACTAGTTTAGATTCATACACTTTAATGAACAGTCTAGTATTTAATTGCATAAACACTATGCTCCACAGGGACACATCTCTTGGTTTTTGTGGCCTGCTCCCGTTCACAGTGTGGTATGGGGATGCAGGGGACTTTATCTGGCTCACTTCCATTCCAGCTACGGTACAGTCTAATATTTAGTCACATACACACTATGCTCCAGGCAGACCCATTGGCTGTTATAATAAAAATATATATGTTAATCCTATGTGGCCCCAATGATAATACAACTAGTTTAGATTCATACACTTTAATGAACAGTCTAGTATTTAATTGCATAAACACTATGCTCCACAGGGACAATCTCTTGGTTTTTGTGGCCCGCTCCCGTTCACAATGTGGTATGGGGATGCAGGGGACTTTATCTGGCTCACTTCCATTCCAGCTACGGTACAGGGATGCAGGTCCACAAAACGGCAAACAAATCTGACTGGGTAAAAAGTGTACACCGGGGATGGCCTAGCCATCTCTTGACCACCCCTTGGCTGTTCACAATGTACTGCAGCTACAAGATCAAGAGACTTAAGTATCGTCAAGCTCCAGCCTTTACGGCTTGTGTTGTGAAAGGAATGCCAAACAAATTGATATTCAAAATATCTTGTCAGCTTGGTGCTCTCCAAGATAAACCTTGTGATTAAAGAAAATTCTTATCTTCAATGAAAGTTAATCCTATATGGCCCCAATGATAACACAACTAGTTTAGATTCATTCACTTTAATGAACAGTCTAGTATTTAATTGCATAAACACTATGCTCCACAGGGACACATCTCTTGGTTTTTGTGGCCCGCTCCCGTTCACAGTGTGGTATGGGGATGCAGGGGACTTTATCTGGCTCACTTCCATTCCAGCTACGGTACAGGGATGCAGGTCCACAAAATGGCAAACAAATCTGACTGGGTAAAATGTGTGCACCGGGGATGGCCTAGCCATCCCTTGATCACCCCTTGGCTGTTCACAATGTACTGCAGCTTCAAGATCAAGAGACTAAGTATCGTCAAGCTCCAGCCTTTACAGCTTGTGTTGTGAAAGGAATGCCAAACAAATTGATATTCAAAATATCTTGCCAGCTTGGTGCTCTCCAAGATAAACCTTGTGATTAAAGAAAATTCTTATCTTCAATGAAAGTTATTTTCAGGGGACCTTGAAAAGTTGGAATTGGGTGATTGATAATGTAATGCCTCTTCAGAAAGTTGTCATTTGTAGATCCAAGATTAGTTGGTCCTGTCCCCAATCCCACTGTTATAAGCTATTTTTTTGAAAGGGCCTTGACCATGTCCCCATCCCACTGTTATAAGCTAAATTTTGACAGGGCCTTGAAAGGCAACCCTGGTGTTATCAGCAATCATTTCTTAAGGACAAAGTGTGATCCCAGATTAATTGGCCCTGTCCCCAGTCCCACCGTTCAATCATTTTGGCACTGTCCTTGGTGTCCTTAAAAGAAATACTTTGCCACAGAACAGTGCATTCAATAGAACAATTGTTCAAAACAGTGACAAAAGAATTCAATTGTTGAAAGAAAAAATCAGCCCTCATTTAGCTCAAGAAAGCACCAGGCTCCACTCTAAAACAAGATGCCACAAAGCTAATGAGATTGAACAGGAGGATGCTGAGATCATCAAATGTCAATTGGTGTCAACTCTGTTACCATTCTTTGCATTGGGTATCACTAAACTTCCTTCTTTGGTTTCCTGTTGTTTGTTACTTCTAGGCAGTTTGTTTCATGTACTACCTAAGGGTTTGTTGTTCTGCTGTTCATTGTTTCTGACTGGAGAAGGCCCTTCCAAATTCCTCACATTTAATAAGTACCCCATTAAAAAATTTAGTTATTTGTGCGTACGAATGACATAATAGCATGTCAATGTCAAAGATGCTTCATTAACACAGAAAAAAAATTTGGCATGTTAATTTTGTTAAGAATATTATTATATTTAATGTAAATACTAAAAAACCAATTGGATTAGAATCCATTAAAAAATGACAGAACATTATAACCTATTTAAAATTTAGGTCTGCAGAAACTTAAATCCAGATAAATGAAGTCAAACAACTAAAATCATACAATAAACTAAAGAGCTTTGATAAGGCATCAAAAAAGTACTGGTTGATCACACCCACCTTCATCCAGATTAACCTCAGCTACAGCATACCCTCTTCCACGACCACGTGGACCACGGCCCCATCCTCTTCCTCTTCCACGGCCCCTGCCCCTCCCATAACTACCATCACCGTTGTAATCACCACCCATCATAAAATTTCCTGGAATGAAATGATTAATTACAGTGTCAGGCATCAAAAGCTTTTCTAAATTAAGAACAAGAAAGACAATAGGATAGAGCAAATTAGTAAGTTATTAAAATCCCACTTGGGGGCAATTAAAGATCTAGAAAAAGTTGATAAATATATTATAATTAAGTGTTAGTGTTAAAATACCTCTTCCTCTGCCCCTACCCCGACCACGGCCTCGACCCCTTCCATGACTAGGTGATCCTTCTAGAAAATATAAGGAGAATATTAGCTTAAAAAGTACTTTGAAGGTAGGTTATATTAAATAACAACATAGCGTGCTGATATATAAAAATTACCCGGATCATACTCAAATTCTGCCAATGGTCTCACTTGATCCACTGGCAGAGGAGGCTGATACCTGCATTATTGAACAATAATGAGCATTCTGCATCAATTTAATGACCAGGTATCCACAGATTAATTGTTCACCATAGAGATTGAACAACTATACAACAAAAATTTTACCCAGGGGAATTTACATCCAACTCTGTGGTTGACAAAGTAATTGCTATCATGGATACATGTCGTGTTGTCTCCAGACTGCCAAATACACAAATGAACCCAATAATGACTACATCAAAATAAATCCAAGAAGACATGGCAAAAAATACAAAAAAAATATCTTAGAAAATCATCAACACCACAAACCCTTTGTAATAATGTTCTACAAACTCCTATTGGTTAAAAGTTAGAACTTAAAAGTACTTACGGAAGAAGACCTTCCTCTAGTGGTTCCCACGAGTCAGTTATGTCAATTGAACCAATAGTGGTAATTTGATGCAGACCAGCTATCCTTCTCTGTAAGTACCAAATTCACACCCAATTGATGTTTTTCATGTGCTCAAAAACATGCGCATCCCCTTAAGAAGATAGAAGAAAATTCAAACCCATTGTGAGTCTAAGGATAAATAAAGTTGATTAATTTTTCCTTCAACACATACCTTGATAATTTCTGCTATAGTTACAGTCTTGTTGATAGCCCTTCCCATTGCTTTAATGATTATTTCAGCTGATCCTTTATCCTTCTACAAACAAAAATGCCAAAATGCAAGATAAATTATCACATAAACAAGTCCTTGTGATATAAATATTTGTTCTATAAGAATTCACAATAACCATAACATGAAAAACAATATCAACAAAAGTAAATCATCGCATAATAATTTATAAACATCTATAGTGCTCTTGATAAATTTTGTTCATTGGCATATAATTCATATTAGTAGTTTGTGTTTGAAATGGATTCAAGCCAATTTCTATGACCCATGCATATCTACAGTATTTAAAACTAAAAACACAAATAGGAAATATCACCAGGACATCACATTAAAAAAATTGTAACCAATGCTTATTTATATTTAAGGCCATTCTAAGTACATGAGTTTGAATGGAAGTACACGTATTTTGAAATAACAATTGTTCTCCTTAATTTTGATATTGCAAGTCACAATGCACACAAAACAGTAATACTGGCAACTTCTAGTGCCAATGCTTTTGTTTTATGCAGCTTAAGTTTTGAATTTCTTGTCGAAATGGACTTTTCACTCACAGGTTATCTCCCTAACAATATTCTTCAGAAGTTAGAGAAAAGTCAAAAAGTTGTGACTTCCTCAAACATGAGATATAAAAGGGAGAAGAGTTCATTTCATATGGACTATAGAAAAAGAAGAAATAATGGAGCATTGAATTAAGAAATAATTAGAGAAAAAGGAGCAGGCAGAAAATAAGGAAGCAACTTTTCAAGGACAGATATGATGAAGGAATGATGATTGTGAAAGTGTAATGTCCCTTCCCTGATTAGCCCTAAAATTAAAATTGTACGAGATTAGGCTTAGGATTTATTATATATAGGAATTCTTCAATTAGATAGTTTTGTAACTTGAAATCCTGCAACATAGTTAGGGTTCATTCATAATTATAATATCATACTTAGATTTATTTAAATTAGAAATAACAAGTACAAGGGATACAAATCAATTCAATAGATTGTAGGAGTTGATTTGGGAGTGACCCAACCACAGAAGTGATAAGGTAGGGTGACTTGATAAGATTCCCTGGAAAACTAGTGCTCTAGGCCCAACAGCGGATTTATTATCCCCCTTGGCCTCGTGTGGCCTGTGCCATACATATTAGGCGGTGTACCTAACATTGAGTCTTATCACCATTCTCCTCCATCTTGCCACTCCTGACTTGCTTCTAACGGTTGAACACCCATTTACCAGGTAAGGATTGTGAGGAGGATTCATAAAGGGTGTCCCAAAAGCTTATCCTTTCTTTGGCCCCATGGAGACTCCCCAGGGGGTCATAACCATGAGTTGGTGATGTGGGATGTCAAAAAGGTGACCTCGTCACTGTTCTCCCAACTGTGACTAATTCATTTTCCTTACCATGGTTGATTACAGCAATTACAAAATATACTTAACATCTTAAACATACTTTCTATAGCGTCATTGAACCAACAATATATCTAGTACTTTCGTTCTCAAAAATCTTCATCCTTTATGCCCTTTGAAAGAGTCACAACCTTTTGTAACTACCATGTTTTAAAACAGTCACAACCCTTTATCACTGGACCCTTCGTCTTTTGAAGGTCTCACTTCCTTATTCTTCCCTACCATTGCCCAGCAGATATCCCAACCCCCATCTAAGCATAATATTGATTGTTATTAGTAATTGCAGGCATTAATAAATATGGAGGGAGTCTGGAAGCATATTTCAGAAAAACAGAGAGACAGGAGGTGTGGGTTTAGCGCGAGAGTGAGCCAAACAGTGCAGAAAAGAATCACCATTCTCCAGTCTCAGTCAACACCAGTGCACAACCTAAGATATGAATATCAATTCTTCATATTAGTTTGGGGTTAATTATATAAATTTTTGGAGTTTACTGCACCAGCTGAAATTCCAATACTCTGTTTACAGTCTGAATGTAAATGTCCATTGAGAGTATATGTTTTGAGATGTAACTCTAGGAGTTATGTGATTCTGAAAATGTTATTCTCTAGGCAATATTGAAGTGAGACTTCCATCCAAAGCTGCAAATTTATTTCCTAGTGTTTTTCAGCAATTCTGAGTGATATAGAAAAAAAATCAGGATTATATTTATCCTTATATATAAATTCTGCGCATATAAATTACAACGAAGTTGCTAATATATATTTGACAAGACTGCACAGAAACAATACAAACTATAAAATTATGCAAATCTGGCTGACCTGAAGCAATGTTGTAGCATATGTGATATAATTCCGCATCTTCCCTTGAGTTGTGATACGGATTTCATTCTCATTGATTGGAGTTTCTGGTCGGGGCTTCTCCACTCTCAGATAACGATCCATCCTGAATTTTAACCATACACAACTTCAGTAAACCAAATAAACTGCCAAAAATATTCTCTTCCAAATCAGTTAAACTTCAGCGAAAGTATATTACCCAACCAAAATCATTGTTTCCAATGAAAAATTAAATAGTGAAAAGCTGCAGAGACTTTGAAAAGCATATATAATTAATAATTTCAAATCCGTATAATTTCAAATCCTGGCAAAAGAAGCACCTTTTGACAATATTATGACAAGCATGACAACAATAAGAAAGTCCTCAAGGAAATCTCTAACCCTAACATACATGCAACAAGCTTGTTAAGAAATGAATATAGTATACATTCCAATATTAAAAATGCACTTAAAGATCCTAAGTTTCAGAAATACCCTGGTAGACTTTTGAGAGAACTCATAAATTCACCCACAATTCACCATGGTTATGTGGTAGGAAAAAAAATAACAGAAACCTCTGCCTTTAGACACACAGCCTTTCCACACAAGATCTGCAAGATCACTTAAATCATCCACTTTGGATGAACAATTCCCAGCCAAGCCTAAACGAGCTCGTGTCCACGAGGGGCCAAGAATAAAGTTTTTGGAGCAATGAAATAAAAAAACCACCAGGACAACCAGCAGTTTACAACTTAATTCCAAAAATGCACAAACAAATCAAAAAAATTGTGATGGAAGAACAACCTACATTTGAAAAACCTAGCATATACTTTCTGCATTTATACTTCAACTGGTGATATAAAGTCACTATATAATTGCATGGAAGATTCAGAGGCATTACCAAAAGAATAGTTGATGTATTAGCACTGCTAGGAGTCTGTTGATTATGAATTCAACCAGCTAGACAATTGCATTCTCAAGACTCTAGTTGTAAATTCTTAAGACAAGTTATAGGAATGAGGTCAAAATCCAAAATCCAAGCCAAATCCCATTGTGCTCCAATATATTGAGTACAAGCCAAAAATAACATTGACAAAAATCATCCTTATCCCCGAGAAATATCAAAGGAAAGAGCTCATTCAATCAGGAAATAGTAAATTAAGGCATCGGACTTGTAGTTGGATCCTTCCAACTATTGTTCCTATATTTTCGTCTTCAAAATTTTTGGTTCAACTGTCTTTCTGAGTACGGTATAATTTACGTACATAGAATGCCATTCATGCCCTTATATAGTTTACATCCTATTATATATATGATCTATTCAGCCTCCTGTATAATACACTCTCACCTTCATGTGAGTTTTGTTTTCTCTTAATTAAAAGAACCTTAGCTTATATTCCAATAGCATTTTATATTCCCGCAAGACAATACTTTGCTAGCTTCTAGCAATCCAACAGAATTTGTGTCGATTCATATAAATTTCTTGCCAATCATTTTGAGAATATATAAACAATTCAAACTTTTTCAAACTTAAAAATCAATCAAAAATAGACAACTAGATTTAAGATAGGCCAGTTGGACTAATGAAATTTAATACCAATTGTCTTAAACCAAGATTGCACAATTAAATAAGAAGTTTATACTAGGAACAATATAGCTCGAATCAACTCTAAAAACATGAAGCTAGAAAAGATATTTTATCTAAAGTAATACTGATATTTTTATTTCACTTTAATCAATGCTAGACTACAAATGCACTTATGCATTCTACAATAGAGCAGTCAAGCATAGTCATTAGAGCTTTTTTGTGGCAAATAAAAGAATGAGCTACAAATAAATGGATATTGTCATAAATGTACTTCCAATTGAAACCTTTTCCATAGAAAAAACATATTAGATATGTTCAAAAAACAAAGTAGCACTAGACTACTAAACTCCCAATTAATGCCAAGCAATTGTGATCTTGTTTGTTTTTCTTGATTATTCAAAGAAAAAATAGCTCTAGGCAAGAGTCTATAGCACAACAGTAACATGTGAGCCTGTCATATGGGAGGTCTTGGTTCGAGTCTACTCAAGCTTAACATATAATAATAATTAATTTTAACAGAACAAATAATAAAGCATCTGAAATACACCCATCAAAAAAGATGAAGCATCCAAAATGCAAATGTAAAAAAAATTGTTTTAAGGGTAAGGCTGGGGCATTCTAAATTATAATTTATGTTTTGCCTATTTTAGGTAAAAATATTTAATGAAGGTTTCCTTTAAATTTATACATGTGCGAGTATTTAGGAAGAAAACACTAGAGTACAAAAATAGTCTGTGCTCCATAACAATAACATTCATTGCTTGCTATGAACAAAGCTTGCAATAATGGCTATGTTTACCGTCATAACATTGGATCAAATGAACTCCAGATCTGAATTTTGGACATTGAAAGTTGATTCAATGTCAAAAATTAATTGCATCATGCCCCCTTCAAATAGCAAAGCATTCGCTCAGCAGTAGAACAACACACCATACTAACAAAGGATAATACATTGATCTCCTAACAAGCACATAGTAGTATTAGTGCTAGTGTCCATGAGTGGTTTACCTAAAGCAACAATGGAAACCAAACAAAAAAACCTTATCATAATATCAATGACCAAAATCTCAAATCATCTCCAAAGAAGTGATGATTCAAACATTGAAACTGTAGATTGCAAGCTTGACAAGTAGAAGTACTCGGAAGTTTTTTTTGTAGTGTGAGTACTGAAAAGATTTAATCACCTAGTTTATTTTGCATTGCAAGTGCTCACAAGGTTTACTCAACTTGTTTAATTTACATCATTAAGTAATCACATGGTTTCCTCACACATTTTTCACCCGAGTTTTTTACAAGCAAAGAGTATGACAACTCGATTCACCACACCAGGAAAAAAAATTTAAAAGCACCAAACAAATGGGTGAGACACTCCAAAAACTCTTTTCCATGGCTTTGCTGTATCCTGTTACTGTTTTCAGTAAATTATGAAAATGGTGTGCAACATGAAGGTTTATGTGATTTTAAAGGTAATCATTGCTCATCAACCTCAATGGTGTGCACCATGAAGGTCTAAGTGATTTTGAAAGTATTTATTTGGGCTTAGTGGCAGGGGCTCTGCCCTTGAGCACACCATATCACAACTATGACCTCCCAAGGGGCTTGCCCCTCAACCCCAATGGAGGCATTCCCCTCAAAACCCACCAATCTCATTGAATGCACTTTGTAGAAATATTTCGCATAAAATTTACATTTTTTAAAAATATTTAAGTGTTCTTTAAGTTGTCAAATGCTATCCAAGTCAGAAACTTTTAGCTTGGCACATACACTTGAAGATTAATCTACAACTGATGATTGTAAACATCTAGCCTTACCCATCTGATTTAATTCCGCAATACTGCAAAGAGTAAACCACAAGACATATACTCCCACAATTAAATCCATGAGTTTTATTGCACTAAACAAACATTAACCATTACGTCTATCTAATGTTTTAGAATAAATGGCTGCAATTAACTTCAAATAAATGTGGATTGAGTGTTACAAAGCTCAGTAAGTCATTGTAAAATTGAAAACAAAATGACCAATAAATGCCTAAAACACAATTTCATGCAAAATGCTTCTCCCACTGAACTGTCCATTGCAGACCTTAAGTTGGAAACAATGACTCCAATGAACTCCAAACAACTATGGATTGAAATTTTCAGTGCTGGATAAAAAATTTAATAAGCTTAAAGATTATGAATTTTCAAAACGAGTAAAACCTCAGGTTACAGAATTTAATCGAATAAAGTTTTGAAAAGGGCAGTATATAGTAGAGGTCGCTCTATATCAAGGGCTCAAGTTAGCTACAGCCAGCTATCAATTGGGAATAACACATTTCTGTAAAATAAGCGAATCTTGACTTCAAAAATTTTAATTTTTACGCTATGTAGTATTGAAAGCGACATGGATTAGTTCAAAAAATTCTCATAATAAAATATAACTCAAGAAATCATCCTGCAATTTAATCCAATACATTTTTACAATGGGCTATCTGCAGCAGAGCTCGCCCTAAATCAGGGCCTCAAATCAACTACAATTAAATATCAAATGAGAACAAAAAAAGTTCTGCACAACAAGCTACACTTGAAGATTTAATATTTTAAAACATTTAGCATATATATTAAATAGTGACACGAACTAAGTATAAACATTTCTAACTATTAAAAATTTCTTGAATAAGGGTTCAAGTCAACTACAAATATCTGTGTGTTGACAGTATTAAAGCTCAATAAAGCAAGGCAACTTTTAAATCATTTAGATATCTGAACTGCAACACCTGGTCACAAATTTAAATAAAAAATAATTTCCGAAATGAAATGTAAAGTACGGATCTTTTTCAATGATTAAGAGCTGAAATTAACTTTATACGAAGTTATAGATTGAGACTATCAGAGCTTTGATAATGTAAGCAAGGGTTAAATATAACAGGATTTCAAACTGTATAATACAATTTTATACTTTGATAACAAAAAGACTTATTACATTGACTTATCAGCAACAAAACTTCCTCCAGAATCAAATGCCAAATAAATAACAAACGGGTAGGGGATTAAGGGTAGGGGATTCCTCCCAATTAACTGTAACTGTTGTAACTAGCAAAACTTAAAATAGAATTATGGTACAAATAAATTTCGAAATGCTATGAATCAAGAGTTTCAGATCAGGTAAGCTAAAGCTTAAATATAATAGATTTGTGATGCCTAGCCATACACTTACTGAAAAAGATTTCTTATAATGAACTGTACAGAAGAACGCTTGTCCAATATTCTACCGCACAAAAAAAAATCCAATCAGCTCGAGATTAAAAGTGCAACATCCCTTCCAACTATCCGTAAGAAAATATCATGCCTAACAACACTCGCTCATATAAATTGCAAGCATAAAGGTATCCAACGGATCAAAGCTCGCTAAAACAAGCCAAGTTTAAGATTTTATTTTTAGTTATTATTAACAGAAATACCTAGTGAAACGTCACGGTCCGATACATTTCATACAACAAAAAAGGCTAGCGCTGCATTCAGCATGGCTTAATCAGCTCCAAGTGTTGGGAAAACAGTTGGATACACCTAAAAATATATGTAATCTCACTTTTGCAATGAACCTTATATATTCAACTGTGTGACAAACACCTTCAAATACTTCAATCAAAAATGATTTCTCCCAAAGAAAATAGACAAATTGCACCAAATAGCAAAGTGAGCCCTGGAATCAATAAAGCTCTACTAAACCCTAGAAACAAAAATGCAAGAATACACCCTATGATCAAGAAAGCCAGAGTAGACCTATAGATAAACGGCTCGCTTGCGCTCAAAAAAGAACGGAATCAGATGCTATCTTACCTGGTAAAATGATATGCGAGGCGCGCAGAGGGACAGAAGAAGAGGTGTTAACGCTCCTCCCGCTTTCTTCTTCTCCGTGTTTTTTTTTCAATTAAGCTCTGAAGACTAAAACCCTCGCTACTCGAATCTTGAAATTTTATAGTGAACAATTCGGCCGAGCTGAGGGACGTGGTCATATGGCTGATGTGGAGCCTATGGGACCGTACGGGTTGTCTTTTGTTATATATAGGATAGGGTTTCGACTTTGGCAGCTGTTAAAACAAATGATTGTTATTTAATTTTTTTACGAGTGGATTAGGGTTTGACCACTAGGTAGCATTATGGTACGCCACGTGGGATAAAAGTGTATGATTTTCGTTTGGATGGGTTATGGAGTTTCATACTCATGCAATTTGGTTGGAAATGTAGTTCATCATTAATGCTTTATATATTTTATCGGTGAAGTTCAATATTAAAAAAATTAAAAACTTCTTTTGAGGGAAAAAGAAAATTGAAAAATTAATGTAAGGGATTTGATATTGTAAAGAAATATGTTATAATTGTCATTTCTTGTTGCGACTAAAAAAATAATAGGTTGCCTTTGTTAGGGTTTTTCACTTTTTAAGATACATTGTGTGTCATTGTCATCATCATATATGTCATATCAATAAGGGAGCTTTTAGTTCTAAAATGGCATCAATTAAGTTCAACCTATAGTACTTGATGTTTGTGTTCATGGCTTAGTGTCTCGCAACAATGGCTCCTATAGACAAATGACCCTAGAATTTTATGTCAAAAGTATTTCACAAAGTATGTCTTTTGATGCCCATGTGGATGTGATTTTACCTGTTGACTCCCAAAGTTGCCCTTGGGAGGAAGCAACTTTTTTATGGGAAGTCTAGCGAGTGGGGAACAGTTATTGTGCCTTGCTAGATGAACTTTGAGTTTCAAGAAGTTGGCTCTTGGTTGAGTGAAGGGGAAAAGGGTACAGAGAGATTTTGACAAAAATCAAGGTGATGTGCCAAACTTCTAACCAAGTGCATAGGCTACCCGAATACAAGTTATCAAGGCATAGAATGGTTCCCTCTGATTGCAAGATAATTATCGATGTCAGAAGGACATAATTATTTGACATAGTTCAAGGGACAAGAATCGCAAAAAAGAGATGTCCAACCTTGTAGTTAACAACCATGGAAACAAGCCAATCTAGTTAATAAAACATAAGAGGATGCATCCAATATGTCATGTTGTAAGGCCTTCCTAATTACGGCAAATACATGGAAAGTAACAGATCAAATCAATCCTTCTCCCCAAGTCTATTACCCTACAAGATGTCTTCCCCTAAATATCTAACTCTTAGATCTCCAGACCGTTGTCCATTACAATAGTAACCTACAATTTGTATGCACCCTAAAATGATCACTTAGACTATGGGGCCTCCATTTTTCAATTTATCAATTTCATGAAACAATTTATCGATTTCCTAAATTATTGCATTGCAATATTTTATTGAATCAATTCAAATCATTTTCCTTGATCAAATTGTAATTAATTTAATTATTTCGATATTTCCTAAGGTTTGATCATCTTGTTCTAAATCTTATTTAATTTTAAAATAAAAAACTTTTCTTTTAATTAAATCAAATAGCTCCTATTTAATTAAAAAAACTTGCTCCCTTTTAATTAAATAAAATCCCCATTTAAATCTCTCCTCGCAATGAGAAAAATGAAATAAAATTAATAAATAAATCCATTTTTCTCTACACATAAATGCACATATTTTTATTCCTTAATTTTCTCTTTCCACTTTCTTGTCAAACACTCAATCTTTTCTCATTGGTGAAATTTTGTCTCACACTGATCAAACATTGTTATCCCATATTGGTTGTGAGAAGCCTCCCACCTCCACAATTGACTATATAAGGAGCCCTATCCTTCTCATTTGGATGGATGTTAGTTGTTATGGTATTGTTATATTGCAGGTTTGGAGAGCAATTTTGGAGGAGTTTGAGCATTAGGGTCTGAGCCTTAGGGTTTGGACATTGAAGCTTCATTACAACTTCTCTCTTCTTGTCTTCTTTTCTCATGCATTTATGGCTTCCACCATCATGATTCATCCTTGCATTTTCATATCAGCTTGGAGTCATATTTTCTTTCATAGATTAATATTGCATTGTTATTTCCTTTCATAGATTAAATTTTCTTTCTTGCATTGCTTTGAATTGTTATCATTTAGATTAGATTGCATCTTCATTTGCATGCATAATTAATGATCATGGAGACTATCACTCTTGCTTTTCCTATTTGAATCTCTCATTTTATGGTGTACTTGCATGGGCACAAACTAGGTCAAAACTGAGGACCTCCATTACAAACCCTTACACTCCATAAATAGAGAGTTATGAGTCATCATTTGAGATCTCATTCTTGAGCAATCTTGGATATAATGATTCATGGAAGTGTGTCAATATTTTAGTACACATTTTTGGCACCCACTATGGGGCAACCCACCTTTACATGCTAGTTATGGTTATTATTGGAGCTAACCCCCTTGTGTGGATTTGTTTGGAGATGAAAAATCGTAGATCTTAAAGATTTGATCATATCTCTCAAACGGCTTGGTGTTTTCGTCTAAATGTTTTTGGCAAGTTGACAACATATCAGACAAGCTTCAGTTAAAAATTCAAACATTTCTGAGGCAAATTTTATTTTTTATATTTTTTGCTTTATTTTTTATGAAAAAATATTTTTTTGCACAAATTACAATTTTTTTTTGAAAAAGTCCACATTTTTGGAAAGGTCTCTAAATTCTAAATAAGGTTTGTTTCTTTGTATTTTGAGTTTAGAGATCATATGAGGGCTCAAACACTCGATTTAAAAATAACTGGCATGTTTTGAAAAAATAGGTCCCTAGGGCAGAAAAGAAAATATCGTTTCTGAAATCTTAACATTTTTTGAGAGGTTTCTATTTTTTAATAGGGGTTTATTTTCTGTATTTAGAGTTTTGAGTCTAAAGTCATGGCAATCTTATTGACTAGGTCAAAAATCAAAATTAGAAAAAAAAAAGGGCATTTAATGATTAACTTGCATCTAATTTTTGCATGGTTCAATGCATAATGTTGGTTTTCATTTGGGTTATTTGTTGGCAGGGATTTTTTTAGTGGCGATTAGTCGCCAATTGGCGAATATGTCTCGATCGGGCTATAGAAATTGGTGAAAAAAAAACACCGTATACTAGTTGACTGGTTCGCCTAGATTTTATAAAATACTCATATAGTGGTCGGAACGTTTGCCACTATTATTATGTAATTTCAAATTGGTAGTCAGGCTCTTCACCCATATTTCTCTTTAATGTTTACTCTTATTCGCCACGAAATTAATTGAGTGTCTCTTTCGACGATCATCATTCGCAAATTCCCATTTTCCTATGTGAAATTTTTATTTGTCCTAGGACCCAATTCGCCATGCATCACACACAATGGGGTCCCAAATTCCCACCCTATTCGCCCACTCAATTACTTGAAATTACGCGGGCTTCGCCAAATATTAGTTCTTATCATATGTAACGGTCAGTCCATTCGCCAAAATGAAAACGATTTATTTGTAGTTGTCTATTTAAGATATATGAGTTTCATTATTGAAATATGCCGAAAGAAGGAGCCTTCTTCATAGTATTGCGATCAGTAGAGAACTGGAACGACTACGACTACGAGTCCACAGTATTTTATTGTAGCCTTAATTTGATGGAGATGTCACAGTCAAATTTAAATAGGAAGAGGAGTAGGACTAATGAAGGTGGAGATGTCCAAGAGAGGCCAATGAAATGCAAAAATATATCTTCTTACTTTCGCGGGGGTAGACGTAATAGTGTTGGTCAAAGTAAGGAAGGTACATCATCAAAGGAGCCTGTACAATCTCAACCTACACAGGAGTCCATTCAACAAATTGGGGAGCCTAATAAATCTAGTGACAAAGTTGCAGAACCTGATATCTCTAATGAAGATGACCTTGAAGAAGAATATCTAGTAAATAGCCAGTACTAGGACGAATCAATCGACTTCGGTGATGATGATGGTGCAATTAATAGTAACACTAAAGGGAGAGGAAAATCGAAAGAAAAAACTGATCGTCACTAGGAGATGGCTAGGAGATTTAAATTTGATTGGGCAGCAAAGTATCCATTCATTGAGCCCGTGGACAATCCAATTGTAGGTGAGCCACTAGTAGAATGCAGATGTGCAATTCGTAGTTGGAAGTATAAAAAGGAAAAGTGGTTGCAGCTTAAACTAGACACCATAGAGAAACATGTTGGTAAGATTTACGAAACCTCAACTGTAGATGGTAAGGAAATAAAAGTGGTAAGATATAAAACAAAGGAGCAATGTCAACATAAAAGGAATGATGAAGAATATTATATGTTTCAGAAATTTCAGACGAAGCCTGGTGAAGTTCAAGGTTCTATTAATGCTATTTTTGCAAAAGCAAGTGAAGTAGAAGAATGTGGAAAAGTTGTTCAATTAAGTAATGTTTTCTATATTTTGAGCAGAGGGCGTCCAATGATAGACTATCCAAAAATGAATTATTTTTTACGCTTTATGAAAGTTCCTAACTATCCTGTCAGTCATTGGTCGATAAATAGTGGATGGGAATGGGCAAGTTGTATTGCGCAGGTTGAAATAGAGGATGTACAAAGAAAAATAAAAGAGTCAACCTTTATTGCATTCTCCTTCAACGAAGTTACGACAATATATAATACGTCGTGGGTATGCATGCATGTTTATACTGTATAGAATAATGTTTGCCAACCACATCTACTATTTGTTGCTAAATTGAGAGACAATGCGACAGTAGAAACTTTATTTTAGTTAGTAAAGAGCAATTTAATTGAATGTGGAGCTATGGATGAATTGACAATAGCGAAGAAGTTGGTCTATGTTGGAGCGAATGGAGCTTCAATAATGCAAGGTCAAAGGAATGGTCTTTGCACAAAGATGCAGGCTTCTTGTTCACCATATGTTGTTGTCATTCACTGTATGGCCCATAGGATGAATCTTGCTTTTAGAGTTGTGAAGAAGTTTCCTTTAGTAAACAAGGTTGAAGATTTAGTAAGAGAGTTATATGCATATTTTTGTCGAAGTCCTAAGCGTTTTAGGGAATTTCAACACTTTGCTGATGGAATTACCGATGGAAACAAGCTTCTAAAAGATATTGATACCAGATGAATCTCTTTGGATGGACCAGCGCATCGAGTATTTTCTAAATATCAATCTTTGATTGGACTGATGTACGAAAATCAGGAGAATGCAGAAAATCAAAGATGTGGCGACCTACTTCGGAGGTTAAGCAATATAGAGACACTTTTGACTTTGGCATCTCTTCTTCCCATGCTAGAAGAAATGAGGTTAATTATGAAAAAAGCCCAGCAAAGAGCCGTGTATATTGCAAAATATGCTTAGTTGCGTAAAATGTCATGTCGAGCCCTCGATAGTCTCTATCGTACTGACCTAAATTTATCCGATGATAGATTTAATCATAGGCAAAAACTAATAGATTTGGACGATCCTGATAATTATTTAAAGATCATTGAAAATGGAGATTTATGTGTTTGTGTAAGGGGATTTCAGATACTAATGTATTACAGTGCCCCAAAGAAGCGAGCTACAAGAGTTACAAGGGAAGAGTTTACCAAGATTGTCGAGTCTATAGCATCTACTGCAAGGGACATAGCCTATAGAGTTTCCTCTGAAATAATATCACGATTCCCATGTGATCAACTACTTGAGGCCATGGCAATTGTGTTTCCTCAATATTGGTCCTTCAACAATAAGGAAGATTATCATAGAAGGCTGTTGATTTTGATAAAGGAATTTTGCAAATCTATAGAATTCAATGGAGTGACTATCAACAGAATATTAGATGAAGGTCTTCTTAGATAGAAATCAGGCACCTTTGCAAGGACCATGAAGCATCAATATCAATTAATGTGTAACCCACATGAAGAGGGCTTGACAACAAAGCTTTGGACAAAACTAAAACAGAGCACATTGTTGTGTGAAGAAATTTCAGAGTACTTCAAGCTTGTTGATCTATGTCAAACCATGATATTGGGTTCAATGGAGGATGAGAGAGTTTTCAGTGCTTTGGGCTTCCTAAAATCAAAGCTAAGAAACAAACTAGACAAGAATTTGGAATCATGCTTGAGGGTATACACATCTAGGTATAATGTCAATACTTTTCCTTATCAAAAAGCAATGGAAATCTGGAAGAAAAGATGCAAAAGAAGAGGGGTGGGACTGGGCAACACCATTAACCAATCTCCTATAGTGACTCCAAGTGGGACAAGTACAATTGGCAGTGGCACTGGCCATGGGATTGGGAGTCATAGAAGCGGAGGCCAGAGTGAACTTGAAGTTGAAGAGAACAATGAAGCAACTGGACTACCAGAATTTGATGATGATGATGACATAGAGATGAATTGGAAAATTTAGGAAATTTTTGATAAATTAGCAATGGCAACCAATAGGTATTTTTTGAACTTATTAACTACTATATGATATCCTATCATTCAATGTTCATTTTAGAAAAGCAGGAAATTAGAATGTATTATGTTTCATCATTAAAATTTGAGAACAAAGAGTATTATTACTGTAGCGTGTAGTTTATATCATGTCATCAATGATCATTCATATTTGAATTTGAAATTCCTGAATGAAATTTTGTTTTCTATTTTATTCATTTATTCAACATACATTGAATTGGAAAACATGAAAATTAGATAGAATCATAGATTCAATTCCACAATTCCACATGAAAATCACACAGTTAAATCCTGATATTCATATCACAATTTGACTAGCTGTGGAAATTATCTCCTACTTATCAATTGATGAGCTTAAGGGGCTTTCTAATGAATGGTTCATAAGGCACAACACTTGGTGAAGGTTTTGCAAATGGGGTTGCAAGCTTTGGGTTTAACTAAGGAGGAAACTCCGTAGTTAAGCGCGCTCGGGCTGGAGTAGTACTGGGATGGGTGACCTCCCGGGAAGTCCCGGTGCTTCACCCCTGTGAGCATCACCTAGATCCAATGAGTGCTAAGTGTTCCATTTATTCTCATGAGAGATGGATTCATGTTGAATCACTACTCATGAAATATGGGTCATCGAGTTTGACTCAAAATCACACAGTTAAATCCTGATATTCATATCACAATTTGACTAGCTGTGGAAATTATCTCCTACTTATCAATTGATGAGCTTAAGGGGCTTTCTAATGAATGGTTCATAAGGCACAACACTTGGTGAAGGTTTTGCAAATGGGGTTGCAAGCTTTGGGTTTAACTAAGGAGGAAACTCCGTAGTTAAGCGCGCACAGGCTGGAGTAGTACTGGGATGGGTGACCTCCCGGGAAGTCCCGGTGCTTCACCCCTGTGAGCATCACCTAGATCCAATGAGTGCTAAGTGTTCCATTTATTCTCATGAGAGATGGATTCATGTTGAATCACTACTCATGAAATATGGGTCATCGAGTTTGACTCAAAATCACACAGTTAAATCCTGATATTCATATCACAATTTGACTAGCTGTGGAAATTATCTCCTACTTATCAATTATTAATGGTTTTCATTTGCATTATTTAGCTAATATGGTACAATTCTTGTAAGCCAATGACCCTGAATTCCCTTTTATAGAAACAAGGGAGCAACAACAGCTTTAGGCCGATTTGCCTAATGTGAAGTCTCAAAATCTAAATCAGTAAGACATCTACAAGTCTACAACATCTCTACAACTTTAGTTGTACATTTCTGCATTTGACAGGTCAATTTAGTAAATTAACAATTTTAGCATAGGCAATAGCATCCGCAAGACTGCAACATTGATCCTGTTCAAAAAACAAAGTTCAAACTTGTTACTTTAAACTCAATTCTAGAGTCTAGACTGTAGTATGTAGGATAATATGAAAGATATTCATATATAGTAAAGATATAGAGATGATTGAAACTGAAAGTACTTTCACATACAGACTATAAGTTTCTGTAGTATGCTCCATTCTTCTTCGATTGGAAGGGCAAAATTTTTGATGTTATGGTAAATGACCTGCATTCTTGTCAGCACTCCATACTTGGAAGAGTGAGTTTCAAGCAATGTTCCTTCCACTAGTGCATGCAAATTTGTGAATGTTTTGATGCACTTTGCAATGCCTTCATGAGTTCTGTCCCGAGGAAGGTTGCCTAAATCAGAGGTTATTTTGTCCTCCAACTTTTTTTTGTAAACTTCTCTTCCAATGAAACCCTTTGTTGAGAAATCAAGTCCAGGACTCGGTAAACCAAGAGATATCAATTTTGTTGTTTTATTGTTCATCTTAGCGAGCTTTGGCCCAAATAAAGCAAGAACTTCTTCTACTTCTGTTAGTTTTTGACATTTATGAAATACAGAGGTCGCCTTTATTATTGAACCAATGCGGTCCTAAATTTCCTTGCTTGCCAAATGCTTGTCAACAGTGCTGTTGATTTCTTCCATAATTCGCTTTGCAATTTTCTATCTCTGACCAAAACTTTTGTTCTCCTCAAGTTGCTCTTTCAGCTTCCCAAAAACATCTATAAGAGCTTCGTAGAGTTCGAACCAATCACACAACCTATCAACAGAAGTCTTTATTTGCCCCTAGAAGTATTTTTTTATTTGCTTTACTGTATTATTTACATGGTCATTCAAGCCGTTTTCATATTTTTTAATAGTATCATTTGCCTTCTTTAGGTCTTTTTTCATTTCTGAGTACTGGTGTTCACTATGTTTTCTTATTTGCTCTGCTTTATTTTCCCACCCTTTTGCTTTCTCTTCCCACTCTTTTGTTTTTACCCTCTCATTTTCCAATTCTTTATTTAACTTATTGTTTACATTTGCAGCATTCTCCAAGTTTTTGTATAACTTTTTTGAAGAGTCTTTTTCATCCTGAAGTTTTTTTTCCATTTTTTCCAAATTTTCCCTCGGAGTTTTCAGTTCTACATCCATTTGTTCTTGCTGTTCAATTGCTTCTTTAGAGCGAGAGGATGAATTTTTTTATCCTTTTCTCTAATTCTTTTCACCTGTTTACTGTTGCTTTCTCACTTGCCCTTACATTTGCTAGGTCTGCCTTTAACTTATCTATTGTGCCCTAAAGCTTTCCTTTCTCTCTCTCCAACTTCATCACTGAACTGTAGACCACTTGGTTGGTCATTTTGGACACATTTATCTTGTCCACATTTTTAATTTTGGATAAATCCATTTGGAGGGTGCTAACTTGAAATTCAGATGGATCTAACTGACTCTCTGGTGGATTGTTATCTCTAGTTGGGGACATAACAACCATGAATTCCATCATATCTTTATCTGGGTCATATGTGGGAAATAACCTGTTGGTTGCAGGTTCTGCATCACGAGCTGCAACAATTGCTTCCATCTTCATTGTCTTACTATTTTGTCTATTCTTGTTTTTTGATTTTTCATAGTTAGTTACAAATTCATTGTAATGAAAATCAAGATTTTGTGAGACAATTGAATGTTTGAATGGTGAAATAGCAGTAGCACTTGCTCTGATGTACGAGCTTCCACCAATACCATGAGGACAACCAACACCTAGACCCATTAGTGGGGGTTGTGGACTATTCTAAGGGTTTTGTCTTGAAGGATGGGCAATTGTTGGACTCACAGTCACCATTGGCATTGTTGTACTAGTAATACTACTAATACTTGTCATAACCTTCTACTTCTTTACACTTTCTTGATCTCTGGGACCAATTTTTTTTGCATCTATATACAATGTCCTTTTCGGACCACTAGTTATAGTTGTACCCATGATATCTACAACTGTGGGAGTGACAGTTGATTCAGATTGAATCTGAGTGCTTGGAAGTGGAACTGTAAATGAAGTAGGAACAAATTTAATTAACTGAGATGAATTCAATGTGAATGGAATTGACTGAGTTGATGATTGATCTCCATGCCCAAGGCCTGGTTTCTGACCATGTTTTGGTGCTACAGCTGGTGATTGAGGTGGTAACCAAACCCCTTCTCCACTGGGACCCAGACCACCAGAACCTTGGTAGCCCATTTTTTCTACAATTTCTGCCCCTTTGCTATATAGAAGTTTGGTGGATGCATCAACTCCTCTATGAATTTGTGTGCTGGATGAGGGATTCAAAGAATCCTGGTCATCATAATCATCATTAGTATCACTGTGATGTGCTTCAGGTGGATGCTCCTTATTCCACAATTCGTCAAACATTGTATCCTCTTTAACCTCATCACGATCTGCAGAGGTCTTTGGCTCATTGAGATTCTTCCTCATTTCCCAAAATTGAGAAATTTTGCTTTGACTCCATCCAGCATCTATACATTCATTAATTAGCTCTTTTGGAATAGGTTTTATAGATGGTTTATCAGCTTTCTTGTAGAAATTGGACAATGTCATGCCCTGCACTTTTCCTTTCTGTTTGTGCAATGCCATTATTTGTGATGACAATTCCTGTATTAACATATTATTTTCAGCAGCATATTTCTCCATCTGTTTTTTGACCTCCTCCCAGGAGTCCATGTTTTTAAAATTTTCAATCAAAGGCATACTTTCATGTTGATATTTGCTTGTAGAAGTCCCAATGCCCTTAAGCCTTGCTCCAATTATGTTTAGTGGATCATACTGCCAATGACTGTCAACATCAAATTGAAAAAAAAGCTTCTGCCACTTTGAATCCTCTTCTCTCAAATGCAAACCCTCCAAAGGAGAATGGCAAGGAGGGAAATATCATTTTCTTTTGTTGACCATGAAAGAGTACATCTGTGCTATCCATATGTCGTATATATTCCAACGCAAATACCCTCTTTGTTACATGTATTGGAAGTTTGTAGGGTTCTACTCATGAACCGTAAAACCTTAACACAATGTACTCTTCCATTAAGTACCAGTTAGCCAATTGTAGTTCACTTCCGAGTTGAACGCAATTTCTACAACATGCAATCTAGGCATTAGAGTGCTTGTAATTTTATGGTAGATTGGTGCCAAAAAGAAGTCTACAAAATTGTTGTAGTTCCTTCTGTTATCAATCATCCTTATCTGAGGTGTCCACTCATATATTGGATTTTGGCCTTGAGTCTGACTACAAAGCTTGTTTGCCTCAAATAATATACGATGCTTTGCTAGGAGAAGATAGCACAAGTAGGTTGTGAATCTAAATGTCTTCTCTAAACCTCTTTGAATCATTAGTAATTGATCTTGCATGCAACAAATAATGTGCTCAATAAAACAATGTCTTACTGGTTCTTTTTAAAAATGAATATGATAAAGCATTTCAAGAATGTTGGCATCCACTTGTTTGTTACTATCCAATCCCAAACAAAATGCTAGCAAGGAAATACTGTCATGTGCCCATGGCACAAAAAATTCAAAATCATAAGGAGGCATGTGATTTGGACTCAGCCTACAACCGCTTGTTATTCCTTTGATATAAGAATCTCTCTGTTTTGCATCTAATTTTTCATAATCATCTGCCAGCTTTCCCAGGTCAATATGTACGTTTGACTATTGTTGTTGAAACCCTAGGTTCAACAGACTAGCAAATTCACTCTCAGTTATGGACAAAATTTCCTCCTAAGTAATTTTATTCACAATTGCTTTTCTATTTTCATCATAATTTTTGGCGTAGAGCATAACAATTTTTGGGCAAGGGAATACTTGAGGTAATGCCATGTGTGCCGACCTAGCTACCCATGGTGCAATTTTATTTGTAGTTGCATTTACACTAGGGTTAAATGAACAAAATTTTGAAGACTTATTTGGATCGTTCCACTTGTTTTCAAGTGCAAATCTTATCTCCATTATACCCTTATTTTCATGAATAACAAGATCATGTATATCATGGAATAAATCACTAAAACCTGGTGTTTTAAGCATATTGGGGAATTCTGTTATTTTGCCCATGTTATTCTTGGTATTTGTTTTGCCCATCGTGGTAAATATTTAAACACAACTACAAGCCTACAGGGGTGATTCAAAATTAAAACCTTACAAGCTAAATTTTTTTATATAATATAAACAGTAAAGTTGTAAATCAAGAGGCTTGAAATTTTTTTAATGCGGGACGTAAATTTTCAAGATTTTAGTAGTTACACTTACCCATTCACGTTCACATTGCCCTTAGTTTCAATTTTTGCAGAGAGCTGAGAGACTGTAGTTTGTTGCTTTCCTCAGACCACAATCCTCAACCTAGAAATTAAGAATTTGTAACTTTGTTGCGTTGTAACTTTGTAAATTGTAACCCCTTTCTAATTTCTAAATCTGCAGACAACGTATAGCTGCAAAATTAAAGAAACTTAACAGGCCAAAATTGTACAATTTGTACTCTATAATCTATAGTTGTCACACTTGTCACACAGTACACTTTCAGTTTAAATGTGAGTGGAATCGTGGACCACTAGTTACTAGACACGCGTTAAGTGTCAACTAACCTGTCATAATATATTAATGTCATTCATAACGTCACTATTAACTGCAAGTGGAATGTGATTATGTCAATGTGTTAACTGAGCAGTGACACGTGTCATGATTTTGGGACGCATTTGAAATGACAGGGTTTCTTTTTCCTTTCAGCCCGAAACTCAACTTCAGTCGTTGATCTATAAACATCCAACGACACCAGTGAATGGTGTGGTGGCCCCGTGGGTTATGGGTCCCACTCCCATTAACTAAGCTAGTCAGTATCAGGATGACTCACATCACGAGTCAGACGTATCAGTGTCACGTCATCACCAAATTGAAACGACATTGTTATTTGTTGGTCGACCGAGGAGTTTAGTGACACGTGTCATGATTCTAGGACGCGTTTGAAATGACAGGGTTTCTTTTTCCTTTCAGCCCAAAACTCAACTTCGGTCGTTGATCTATAAACATCCAATGGCAATGGTGATTCATGAACGGTGTGGTGGCCCCGTGAGACTGCTGAGTTGCATAATTACATATACAGAGTAATTTAAGATAATATTACTATTTAATTTTAACTAAATATTTGGGAAAACAACTAGCTAGTACAATCAAAACTAATATTAATAGATTTTTAAGACATTATTATACATTAATATTTTGAATTAATATTAATATTATTAATCATCTCAAGATTTAATAGATAAGTGCTAATCATGTAATTAACATGGGTCAATCATCAATGAGTCTGCCTCAAATCAAAATTACAATTTAATAAATTTGTTACTTTATAAAAATTAAATTAAATTTGCTATATAGCTAAAATTAAATATATTTCATAAGACACACATATATATATATATCTAAAATTTGTATTAAAATATTAATATTATATATTCACAAATTATATCTCTAACTAATATTATTTATCTTTAGCTATAATATTTCTACTTTCTTTTCACAATAGGCAGGGACTCATGCTCCAACAGAGCTCTTGTAGTTGTTATTATTATTATTTTTTGGCAAAACTTTATTTAAAATCAAAAGAAGTGGAAAATGGATCTTCTACGCAAGCAACAAAATACATAAAATAATAAAATTTTACCTAACAATTGTAATGAAGGCAGAAATGCAATTATTTACATAATTAATCTTGGTAGTTTAACTTTACTATTTGGACATTAGTTATTAGTGCCTGTCGTAGGAACTATAGGCAACGAACTTTTTTAACCAGTGTTTGAAATAAACAACTTTAACCAATCAAGTTTCACATAATTTTTTAATAATAAGTAATAACATATTTTGCTATTAGGTAAAGTTTGAGGCAGGAACTACGTTGCTCTGCAACCTTGTTTCTAGGGGAAATGTATTAGTGATTATCATTATAAATAATATTTTATATTCACATAGGCTTTTATAAACAATTCAATAGAAAATTCAAAAATGCAAAATATTGCAATGTTGCATAAGTAAGTATAAGAAGTTAAACAATGAAATACAATTTTATATGGAACTGAAACTCTAGAAATTTCATTGATATTTCTTGAAATTTACAAATTTACAAAATTAGGGGAAAACCCTAGACTCTAGTACTACTGTACTATTCATCGTAGAAACCAACAGAATCAACCATGGTTGTGAATTCTTGTAGCCAGTGGTTGCCATCTTCCACTTCATCCAGGAAAAACCATTTTCAAAGAAAATTCAACCCAATTCTTGCCCATTTCCTATGGTGCTTCAACTGCCCAGTAGTCAAGCCCAGTAAAAATGGGTGCAGGACCACATTCTAGCCAAGTTCTAGAAGCTTGTGGACTTCACCCGCCTAAGGGATCCCCACTCCTAAAACTGCATGAGCCACAATTTCAATGTCATCGCCCAAATTTACTACTTTAAAAATCTTCCTCAGGAGCAGCACAATTTTGGCTCTTGCTTCTCCGAGGTCAAGCAAGGAGGCTAGAAATTGTGACGTAATGTCACTGTTGACACGATACTGATTCTCGTTCTCCAAAAACTCACGCCCCAGAACCATTTTGACAACAGCAATAACAAACTTCACACTAGAGCATGGAACAACCTCATTGCAAATTGACAAGAGGTTTTCCTCAAGAATGCGACCTAGAAAGGCCTTCTGCTCCTCTTCTAAAGTGCATCTTAGGCAAATAGGGTTGTCTGTCTTTACTGCAAAGTTCAAACTCTAAGTTCTAATAGACTAACACCAAACAAACCAGACCTATCGACTACCAAAAATGAGATGAGCAATGATGAAAGAAGTAGCTCAATCACCTATAAATAAGCTTGGTGGGCAGGGTGCCAGGGATTATTTATTTTTTTCCTAAATAAGCTTAGCCGTTGAGAAATATTTCTTAAATATTTGTCCGTCCAACTGCCAATTCAATTACATTAAATTGGCAAATATTCTCAAATCTTGAACATAATTGCAAGTACATGCCAAAAAGGCCAATTTTAATTAAACACTAACACCGTCCATTGTCCTGTAATGTGTGTGAAGCTACTTAATTGATGGAAAAGGCCAATTGTAATTAAGACTAATAGTACTACTGCTAGTGGACTGTGGCATGTCCTGTAATGCGTGCGAAGCCACTTAGCCGATGGAAAAGGCCAATTGTAAATTGTAATTAATAGTGACAAGACATCAATATACTATCTCCTGCAACTTAAGTGATACACACTGGACAGAAATGTGTCACCATTATGGAGAGAATGTCACTATCACTGACATGGCATTTAATTCTTTCCAGGTACACTGTACTCCGTAGATAACTTGCCTTGATATGTGTCAACATTTTGGTGACTACTTCGACAATTCTTCTTCCTTCAAGAAATGTCGGCCAAAATTAAACCTCGGCCATTGATCTTGGATCATCAGATGGTCTAAGTTCTCAAATAATACATTTAACATAATTACAGTGGTAGTGGCAAAGATTATGCTTCCATAATGTATGGTCAATCAACCACGCCTTTAAACCATCACTTGCCACTTGCCAATAATTTATGTACGTTGGTATGTTAGGTTAGGCTACTTATTTCCCATCTTTTGAAAATAGCCATACCAACTATAACTTTCTGAAAACCATTCGCCATAACAAATAAATTAATTCAATTATTTGGAAAATAATTTTGCCATTTTTTTATAAAAAAGGTATCGGTTATTAAATTATTCGCCAACCAATATCCATATTTCAAAACATAATTCACCATCAATATTAATAATTTTATTAAAAACAAAAATTATAATCGCCATTATTTTATAAAAATTGTCTAAACTATTAAAAAATTCATCACCAAATATCCATCGATTGACACATAATTCGCCAACACTATTAATTTTTTTTTCACCCAAATGACATGTGATTCACCACAATTTTATAAATTTTGGGAGGGGGGGGGGGGGGGTCCTTAAAGTTATCCCTGTTTGTTGGTTATTATTACTCTTAACAATCAGATTTTGAAATCTAACCCTAGGTTTTGTATAAGACATACTATCTTGTATTAGTTTGTTGCTTATTTGTTTGGAGCTCTTGCTTGGTTCATTAGATCAGTGGAGTGATACATGCATGTTGCTTTGGATCTAAGGTATTCTTATACATCTCCATAACACTTGGACTTTGGAATTAGTGTTTTACATGCTTTAATAATTCTGACATTTTGGGAAAGGTTTCTATTTTTTAACAGAGGTCTCTTTTCTGTATTTAGGATTTTGGGTTCAAATTCATGGCATATAAGTCCAATCTTGTTGACTAGGTCAAAAATCAAAACTTAAAAAGGGCATTTAATGGTTAACTTGCATTTAATTTTTACATAGTTCAATGCATGATGTGAGTTTTCATTTGGGTTATTTGCTGATTATTATTACTCCTAACAATCAGATTTTGAGATCTAACCCTAGGGTTTGCATAAGACATATCTATCTTGTATCGTGTTGCTTGTTGTTTGCTTGGAGAACTTGCTTGGTTCGTTAGATTAGTGGAGTGATGCACACGCGTTGATTTAGATCTAAGGTATTCTTATACATCTCTACAACATTTGAACTTTGTAATTAAAAGTGAACCTCTCATGTGTTTGGCTCGAGTGTTTTACATGCTTTCGTAATTCACATTTCTATTGGTGCTCTAAAATTGGACTTAGATTTGTTTTTTGTGTACATGTTTCACACAATAATTAGGCTCTATAGACACTATTTGTGGTGATCTTGAGAGAGTGAGCATTATTTTCTTGCCTTACATGCAAAACTCTTCTTGGTGATAGATCCCCTTGTAGGTAGGGAAGGATTTCATATTATTTCATTGTCTCATTTGGTTTGTCTTTGACATTTGTTGGTACTTTCTCTCTAGAGATTGGTGGTGATTATTGTTAGTTTTTCAAACTTAAATGATGTGATTTCAAATTAGTGTGTCAATGAATCTATTTTCTATGTTTGGGTAAGGTGAAGAGGCTAGAGGAGTATGCTTTTTTTTCTTTGGGCACATCAGAATCTTAGAACCCTTGAACCTGAACTAAGTCCCCATGTGGTCCAATTTTGTGGGTCTTCCTTGATTAGAGAGGGTTGACCATAGTGGACACTCCCTTTATTGGGTAAACCACAAGGATGAAACCTCAAGCAGTAGTAGCCACTTTCGTCATGGTAGCAACACCCACTATATAAATGTCCTTGTGGAAGAAATCTCCACAACTGTAGTCTTTTGTTGGGCTGTTAGGTTTCCTCAACATCTTTGATTGATTAAATTCTTGGAATGTGTCAAAACCATAGTGCAGCCCAATTTTTCTTTTCTAGGGCTATGTGCATGATTGAGAACATGGATAGTAGTAGTTCTAAGGATTAGATTCATACTAAGACACTATTCTTGTTAATGTGCAAAGTTGATTTCTCCCTTGCCCGTTGCTTGTAAACATTTGCTTGAACTCCCTGAGTGTTGTCTTGTGTCCCTGGTTTATGATAAAAATATATTGATATATCTAGTCGGTCAATAAAAACAAACAAGAAATCTGAGTTCCCTAGTTGAAACCTTTCTTGATTTGTTATCCTCTCATTTCCAGTCCTCCTTGGTTGATCTGGTTTAGATTAGGTCGCTTACCCCACTATTGGATGCTTGTTTGCACCTTGGATTGTTGTGTTTTGACCTCTGAATTAGTAATCTTTGATTTTATGAGTGGCTTTGCTTGGAGTCAGTGAGTTAGAAACCATCCTTGTTGAGAAGATAAACCTTTAGATTCTTTGATAATACACTTGGAAAGTCTTAGTAATCTATTGCCCATTCACTTCCATTCAAATTCAATTTCAATTTATTATAATTTTGGTAAATCATCCTCCTAATCCATATGCACTAGGGTATTCACCCAGAGTAGAGGGCACCTCTGTGGCAGTGTTGATTTATGTCAATTAACAAAATTCTATCTTATCATCTCTCTTTTGGACAAGTGAGTGTTTTTACTATCTTAGTTTGGTACTAATGTTTCTCAGGTTTGTCCTATCAACTAGTACTTTTTCTTTCATGTCGATTACAACAAGATATTAAGTAGATCAAGGAAAGTGACCTCAAGTTATTTTAACCAATTACCCTTAGTTTGAACTCGCCAAAGACATAAGGGAAAATAACCTGTATTTGATCAATCACCTAAGAATACCCCAAAAGTTTGGTTTGATCCCAATAGTGACCTTAGTGAGTTAAGTATGCCCTTAGCACCTTATTGTTTAGATATGGATATGAGTTATACCATGACTCAACAAGCGAAAGAATAAATGGATAGATGCAATGATGCCAATTTGTTTGGTGGTTCCTCTCATGAGAATAGGCCAATTTTTCCCTCCATTTCAACTAGATATTTGTATGTGTACCAAAGGTCTGAGAGACAAGCTTTTAGAGAAAAATAAATCACAACATGAAAACCAAGATGATGAGCCTCTCAGTGCTCACATGAATGCAACATATGTCAATAACTTTTTTAGACAGTCAAAACCAATTTCACCGCTCAAATCATTTGAAATGTACACAAGTAAAAGACTTAAGAGAACCAAACGTAAAAAGAAAGCCTTCCTAGATGAACAAGTTGCAAAGGAGTAACAATTTAGACTCCTAGAGTTGGAGAGACAAGCCTTGTTGGAGATAGAAGAGACAAATGATCCTATGTACCTCTATCTCGCTAAGCGCATAATGGGAATGCAATCTGAATTTGAAAAATTATTAGAGGAGAAGATTGTATCATTACATGAATCATCTTCTTTAAGGTCTACATCTTCTACTCCAATACATCAATTGTCTTCATCTTCTAGATCCAAATATCCCTTGAGAGAGAAAGTGAGTAATAACTCCTTTGAGCATACGTCAATATTTCATGATAGACCTATCTTTGACCAAGATGAGAATGATAAAAATGGTCCTAGACATACTTTTGAGAGAGCTTTTACTCCTTTGGGATTTTCATATGACATGGTGCTTGAGACCTCAGTTGCAAACAAGATAATTACTTTAGCATACAAATCTAGACCTTATGAACCTGAGGTAAAACTTCCATGGTGGAGAAATGATCACTATTGTGGTTACCATAAAAATAAAGGTCATAAAATTGAAGATTGTATTATGTTGAAATGTAAAATTCAAGATCTTATTGATGATAGAATCATTGATGTTGAAATTCCTAAAGACTTATATGATGAGGAGACTTCTCTTGAGCAAGATCATGTTGATGAACCTATGTCAAGCGATGGTTTCCTTAATACCTCAAACTTATTCTAACACTCATGAACATCATAAAACTTCAAAGCTATCCAACATACCTCCATCAAACAAAGATCCTAATGTTTTCTAGATTGATAATGTGTATCCTCAAGGGCTACCTCTAAAAGAAACTCAAGCTAATCTACACTTAGCTACAAACCTTTTTCATGCAACTAAGACTAAAGATGCTCAACCTTCATGTGATTCTATGCCTACTATGTTCACTTCAACTAGTCATTCACTATCTCCTCAAGATACTATCACACAAACCTCATATTATCCCTTGCCCTTAGAAGTGGCTCCATGTCAATAGGACTCTCAAAAGGCTAAAGAAAAAAATGTGAAGAAAGGTCAAGATCAAGAACCCTCCATGTCATTCAATCCTTTTCATGATGTCTCTTATCAATTTCATAGTTCTTTTGATATTGTGCACCCTTTCTCATTCATTCCACCATGTCTTAAGTCTTCTCCTAAGCAAGATCAAGCTACTACTTACACTGTTGATCTTATTGATAATCAAAATAACTTTACTACACTTGTGCTTTCCAAATTTGATACTTCCATTAAGGTTATTAAAAGTGGTGTTGTTACTTCCAATGTTGAGACTATTGAAAATCAAGAGAAAGATTCTATGCTTATGTTATCCAAAGATCCTTGTCAAGATCAAAGTATTTCATCTTCTTGTTCTACCACTCCATGTTCACTTCTACTTTCTACTCTTCCCAAGTCTTTTCAAGCTCCAAACAATCCTATCAAAGAAGTTTCTTCTATTAAAGATGATCATGATCCTATTGAAATTCATAATGTTCACTCTAAAGATGTTGATGTCCTTGGTTGTCATATAGATGTTGATGGACTTATTAATTATCCTTTCTCATCTTCCACATCCATCCTTGGACTTCCTCCACCAATACCAAGGGCTTCATCTCTTCCTTCCATCTTGGGTCCTTGTGTCCCTTCATTTTCCCCTCCTAACTTTCCTAATTCGTCATCCATTTTGGGTCCTTACATCCCTCCATCACCTATATTTCCTCAAGATCAATGTAGATGCATATCCTTGAATTCTTTTCATCCACCCACCCATCTAAACTAGTCATATCCTCCTTCTTCTTCAATAAGTCCCAAGTCTTTTGGAAGTAACTTAAATGTTCAATACAAGAAAAAGAAGAAATTCAAGAATCCATTTAAAAAAGAAGATCACCATGTCTCCTCTAATCGACATAGAGGCATAAAGTCAGAAGATATATCTAAAAAGAGAATTACAAAACAAGCATGGGTTCCAAAATCTATCATTGAAGATATTCTCTCTAAATCATCAAAAAGAAATGAAAAGCCAACGACTATATGGATTACAGAGTCTCTCTTGAAAGATTCTAATGTTGAGCAAAAAGTGAAGTTTACATTCAAGCTTCCAAAGACTTCCACTTCATCTTCTTCCAAAAGAATTTGTCCATTCCATGCACCTAAATTGCAACCTCTTATATCCATTCACCATATTCCTTCACGTATTCCTGCATTTATGTTTCCTCCATCCTCTCACCACCCTTCAAGGTGTGTGTTAACGTTGGTCTTGCCTTCCTTTCCATCTACCCTTTCACAATCTTTCCATTCACTATCCTTCTACCTTCTATCATTTTCCCACATTTCCTTTTTCTCCTGTCTTCCAACCTCACTCGCTTTGCATAAAACCTTATCATCCATTTTTCTCTTTCATCTTCCTTTACCTATCAACATCTTTGAGTGTATCATTTTGAATCTTTGGCATATCATGGTTTTGCTGAATATGATTGGTTAATTGTGTATTATCTTTGATGTTACAAAAAAAATTCATATCTTTACCAGTTAGTGTATGCCGAGCTCACTTGGGCATTGAAGACAATTTCCTATGTCAGCCAAGCATTCTAGAGTTTTCCAAGTTCAAAAGTCAGTGACTATCGAGTTCACTCTGGTATCAAAGAGAAGTTTGCAAAAATTGAGTGTTAACCGAGCTCACTTGGTTACTAAAGAAAGTTTGTGAAGATGTAGTGTTAACCAAGTTCACTTTGTTAACACAAGAAAATCGTTTATGAGTTAGTGTCTACCAAGTAGGGTTGGCTAACGAAGGATGTAATGCCCCACTAGGGAACCCAAAAGAAATTAACCTAAAATTTTACTAAATTTGCCAAACATTTTTTTAAAGATAATAAATTAACAACAACAGATATAAAATAGCGGAAGATATAACAACAAGAGATAAAATTACAGTGGAAGCATTAACTCACATACATAACAACCATCATAAACATATTACAATTCTTGAGGGTCCTGTGACATTGAATCACATTTAAGTTTAATTAATATTAAATCTAACATGTAACACATCCATATTAAAGAATAACTACAAGTACAAATTCCATTTAAATAATATACAATTACAAAATGCCACTTGACAATAAACAGAATGCACAATTATCCACTATATAGGTCATAGGGTGTGAAAGGCTAAAATAATATACATTATAAAATAGATTACAACATCTCTTAAGATATAAGAAATCAAATACAATACACTTAGAATATAACCATCCATCATAGAAATACAAGATCAGATAAAAAGGAACATCTACACAAACACATCCAGTAATGGCATCCAATGTTTGGATCTCAATGATATAAGAAAATGCACTACCACCTAACCTTGTGGAACCCAAAAAGTTATGTTCCTACTACACTGAGGAGATAGTCTCAAGTCCCAAACATGATAAAAACCTCAAAAGTCAAGACCAACATCTAGATTCAAGGAATCACCTAAAAGAAAACTATCTCAAAGGGTACCAAGACACAAGTATCAACTAAACTCAGAGGCAACACAAACACATAGAAAATCTACTATGCAAGTGGGCAAGTGTCATCACATGAGCCAATTCTAAGGTGTTGAGATTATGGGTGTTGCACACATTGCATAATATTGTTATATTGTATTATTTTATTTTGTTATGTAATGTTGCACCTAGATAGACGTGCAACACGTAAAGATTCCCATGGGATATACTTGATAAGTTGTATTGTAGCATTATGATAATATTTCATGTAATTATTTAATATTGGAGAAAAGAATTTAATTTTCAATATTAAATGTGGAGTCAATGGGTTAGGACATGGTTTTAGCACATGGTTTATGTAACACAACAGCCAAAATGGTAGTTGTTGGTGTGAGAAGATAAAAGGCAAAAAGGGAAAGAGTCAAGTGGGACAAGACTTGACAGGTTAGCCAAGGGAGCATTTGTGAAGGTTGGAAGCATGGCATGAGATGTGTGGATTCATGCTTGTTCGCATAGATTACTTGGTTGTGGTTATGACTTTGAAGGCTTCCATAATTGTATTGCAATGATGTTTTTGCTTAATAATACATGGTGATGGATGCTTGTGGAGGCTAGGTTTCCCAAGGTATATCTTGTGTCGCAAATTTTGTGAGTATGTTGTTCATTCTCTTGCATGTGGATTTTAATTGCATGTTTATTTCAAATCTATTATGGGTTATGTAGAAACGGTTATATTGTTTGATGCAATGCAAGGTGGGAGAATCCCTAAAGGAGATGTCCTAGCCCCCAACAATATAACCACACAAAAAAAACACAACAACAAGAAACAGCAATGCAAGATCTCGTACCAAATTACAATTCTTGATTCATAGATATATAACTAATTACATGTACTATGCCCAGCTATAAGGCCTTCCGGGTTAGGACCAAATACAAATAGTAATTACAAAATTAGTTCTGCAAGATCCAACAAGATCCAACTTACAACTAATCTTAGCTAGTCTAGATACACAATCAGATAAGAACACCAAGAAGAATCCACACTTGTACCTACAGGTCCACCAAGAGATCCTCTAATTCCTAAGTCACTGCTCTAGCTCTTCAAATTCACATCTATCCTTCCTTCCATCCAAACTCAATGATGACCAAAAGAATCCACAAGACCCTTACTTGTACCAATCTAAGCTACAAGTCGGCCCAGAACACAAATTAAATACAAATACATAAAATAAATGCCACAAGTCGGACTGCAATAACAATTAAATGTCTAAAAATTGATATCTGTGTATAATCACGATATCTCCTAGCTCTAATTGAATTAGAATGTGTGCCTTGAACTATAGGTGGAAATTTAGGTCCTCTACAACCCCTCAAATGTGCAAAGGTTGATTCCCAAAGGAAAAGTGTGCATCCATCCTGAAAGTCACACACAGTAGACTATCATGCCAAACTACCAGAAATTGATACTCCAAGAGAATTGCCATATCTCCCACCCTATAATGAATTAGGACTTGTGCTCTTGACCAAAGATAGTAATCTAGGCCCTCTTTAATCCCTAAAGTGTGCAACCTCTCATTCATTAACTAAAATTATTTATATGCTCTGCACCGGGTACCCAAAAACTAGAAAAAAAACACAGTTCCAGTAATAAGGTTCAAACAGTTCAAACTTCAACTCAATCCATGAAATCTCTATGAGATCATGAGGAAGGGTTTTCCAATGTGTATCCAACACATCCCTAACCATGTAAACATAACTCCATCAAAATCCAAGCTTGATACTCCTCAACACTTAACCAAAATCCCTCCAAACATGTAGGAAAGCCTAGGATGCTCCTGCTTCAGATATCCCAGGTTCAAAAAGATGTTCTAGTAACTGGAAGAACATCTTCTAGGATTCAAAAAATAAATTCCAAATTTATTCTTCATGTACACATCCTCCAAGTCTTCAACTTGTACACTCCTTCGCTTGTTTTTCTTCTTCTTCACATCCACCACAGGTGCTCTATAAGTTTGCTTTCCATGCTGATCTCCAACCTTCTTAGAATATGTCAACTCAACTTGGCTGCCAATACTCAGGTTCCTCCTACCAAGCTCTTCATTCTGCATAGGAATCAAGGAAAACTTCTTACCACTTTCTCAACAGTAAACACATTCCTAACACAATCATGCACAGGCCTGCAATCATACTGCCAAGGTTTTCCAAGTAACACATGACAACTGTTCATATCCACAATATTACACAACACTTGATCCTTATATTGCCCAATGTGGAAATCAACAAGGCATTGCTCCCTCACTTCCAAAGCATGCTCACCTTGCAACCAGCCAATCCTATAAGGATAAGGACATCTCATTCTCTTCAAACCAAGTTTCTAAACCATCTCTTCAACAACAAGGTTATTAGTTCTACCACCATCCACAATCACCTTGCAGATTTTTCCGCCAAACTTACAAAAAGTCCTGAACAAACTAGTCCTCTGACAAGAATCCAATGTCCTCCCACCATTCATTACTCACTGAGCCAACAAACTTTCTCCTTGCTTAGGCTGACTATCCTAGACTGCAACCTCATTCACAACAGCAGTTGTCCTCCCAATCAGACATTCAAAAGATATATGTCATTCTTGACCACACTTGAAACAATTACCTCTAAACACACCTCCACTTGTCCTCTTTTTCTGATCAACGGGTTTTGGTTTACCTTCTTCTTTTGGTTTAGCTTGTGTTGAACTATCTTGCTTCTCCTTCCCTTAGGAACTACCTTGATTCTTCCTCTTTAGCTTCTCCTCTACTCTCAAAGCATACTGATAAGCATCCTCAATAGAAGAAATATTCAACATACCAACCTCATCCTGAATATTTAATCTCAAACCATTAATATATCAAGCTACCTTCTCTTTTGACAATTCTCTATGCCCAAACCAAATAGTCAACTTGTAGAACTCCTCTATATAATCTTTCACAGTTATATCCTTTTGTTTTAGATTCTATAACCTCTTAAACAACTCAAATTCATAATCAATAAGAATGAACTTAGCCTTCAACTTAGTCACCATCAATTTCTACCTAGTGATCTTCATTTCACCTTCCTCTTCTCTATCTCTTTGTAGTTCTTTCCACCAAAGAGAAGCATGTCTATTCAACTTAGTTTGTGCCAACCTCACTCTAAGTGGATCCTCGATATCCTTAAGCTCAAAGTAGTCTTTCAATTCCCTAATCCAATCAATTAGGTCTTCAGGATTCAAAGTACCTAAAAAATTAAAAAACTTCATCTTATGCTTCAGCTTCAATTGAGATCTAGGTGTAGGCAACTGACTAGCCCTAGTTCCAATAGTCTCTCCACACGATCAGTTATGGCCTCACCACTTGATTCAACAAATTCAAAGTCTTCAACAGCTTCCTCGTAACCATCTTCAGTACCCACATGTCTAGGTATACCACCTAAAGCACTTACAATTTTAGCAATCATGTCACTCTTCATCAATGCAATCTCAAATCTGAATTCTACTCTCATCTTCTCTGAGATCCATTCTTCTACAGCATCACTAAAATCAACAATTACCCTAAGGTCCAATTTTCTTGGAGGCATCTTCCAAATTTTTAGCAAACCCTAAGCAAAAAATCCACCAAACTAGAAGATTAATAAACCACAAGATCAACCTTCTTCAACCCAAATCCTGGTGCAAACTGCCTCAACTTTGACAGTCTGTCTACACACTTAGGAATAACCTTCGCTCTGATATCACCTGATGTAGTGCAAGTAGGAGAATCCCCAAAGGAGATGTCCTAGCCCCCAACAATATAGTCACATAGCGAAAACATAACAACAAGAAATGATGCAAGATCTGATACCAAATTACACCTAATTCATAGATATATAACTAATTACATGTAATATTGATGCATATTCAAATTGTTGGCTTGGATTTGGGTTTTTTATGCCCTAAGTCACATGATTTCCTAATTTTTATTTATGTAGAAGGAATGAGATGTTGTTACTAGGTAGAGTCATGGTGGAGGATTGTGTTGACTATTTTATGCTGACAGGTTGGACACTTTGAGAGTTAGTTGTTCAGTTCATGAATGTGATCATAGTGCCATGGATTTTGGCATGACATGATTGAATATACAAGTACATCCTCGATGTTCATTGGTTTGGATTCTTGATTTGGTTATGGTGGTATATCTTCTTGGTTGAGTAGCATGGTTATTTGGTTTCTTTTGAGGAGCTCATGATGTGCACTTTGAGTTCTTTGATGGTTTGATTCCTTGGTTAATTCTCATGGTTAGAGGATGGTTTTTCATCATAATTTTATGGATAGCTTGGATGCACGATTTAGTGGGAGCTTCTTACAATGATGAGGTGATAATGCATGATTAGTTCCTAGTTTGGTTTGTATCTTCTTGGTTTGGAGATCTTGGTTTCACTTGGTACTGACACCTTGGTTGTGTGAGTGTAGACTTGGAGGATCTTCAAGTAGGAGATGGATTTTATGATGCCATATGTGACTTGGTACCATGATTGAGTTAGAGTTGTTGTCATTTATATATTTATTGAGTGTTTGTAGATGTTGGAGGTTTTGTCTTATATCTTGTTGTTGCAAAAGTGTCTTTGGCATTTGCATGGGGTGCTTGGTTATCTTCATGGTGTGTGAAGATGGTTAGATCTTCAGGACTCATGGGATTCTTGGTTATCTTTATGGTGCATGGAGATGGTTTTCTTCATGGTGTGTGGAGATGGTTGCATCTTGAGGACTAATGGGGTTCTTGGTAAAGGTGTAGTTTATGCTTTCGTTTGACATGTTATCCTTTGTGTGAGGATGGTTTCATTTTTATGTCATGATATACTCTTGATAAACATTTAGAGTTTTGACATGTTATAGTATGTTCATATAGAGCATGTTATCTCTTTGGTTGAGATGGTTTAGATCATGTTGTCATGTTTATGTTCCTAAGGCCATGGTTAGAACTTTAACATTGATCTTGGTTTAGTTTCTTAGTATTGAGTACTTTGATCGTAAGCTAGATACTTCATAATATTGTTATGTTGCATTTGGAGTTGGCATGGATTGACTAGTTATAGGTGCTCATGGATACTTAGAGACAGTGGTGATGCTGATTTCTCTTGGATTAGAGAAGTATTTGTTGGGACAGTTGATGGTTTCAGCAGCTAGTCTAAGGGGCATTGCCCTGATATGGACTTGAGAGGAGATTATTCTTAGATGAGTCTTGGTTGGAGACTTGGATATCTTGATAAGCATTCTCATTCCCCACTCTTGGTCTACTTGACAATTTTTCTACTTGAGAGGTATAGCCCATTATTTCTCTCAAGTGCGTAATGCTTGTGCTTGTATTTCATGGATATGGATCTTGAACTATGGCACATGAGTTCATTCTAGAGGGTTCATTTGAGAGATGGTTTAGCATTGGTTATCCCCATTTGCATATGTTTTTGTACTGGTTGACTTTTGGGAGATGATTTTATATTGGGCATATTCCTTGGATTAAGAATGGTTTATGAGTTTGATCTTCTTATGAGAGGCTTACATCCATGATTAGTTATATCGTATGGTTTGGGTGTTGTTGAGGCTTCTTATTGGGGTTTTATGGAGGAGATCATACTTGCATTGTTTACATCTAGAGGTGTGTGTAGAAGGACATGATATAGGTTATGATTTGCATGGTTTCTCTTTGGTCTTGGTTATCTTCCTGGATGTTTGGTTTTGCTTACATTGGATTTGAGATTGGTTAGAGATTGTGACTACTAGTTTGTGGTCATGTATGTCATGTGAGAGATGACATGGTTATTCATTTATCTCCTTCCTCTGTTGGTTGTGGAGAGTTTGGAGGAGATTTGGAGACTTGTTATGCAAGTCGTTCTTGCAAGTTATTGGTTTATGTATTGTGGATGTCCTTGAGACTACATGGATTCACTTTTTTGAGATGTTGTGAGTGGATTTGTTATAAATTTGACACTATCTTTTGCAGTGAGAATTTTTTGGTATACATGTGGAAGGTATTTCTCTTGAGGCTTGTGATTGCAAGTTACAGATTGGATATGTTGATGATGTGAGATTCACTTGGTATACCTTTGGAGGTATGGATAGTTGGATGGCTTTGGAACTTGGTGTGAGTGCTATTTCAGCTATAGATGTGCAACATGTAAAGATTCCCATGGGATATACTTGATGAGTTTTATTGTAACATTGTGATAATATTTCATGTAATTATTCAATGTTGGGGAAAATAATTAAATATCCAATATTAAATGTGGGGTCAATGGCTTAGGAAGCACATGGTTTTATCACATGGTTTATGTAATAACACTTGGTGGTTTTGTGGGACTTGTTACTATATAAGTAGCCACAAGGGTAGAATTATTGGTATGAGAAGATAGAAGGCAAAAAGGGAAAGAGTCGAGCGGGACAAGGCTTGGCAGGTTAGCCAAGGGAGCATTTGTGAAGGTTGGAAGCATGACATGGGATGTGAGGATTTATGCTTGTTCACATATATTTCTTAGTTGTGACTATGGATTTGAAGGCTTCCATGGTTGTATTTCAACATTTGGTGTTTTTGTTGAATAATACATGGTGATGGATGCTTTTGGAGGCTGGGTTTTAGGGTATATCTTGTGTCACAATTTTTGTGGGTATGTTGTTCATTCTCTTGTATGTGGATTTTAATTGCATATTCATTTTAGATCTATTATGAGCTATGTGGGAACAATTATATACTTTGTTGCAAGTTTACTTACATAAGGTTACCCTGGTAGCCATTACGAACTCTAGACCCCTTAGTGTCTCTATGTAGCATTAGTATCTTTTTGTACAAACAAGACATACTATCAAGTCAGCTCTAAGAATACCTTGGTAGTCTTTTACTACTCTGGACCCCCTAGTGACTTTCTATGGTACCAATTTCTTATTAATTTATTTTGACCCATTTAATGAAATGTTATCACTTATTAAAATAACCTACAATGGGTTATTTGCTAGCCTCTTTAGGGCATCGACCTCCATTGCAAGCCACTTCCTAACATGACATATAGATAACCTACTCTAAGCTCGAATAAAGAAAAATATCTCAAATGACTATAAACCACATATCATTTCTTAACTAAGAAATTGGAAAGATATAGAAAACATCACTGATCCCAAAACACAGATTTCACCAATATTTTCATCCTAAAAGGACTGATCCAAAATCATGTAAACATAAACCAAAACATGGCATAACATGACATCCCCAAAAACAAATCATTTAATCACCTTAATCATATACAAGCAACTGGGAAAAAATCTAAAGATAATTGATCGAAGACTCAAAGGTTATATCAAGAAAGACACATCAACCACCTCAGTTTTACACAAGATCTGGAAAGCACATCAAAACATCTAATCAAACTCATCATAGCACACACAAGACACATTACCATGGTTGGGTTTAAAATATTGTAATAAAAAAATCATCATGACATCACAGACAAACTCCCAAGCCTCTAGTAAACATCTTGACTGGCCAAAGCTAAGACAGCCCTGAACCCGACATCAGTAAATCACACATCGGATATAGTACATACAAAAGTCACTTTTTATAATTCATTAGGTTTTGGAAAACAAACCAGTTTAATTTTCACTTATAGATTTTCAAGTTTTCATTTTCATGTTCAAGTATTACAAATTCACTAAAGTTCTCAAGTTCACACGAGTCAAAACACTCAACAAAACATAACAAGTTGTTTAAACATAGTTTTCATAGTTCAATTTGTTATCAAAACATAAGAGTTTAGTAAACCTACTTGTTGTAGTTTTCATCCTTTCATAGTATGATAACCACTAAGGTTTTCAAATTATCAAAAGATAAAATTCATTTCTCCTAAAACCAGAAATCGTTTTCATATAACATTGAACTATCACTTAAAAAAACTAGTTTTACTAAAATAATCATTCTTCTCAAATTTATAATTATCCATTTATTTCAAAATTATATTGTAATAATAAATTAATTAAAAATTTAATTAATATTAATTACAACCTCATAATTAAATATCATTATTAAATTTTTATAATCTATTATTATATTATTAATACAAATAAATATAATTATAATTAATATAAATAAATTAACAAACAAAAAAAAAAAGCAATTTCATATATGTGATATGAATCACATCTCATTTAATGGGATAGCCGCTTGCGGCTTGGCTGCTAGTGGCATCCGCTACTATGGCGATCACTGACTTTGTATTCGTAATGATGAAAGACTAAGGATAGGGGGTGGGTGGGAAGATGGTGGCCCCTACCCACCCAAACCAATTCATTAATTTTTTATTCTTTTTAGACGGACATCTGCTGACATAAACTTAGGAAGAAAGGAGACAGATGGGGTTGGGTCCGCCTCCCAAAACAAAAACAAATTTTTTTTTTAGCAAAACAAACAATAGCCCCCATCCCAATCCAATTCACTCAAATCCCTATTTTATTAAGTATATCAAATACATGTTTAAATGTATAAAATTATAGTTTGCATAAAAGATCTGATAGAGGAAACACGGTTAACTAATCGAAATTCATAAAACAAAATTCATTTCTTTACAAAACCCACAACCCGATTTAACAATTTAAAACAACCCTTCAAGTCCATCGAACAAGGGTTTCAAAACCAAATTCATTCGTCGATATTATCAAGAAACAAAGAGTGCTAATTTCAATACGAGAGTTTCAAATTTCTAATTTACATATAGATGATCTCAAAATGAAGAACAATAATATCATGAATAAAGGTTTCAGATTCAATTCATAAACAGAGGTTTCTCAAATAAAAAATGATAAAATCACATACAAGGGTTTTCATATTCAATTCAATTATGAAAACAGATTTGCAAACATGGAGAAGACAAAGAAATCAATAACGAGCATCTACTGCACAAACTCACAAGATCCTACCTAGATCTGATGCTGAAATAATGAGCACACAAAACATGCAAGAATTTCCTTCTTTTTCAAAAAACCTCTTTTCAGAAACTGGATCCTCCAAATCTCGGTTATTGCAAAATGAGCTCTAGATCTCTGATAAAGAGTTCTCCCATAAATTTGAGGCTTCAATTGTGCAATCATGCATGAAGACTCATTGATCTTTATCTATTATTATATTATTATATCTTAATTTTCATGCACAACCTATTTGCAATTAATCAAAATATTTTTATTAAATAGTTTTTTTTCTCTCTTTAATTAATTACTAGACATTTTAATAATATATTTATTAATTCAACTAATAATTTTATTTAGAGTTTATTATTAAAAATAAAACTCCTAAATAATAATTATTAAATTAATTAAATATAAAGATGACTAAATTAGAACTTTAATAAAATCGTTTAAATTTAATTCTTTTATTTAATTTTTTAATTAATTAAATATAATTTAATATCAAAATTTCTTTATAAAATTTTCATTGAATTATCTTTTAATTTGATTTAATTATAATAGAAAATCATCACAGACCCACAAGACAAAATACGAAAATCCATCATAAAGTACAAAATACCAAAACAAACTCTAGGGTCAAAATCACAAATTCACATCACTTGACGAATTCAAAAAGGTGAAACTAACTCAGATATTTGTCCTATTTTCTAGGACAATTGGCTTAGGTTAGGATTTGGACTCAAGAGTTATCTCCTCACTTATACCATTGAAATACTATGATAGAGTACACTCATCCTCACAATATAGGGAAGTCAATACCAGGTACCTATAATCTACATAAAACCATGCATATACATATTCATATATTTTAAACTAAACAGAAAATGGTGGGAAGTGGTACATCGTGTAGATCTCGACTAGTAGGTGACTACGACTCCCTTTCTCAATTACATCACAAATGTCAAACATAAAGAAAACATACACATACACTATACACATGCAAGTATGGGGTAAGTAACCATAGAACTACATATAAATCATTCATCTAACTAACATCATGAAATAACTAAAATCACTAACTAAACATACATATATACCATCATTAAAATAATTGTAAACACATTAAATAACTAGTTACTCATCACATATAATCAACTAAGTATAACATACATCTAATCTAATTTGGTAACCAAGTGTCGACAATCATAAACATAAATATATAGTAGGCCTAAAAGAATCTAACAAACAACAAGAAAAGTCAACTAGAGGTAGGCATTACAAAAGATTTTCTTGTTTTGGCATATTAAGTTCAATAGACTTGTTTGTTGGTTCTAGTCGACTAATGTAATGAATGTTAACTATTCTAAGATGTATTTAAATGGTCTTGATAATGCATAAATATAAGGTCAAGTTGAGGATTGAATGTGTGGAAGTGTATGGAAGAAAAGAAGATTCTTAGAGGAAGTGAATTAGAAGGATAAGCATAATATCCTTGTGGAGCTACAAAGATACATTCGATTAGAAAGGATCAAGTGTACAAGATAAAATTGAGATCTATAATTAGCAATTCAGTTGCATCAAAAATTAGGTCATCTCATTGTTACTCTCTAATCATTGTAGTAGTGTTCAAAATCTCTTAACTGAGTTGGCTTAACAACTATTTGTAAATCCTCTAACAAGTTGGCATTTATATTGGTGTCTAAAGACCTCTAACAAGGCCACTCCTAATAGGGTGATTAAATACTCTAACAAGGTCACACCTAACAACATGTTTTGTAACCTCTAACAAGGTTGGCTCCTAACAAGGCTCATTTCAAAAGAGTAAAAATCAATAACTAGTTGCAATTGGTGGTTTTTCTCAAATTGGGTTTCCACATTAAATCTTGGTATCACTTGTGTTCATGTTATTTCTTTTATGTGTATGCAATTAAGTTAAGTAAGGTAAATCACATATAATATCTTAAGACTTGCATGTTAAGCATTTGCAAAGTTACAACAGATTTTCAGTATTAACTGAGTGCCTGTGTATTTACTGAGCATCGGTCTTTTTAGTGAAGTTTATGCTTTGTTCTGATATGTAAGGGATCTGGGATTTATTTTTGTGGTAACTGATTCAACCCTCCCCTCTTAGTTACTTCACTTATATTTCCAACAAGTTTATCCTTTCAAGGAGCATTATCTAAAAAGCTTGGCTTCTTTCAAAAAATGAAAAGAAAAAAGAAAAAAATGAATGTGTGCCTTGGTGAAAACCTACTAATAAGGTGCCTTGGTAGAAAAATTAAAGAGATAAAATTGTCCTATGGTGAAAACCACTCCCTTGTGGCACCTAGGATAAGTACCATGATGAAAACCTGGCAATCAAGCATCATGTGTAGTTCTTCCACATATTTCATCCATTTTGTCATCTCTCATTGATCTTGACAATGTTGACCTATGCACAAACATTTGGCTATCTTGTGAACTATATTACAATGGGCTTGCTTTCATTCCTTTCATGTTTAGCCTTCATATCTATTTTTCTCCATTCATTCTAGCCTTTCGCCATCCTTTTCCCATTTGGTCTTTGATCTAATAATTAAAAATAAGTAAAACACGATGCTATGAAGTCTCTTGAAATTTCTACTCCTTTGGACTACATCCTTTCCTACTTTTGTATTACAATTTCACGACTTATACTTGTTGGCCTTCCATTGCTTGTCCAAATATGCTATACATGACAATTTTCCCTAGCTTGGGTACTCTTGAGGAGTTTTCTCTTGAGGATTTCTTCTCTTCATTCTCCTCCATTCTCTTGTCTTCAATCTCTTCCACCAACTTGTTAATCCTTCTTGTCCTTCACCTTGCTAGACATTGGGACTACACGATGTGATCTTGCTTAGGAGTTTGATGCTCGTTCTGTCTGGGAGCGTCCTTTATATATATTTATTGATCTTTCAAAAATTCAAAGAAGAAGAAGAAGATATTTTTCAAAAATCCAAAAAAATGATATATTCCAAAAAAATCCAAAAAAATGATATATTGTTAAAAATTCTAAAAATTGGAAAATGTCCTAAAAAAATGATCATCTTAGTGAAAATCTAGCAATAGGCACTTTGATGTATCTCCAAAAAATTATATATTCCAAAAATACAAAAAAAAAAGAAAACAATTGCAATATGATCCAAGTTGTGAAAACTTGGAAACGAGTGCTACTTGAGGTATTTGCACCCTTATTTCTTAGCATGTGTCCTCGACACTTAGCCTTTCCCCATCATTTTTTGTCCTTGTTTCCTTGGTTTGGAATCGGTCTTTGTCTTTGTCTTTGTCTAAGGGGCATAACTATGTCAACTTTGGTCTCTTGGATGCATTAGTCTTTAGGACACCTCGCAAATGTCATTTTTCAACACTATCCCAATTGTATTTTTCAATACAACCCCTGACATCGAGTGTTTTTTTAACACTTATTGGTTTGGTCTTACCCAGTTTTGTTATGTGATCTTACATACTTGCAAGCATTCGATCCTTATCCTTAGAACTCAATATCAGTTAACACACTTAAAATTTTAAAACACAAATACTTAATACTTGAGCTATGTCAGGATCTTTTCTTTGTGTGGTGACTGTTATTAATTTTCATTGAGTGTCATTGTCTAATAAGTCTCTCCGACATGCATAGCTAGAGGACTTGGGGCATGGGGCATATTTTTCTTTGCTTTCTACTTGTCAGTGTGGTCTTAAAACTCTAGAGTGTCTCTCGTTGTCCCCTTGAAACATTTAGGAGATTTGAGGCATCATCCTTGACCATTTTTGCACAATTGTTCTTATGGTCCTACCAAAATCTATGCCTTGATGTGAGTGTGGTTTTTCTACAATAAATTGAGTAAGCTAACATCAAAGTCATCTTGACCTTTATGTCTTTGATGCTTATGTTAGAATATTTCCACATTCCAATTCAATATAAATCACATTCATATCTTCATAGTTGTGCTTGTGACTAGTGATGATTGTGTGATTTTTCGATGTCCATTAATAATGGCCCAATATTGAAAATAAGTTCTTTAACATTCTCTAATGAATGATGAACACAAAATCCTATATTACAATTGTTATATTGCAAGTACACCTTCGCATTGTCATGTAGCTTATATTGTTAGACTTCATGTTACCTTGCATTTTTAGGCTGCATTATGAGTTTGTGAGGGTTTTCCTTCATCTTTCTTGTGGACTTTTAATCAACTATGGTCATGTCTTGATTTTCATTTCCTTATCTTCTTTCGTGATCTCAATCAATTTTTTCTATCTTAAACATATGATTGTTTTTTGAGACATTCTCTTTCTTGAGGTAAATTCTCTTTATCCTTTCCATTTCTTTCCACCTCTTCCAAATTTGTATCTTCCATTTTCTTTCACCCCACTTCTTTTCTTCTAATTCAACTTTGGGGCATAATCTTTCATGCTTGATGATCTACCTTGGTTCAGTGATCCTTATATCTTTTATCTTACATCAAGAACCTTATCTTTAGTTCAATTTGATTAAATTTATCAATTTGTTGTTTCTCCTCTATTTCATTTAAATTTCGATCATGAGGGGGTAGTACCTATTAAACTTCAATCCTTGATTCAACATTATCAATCTTTATTCAGCTTGGGACAGCTTTGTCTTTGCCAAGACAAAATTGTTATAAAAAATTGTATTCTCTATCCTGATGTGTTCCTAAGTTGACCACACATTTGTGTTGTTTTGTGATCCCAAATTGACCCCACACTTTAACTACATTCTTTGACTACATGTGTTACCAAAATGATCACATGTTAGTCAAAGAGGGGCAAATGTATGCACCCTAAAATGGTCGCCTAGACTATGGGCCCCCGTTCTTCAATTTATCAATTTCCTGAATTAATGCATTGCAATATTTTATTGAATCAATTCAAGTCATTTTCCTTGATTAAATTACAATTAATTTAATTATTTCAATCTTTCCTAAAGTTTTATCATCTTATTCTAAATATTATTTAATTAAAGGAAAACTTCTCTTTTAATTAAATAAAATAACTCCTATTTAATTAAAAGAACTTGCTCCCTTTTAATCAAATAAAATTTCCACTTAAATCTCTCCTTACGATGAAAAAAAAGAAATAAATCAATCAATCAAATTTTCTCTACACAAAAATGCACATATTTCTATTCCTTAATTTTCTCTTTCCAATTTCTTGTCAAACACTCCTCTTTTCTCATTGGTGGAATTTTGTCTCACACAGATCGAGCCTTATTATCCCATATTGGTTGTGAGAAACCTCCCACCTCCATAATTTATTGTATAAGGAGCTCTCTCCTTCTCATGTGGATAGATGTTAGTTGTTATAGTATTGTTATGCTACAGGTTGGGAGAGAAATTTTGGAGAGAGAAATTGAGCATTAGGGTTTGAGCCTTAGGGAATGGACATTAGAGCTTCATTGCAACTTCTCTCTTCTTATATTCTTCTCTCATGCATCCATAGCTTCCATCATCATAATTCATCCTTTCATTTTCATATCATCTTAGAGTCATGTTTTCTTTCATAGATTAGATTTCCTTTCTTGCATTGCTTTGAATTGTTATCATTTAGATTATCTTTCATCTTCATTTGTATGCATATTTGATGATAATGGAGACTAGTACTTTTATTTTTTCTCTTTGAATCTCTCATTTTATAGTGTACTTGCATGGGCATAAACTAGGTCAAACCGAGGGCCTCCATTACAAACCCTTGCACTCCATGAATAGAGAGCTACGAGTTTCCATTTGAGATCTCATTCTTGAGCAATCTTGGATATAATGATTCATAGAAGTGTGTCAACATTTTAGCACACACAACTATATACACGTGCCTTATGTGACATTCAATTTATTACATATCCTGATAAGTTAATCAATTGATCACTACAAATAAATACCTAAACCTAGAAACTTCTACAATTCATTGAAATAATAGGTCTACTTTAATAAGAACCATCTCAAGAATCCAACTAGAGAGCTCCATCGATTGTATTTTGTAAATACAACCAACAAACAACTTGTTGGCAATGGTGTTGGAAACTACAATTGGAACAATTTTAATGCTCATTAATATCATACCTTATTGGTAAGACATTTACTAACAATGTAGAGTGCCATATCTATTGATTGATGAAGAGGATTCAAAAAGAGAAGATAACTAGATGAACTAGTGAAGCTGTTGAGTAAAGAGGAGTAAGTATGATGGAATTACAATGGGCACTTGATTAGTTAGTCTTTGACAAGATAATGTGTTGTTTGAGCATTATATTAAGCAAAGAAGACAGTTGAGTTGATGTGTAGAAGAGTTTATTACTAAAAGACAAGGAGAGTAAAACATTAAGCTTGACCGAGTGACAGTTTTCTTGGGTCAGTGAAGAAGTTGAAGTAGAAGTTTAAGGAACTTGAGAGATAGCCAAGCAAAATAGTACAAGCTGAGTGATAATTATGACTGAGCAAGGTGAAGGTGAAATGGGGATGCGACCGAGCAAGCTAGTTAAGCCAAGCAAGACATATTTAGCAGAGATCAAGCTACATAGTGATGACCAAGTGTCAACAAATATCAGTTTGTGAAAGAATCTAGATTTGACACAAACATAGTTAATTTTTGAATTGGTCAAAATGAGTGATTGATAAGGATTGATGAGCTTGCATATTTAATGCATGGATTGAGTTTGTCAAGTGATCAAGCCAAGGATTTAATGAGAAGTTTCAAGAAAGGAAGAAGAAGGAAAAAATGATGGACATATTCATTGAATTTGATTAAATCCTAAGATCTACAATGATGTTTAAGTAGCAAAAGATCAAAGCTACCTATTTAAGGAGGCACAAGATATGATTTATGTGGTTGGTTGGCTGGAGAATTTATGAGCAAGTGAAGAACGAAGCTACAAAGGAGAAGTGAGAAGTCTGTGATTGTGATATTGTTTGAAGGGTTGCCAAGCAGATGTGGAACAGGGAATGTGATGAAGTCTAGTCAATGAACCTAGATTGACCCAAATTGAGATTAGAATTTTCAAAGTGAGTTGTATTTTATCAGATCAACCTAGTTGTTACTTTCTAACCATTGTGGAAGTAAAATCCTTTAATCAAGGTTGACCTAACAATCATTTTGCAAATCCTTTAATCAAGGCGATGTTCTAATGGAATGATCTAAAGATCTCTAACTAGACCACTCCTAACAGGGTGTTTTAAATCCTTTAATAGGGTCACACCTAACATTGTATTTTGTAACCTTTAACAGAGTTGACTCTTAATTGATCTCACTTCAAAAGAGTGAAAAGTGTTAGCATGTTACTTTATGGTTTGTCCCAAATTGGTTTTCCATGTTAAATCTTGGTGTTATACATGTGTGAATCTTATTTTGATGTTTCATTATATTTATTATTTTATATTTCCATTAGTCGACATTTACTAAAGAGAGAACTAAGTGCTTAAATGAATAAGTTGATTTACAGTTAAGTTGCTATATTAGTTGAGGGGATTTAAGAGTTTGAATAAGTTGTTTGAAGTTGTTAAATGCTAAATTGCTACATCTAGACTTAAGGATAATTGATTCAATCCCAACTCCCCCCCCCCCCCTCCCCCCCCCCCCCAGTTATTCTAACAATTGGTATAAGATATGTGGTGCTTGTAAGGAAAGTTTGAAGGGACTGAAGACAAAGATCAAGATGTACAAAAGAGAGGTACCCAAGTTGAACAAAGAGAACTTCCTAAATGGTAATGCTTGATGAGATTACATCTTTCTAGAGTTGGAGATTATGCACTATAAAACTTCCATCATTGGGTCAAAATTTATTTCTCATATTTTCATATAGAAACCTTTTCCTTCAAGTATACGTGGCTTGTTGTTTAAAATAAATTCTCTATCATTTTCAATTGTCACATTGATCATATAGAAACCATTTTCTATGGTTTTAATAATGTCTATTTTCCCCCATTGCTTATCACAGTAGTTCTTTATCTTTCTGATTGGAGGTCATTCCCCACTCCATTTAAGGCAAAAAAGCATGGATTTTCAAAAAAAATTACCGAGTCTAGTCTTCCTTACCATTTACCAATAGGGAGACCACGTGACTATGCATTTGGGTAGGATGGCGTTGTAAAATCTTCTCCTTCTCCTACATCACCTGCACCCTCCAGAACTTGTTTTATATCGCTCCAAAATCCATAGGTCATTCTAGGTTAGCTAAAACAAATGTATCCACTAGACGCAGTCTTGCATTTTCCTTCTCATAGCTCCCATACCCATTTGATCCATTTTTAGTTCTCACCTCTACTTGAGGATGATCAATAGTAGAGTGATCTTTCCTTTAAAACACATGTCCCTCCTTCCATCTTTAATTGTAAGGCCACTTGGGTCTTTTGCTAGTTTCATATCAAAAGCCATGATGTTGTCCAAACCTGTCATTGTGTTATTCAATTTGACTCTTCCTTGCTTCCACAAAACTCTAACCACTTCTTGTCCTCCATAGAGTTTTATTTTTTTATTTTTTTAGGACCAATTAATTTATTAATTAAATTAAGTTATTACATTAAAATTTGGTGACATCACAAAATCTTGTTGTTGTAGTAATGAGACATTGTGGGCGATAATTCTCATTGTGGTTTTTCCCTTTGACCAAGGGTTTTGAAGATTAAAAAAATCTTGGATTTCTTGTGTTACATGATGTGGATGTTTCATTTACTTTGCTTCTATGTTATAATTTGATTTTCATGTTGGTTAATTTGGATGTTGACAAAAAAGGATTTAAGATTTGTAGTTTCACTTATTCACACGCTCCCCCATCTCTTAGTGCCTTATAATGCCAACATAGGTCTTATAGGAGGAGTAATAACAATATATTATAAATACCTTTTGAGCATTCTATGGTATTTACATGAAATGTATATCTACTGCCAAAGGGATGTCTTGGTTAAAGAATTTATTCAAAAATAAAATACTCCTTATTGAGATGTTCATTAATATGAGGTGTGGGAGGGAGCATTGGATGAGAATTAAGAAGACACAAATGTGAATTTTCATATGATCAGGTTGCTTATTTTTTATTATGTTTTATATGCATGGGAAACTATGTGATAACTTTGTTTTGGATTAAGGTAAAAGCAGGTTTTGAAGCGACCTGAAACCCTTAATAGCATAAAAAGATATTCAACTAAGCATACCAAGAGAACACACTCCTGAGGACCAAAAAAGCAAACACAAAATCAAGTTTTATAGGGACCTAAAACCACATAATGTAACCAGAAAGTACAACCAAGTTTTATAAGGACCTAGAACCTAAAAGTTACAGAATTTTCAAAATGAGCATAGAAAAACAAGGAAACCAGAACTACTGCAATTCCTTGATTATCTTTGCAACCTCTTTACCCACATCAACCGTACTAAGAATAGTATCAGCAGGGGTAAGGCCTATTCCAATAGCATCCTTAGCAGCCTTTTCCTCAGTAGCCTTCTTCCACGAGCTTAATCTGGTGCTTTTACTAGGTCCACCTGGAGACATGACCTCATTGGTCTTCTTCCCCAAACTTGCTGCAGCCGCACACAGACTAGAAGTCACTTGCTCCATTTTGTTTCCACTTTCCTTAATCAAGTGTTGGAGGTCTTATTCATATTCTTTCAATTTTCTAGGTGTATTTCCCACTTGGGCTTCTAGCTACACAAGTCTAGTCTGGTCATCCTCATGGTCCTTCTACACTTTAACCAGATTCTTCTTTAACTTCATAATCTCATTGTAAATCCATGAGTCACCATGACGAGAGGAATCAACTTTAATCTTGGAAATATCAAGGAAGGTGAGCATAGCCCCCATAATCATGTCATCCATCTTCTTGTCCTTAGGGTTCTCCTTACCCTTCACTTCTTCTTCTCCCAAATCTTTCTCCTTACCCCCGTCCTCCTCCACATTTTCCTCTCCATCAATGCCCTAGGTAGTAACCTCATTACCAACATTTCCTGACCCTTCATTTTTATCCAGACTTTCATCCTCATCATTCTTCCCAGTATCATCTTTGCTAGTAGGATAACCTCCCAAATTGGAACTAATATCCCCTATCTCTATATCTTCCTTAGTCTCCACATTTTTATCCTCATTTTTATCAGAGGATTATGTAGTTTCCTCTTTATTTTTTTGGGGGTATCCTTAATCATTAATTCCTTTTTCACACTCTGTCATGTATCCCTTTTTCCCTTTTTAGTCTAAGAATCACTCGTTGACCCCCTTTTCCTCTCCAAAATTAGGGAAGCAACAATCAACATATTCTTGCAATAATTCTCAATTAAGAGTACAAGACCTTCATGAAGGATAGGATGTGTATCTTTCTTCTTATGGGCATATAGGATTTGTAATAATGAAAACTTCAAATAGAAAGGAAAAGAGATCCTATCTTTGTAACAGAAGTGATTCAGAAATACAAAGTGGAACTTTTGGACTCTTTTTGATCTTCCATCTAAAATGAAATATTCTCGAATACAAGACAACACCTCTCTCCAAATTACCTTAATATGTTTGAGCTCGTAGAAGTCCCCATCCTTCTCCAACTTTTGCTCTTCCTCCTTTGTTTTTGAGAACTTTTTGAAAGTAGCATTGGAGATGGTCATTTCCTTGCTAAATTTCATACCCTCCTTCAGAAGACCAGTCACTTCAGCAATAAAATCCTCTATGATTTGAACCGTGACTCCATGCAAGATAACCCTTTCCTCGAACCAGTTCTTAAAGAAGGCCTCTGTGATGTGCAGCTTAAAACCATGCAAACACTCCAAATAAGGAGTCACCTTACCTTTCTCAAGGATTTTCCATGTTGAAGCTTTTTCCTTCCAGTACTTACAGTTTTTGGGCTCTTGTTTCCTCGGCTCTCCCCACATTTTCAAACATAGTCTTAAAATGGATAGAGAAACAATATCCAGTGAAAGTGACAAAATGAAGGAAGTGGAAAACCTCGCTAAAGTTAACCAAAGTTTCATTACTCTTCCTTCGTGTCGAGTCCAAATAATAATGGCATTAAAGTACAATCTAGGGATTATAAAACACTCCTCCAAGGCCCACTTTTAATAATCATTAAATTACTAATCTTGGAAGATCTTTCCCTCCATTGCACATGTCCTATCATAATTAATGAGCAACTTTAAATCCACATTAGATCTAAGGTCATTGTGCTAGCTCAACGTAGTGTTCCCTTGCATAGCCCTGCTGGCAATCCAATCAGCAATGACATTGCCCTCATGATAAGAATGTGAAAAAATGACCTTTTCAAAATTAGCCATTAGGGATTTGATTTCCATTATAATATCTTCTATAGTCCAAGTACTTGGGGTTTTTTCATTGAGCATATTAATTATGTTCAGAGAATCACCTTCCATCCAAAGATACCTGTCTCTAGTTTTCATAGCCAGTCTCATGGTATGGAGGGCTGTAATGGCTTATGCTCTATGGCTAGTGGAAATACCAATAGGAATAGCTATAGCTTAAATAGCATTACCTATATGATCCATTATAATTCCTCCACATCCAACTTTTATGGGGTTGCCCTTAGCAACTCCATTAAAGTTCCCCTTTATCCAGCCCTCTAGAGGAGCCTTCCATTTAACACTTGATCTTTTATCCTCCCTCTTGTTCTTAGGACCAATATTTTGGATGGGACAATCAATCAAGAAACCATTAGGAATATTTTTCTGAGGTTTGAAGTTTTCCTTAATTGCACCAATAATATTTTGTCCAAGGACCCAATCAGGCATTTCTTTCTCTCTAAAAATTATGTTATTTCTTTCTTTCCAAAGTCCCCACCACAAACGAGGGAGAGTTATCCATAGGAATTCCACATTACTGTCTTTATTCAGGCAAATCCAACTCTGGAAACATTGCTCAATTTTATTATGATGGACCCAATCGATATTCCAAAAAATGAGGATATAGTTCCACACATTTTGACTATAATTACAATTCAAAAACAAGTGATCCCTATCCTCCAAGTCTTTTTTGCAAAGACAACATCGGTTAACCACATTTATCCCTCTTTTTTTGCAATTTGTCCTGGGTCAAAATTTTATTCTACAATAGTATCTAGAAAAAGATATTAATCTTAGGAGTTAGACCTTTAATCCAGGCTTTAGACCATAACAAACCACATCTTTTATCTTTAGATCTAAAAATAGAAGAAACTTTGAAATTCCCATTAGCATCATTCCTCCAAATCATGTTGTCCTCCTTAAAAGGGTACAAATAATAATCATTCAACAATAATGGGATGTTATTGAATTCCTGGCTAATGTTGGTAAGGCTGACCCAAGTATTATTGACCCAATAATTTCTCACATAACTACTAAATAACTGCTTACATTGTTCAATATAATTCTTGTCCTCAAAATCATCAATCAGTGGATGATCTAGAATCCAGGAATCTTCCCAGAACCTGATCTTCTATCCATTTCCAGCTTTTCATGAGCACCCTTCACTTAATATTTTCTTTGCACCTTGCACTGTCCCCCATATAGTAGAAGGGGACATAACATTAAGGTACATTAGGAAATCAGAAAGAGAAGGAGCATTATATAGATATTTATGTTTCCATATGGAGCTCCATTCCTTGTCATTATGATACACTCTCCAACCTTGCTTCGCAAGAAGGGCTTTATTCATGCTTCTAATAGTCCTTATTCCCAATCCACCATCTTGGATCAGCTTACAAATCTGGTCCCAAGCAATCAGAGCCATTATCTTCTTCTCCTCAGAACCAGACCAAAGAAAGTTCCTTTGGATTTTGTCAAGAGAATCAACATATTTTGCAAGAATTTTGAAAAGACTCAAGGCATAAGTAGGAATACTTTGAAGGCAAGCTTTGAGAAGAGTAACTTTACTAGCTTGACTCAATAGATTTCCCTTCCACCCAACAAGTTTCTTAGAGAAATTTTTAATAATGTCTTCCCAGAAGGAATCAGGTGCAAAAAGTCTCAAAGGAAGGCCTAGGTAAGAACTAGGAAAGGATCCAATTGAACAACCAAGAATTCTAGCAATTTTAATTTGCTGAGACACTAGGGTATTCACAAAGAACAAAGAGCTTTTATTCCAATTAATCAACTGTCCTGAGGCTGAGGAATAGAGGTTAAGAGCTTTTTTTAGATTCTTGGCTTCCCTTACATCCACTTTGCCCATGAAAATAGTGTCATCTACAAATTGACCATGAGAGCAGATAAGGGGCTAGGAAGAGGGTTGTAATCCCTTAATGTCACCTGCCAAAACCAGTTTCCTAATATACCTTCCTAAGCAATCAACCATAATAGTGAAAAGAATAGGGGATAACGGGTCTCCTTGCCTTAAACCCCTAGAGGGATTAAAAAAAGTAAAGGAGCATCCATTGACCAAAACAACAATTGAGGAAGTAGATATGAGTTAAAGAACCATCCTCATAATATTTGAATTGAAACCAAAAGCCAATAACACCTATTCAAGGAAGGTCCACTCCACTCTATCATAGGCTTTTGCAATGTCAATTTTCATAATGTATCCTTGGTTATTAGAGGAAGATAAAGAATGGATATTCTCATGCACAACAATTACAGAGTTTAGAGTTTGTCTACCTAGAACGAAGCTATTTTGTTGATTAGCAATAATATCCAAAAGCACCAATAGCAGTCTAGAACTGAAGACCTTAGAAATGATCTTATAAAATGAATTACATAAACTTATTGGCCTAAATTGGTTCGGAGAGTCATCACCCACTTTTTTAGGGATAAGGCAAAGAAAAGTAAAATTAATCTCTTTCAGCATTCTCTCTACCCTAAAGAACTTCTTGATAGCATCACACACATTCCTCTCGACTAGATTCCACATAGTTTGAAAAAAGAACATAGGAAATCCATCCGAACCAGGAGATTTGTCCCCTCCCAAATGTTAGATTATGGTGACTGATCAGGAAAGTACTGTACATACTTCATAAATAGATAATTTTTTGGCAGTAGCCGACATATTATGGCCGACATATGGCCGACATGTTATAACCCTAAAGCGGTTTAATACTTGTATAAAAGGGCTTAGGGTTGGGTATTTTTCATAGGTTGTGATACGAAATTGGTTCTTGCGGCGGTATTGAGCTGTAAGGGATTACGGATTGTAATCAGGTTGTAATCACTGGATTGTAATAAGATTGGACTTGTTGTTTGGTGGACGTAACCCAGGGATTGGGTGAACCACGTTAAATCTTGGTGCCTTGTGTTCATTTCTGTGTGTTCTATTATTTTTTGTTATTGGTTATATTTGCATGTAGTTTTTATTTCTGTCCGTGGTTTATCCTAACACCAAAGAACAAATAGCCTGGTAAATTTCCTTATCATTTGGGATAGATTCCAACATCTTGTTTTGATCTCTAGAAACCAAAGAGGGAATCACATTGAGAATTTTGTCTTGGTTAAGAGGATCAATGTTTGGATCAACAGTCATCAAGGAAGTAAAGAAAGAGACCATTTCCTTCATAATATTCTTTTCCTCACTAATATTCCTACCATCAATCAGTAATTTAGAAATTCAAGTTTTAGCTCTATGCTTCATAGTAGAAAGGTGGAAAAAACTAGTATTTTTATCCCCTTCCTTCAACCAAACCAGTCTAGACCTCTACCTCTAGTAGATTTCCTCCTTAGTAACAATGTCATGATACACGACTAGTTTACCATTTTCTTCTCTTACTAGATCAAGAGTATACCCTTCCTTCTGTATTCTATCCTGTATGATTGTCAATTCTTCCTTAATTTTAGGTTTGATCTCAAAAATGTTCCCAAAACATCTTTTGTTCCAGATTCTAACCTCTTTTTAAACATTTCTAAGTTTAGAAGCCACTTTATAAAGGGCAATTCTATCAACTTCAATGTTCCACCATTCTTCCAATTTGCTTTTAAAATGTGGATGCTACATCCACATTTTTTCAAATCTGAATGTGTAATCTTTCTTAGAACTTGCCTTAACAACAATGAAAACCAAAGGAAAGTGGTTTGATCCAACTTTCTGAGAAGCCTCCAATTTACAAAAAAAATCATTAGTCCAGTCTGGAGATATCAGGGCCCTATCCAACCGAGCTTGAATACATTCATTTCCTACCCTTTTATTTGTCCAAATAAACTCTAAACCATGGAGATCCATATCCATAAGCCCCTCGTTATTGAAAAAAAATCCAATAAATCCAACCTCCCATCAACCTGGCTAGAATTGTCACCTTTTTTCTCTTGGTCATAGAGGGGAACATTAAAGTCACCCATAAAAATCCACCTATCATTTTTCTCTTTACTTTTTATTTCAGATAAGGTAGTCCAAACTTTTTCCTTAAATTCTTAGTATTAGGAGCATACATATCAACAATGTACCAATCAGAATTTTGGAAAAGATTAGTCATTTTGACCACCATGAAGTATTTTCTTTCATTCAGTACTAATCCAGAGAAAAGGGACTTTTTCCAAAGAATAAGAGTTCCCCCTAAAGCCCCTTTTGAACTACTAGCCTTTAAACTATAACCCTTGAAGGATTTTTTTTTTTCCAGCTCTATCCTTATCCATCTTTGTTTCTTGAATAAAAAAAAGTCCATTTTTTGGTCCTTAACAAAATTACGAACAATATCTATTTTATGAATACTATTCATCCCCCTAATGTTCCAAGTAATGATCTTCATGATAATTTTTTAGGGGCAAAATCTAGAATAGTTGCCTGTCTTCCATCTGCAATATTCTATAGGCTTTCAATTTCTCTAGTCTTCCTTGAAGTTCTTCTTCCCAATTTTTCCAGTGTCCCCACATTTGGTTTTATCTTAGATTGTTGCTCCACCTTACTACTTCGGGTCTCAATCCTATTTGAAATTGAGGCATTATTCTTCTTAGTTTTTTTCCTCTGACTCTGTCTTTATTTTAGATCCTTCTTATCCAAGCCTATCTCTTTAAGATCCCTAAATGGAATTTCAAGAGACTTAGATTCAAATCTCTGAATCTCAGAAATTTGAACATCCCCTTTTTGCCAAAACTCAATAGCATCTTCCTCCTTTTGCATTTCTTGGTCTCCTCAAATAGTGCTTCCAAAATTTTCCCTTCCTTTATATCCTCCTAATTAGCAAGATCTTCCCATTCCATATCATTCTTTTGATATATAACAATTTGTTTCATCGAATCAGGCACAAGAATTCCATTCCTAGGTAAATCGAGGCCTTCATCCTACTTATCAGAATTTAGTAATTTTTTTTCATCATTCTCAGTTTCAGCTCCAGGGTTTTTGGTATTACCTTTTTCATTCTGACCAGTAGTTTGTGGTCTCCAAATTTTCTTCTAGGTCTTTACCTCCTTCTTCCTCTCCTCCTTAATAATCTTAGCTTGGTTTTTACTTTTTGTTGGACAATTTTTAACCCAATGACCTTGTTTCTTATAGGCAGAACATGTATTTGGAAGATCCTCATAAGTTACTTCTTGGGTTCTTTTCCCTAGTTTAGAAAATAGTTCCACCTTTTCTGGAAGGTTATTCAAGTTTGCCACTTTCACATATAGCCTTGCACTATTCATTTTTTATTTTGAGGCCATTGCCTGATCTACATTAATAAGTTCCCCAAAGGAGACCATTGTTCCTTTGAAAATGTCTTCATGCCAATATTCAAGAGGGAGGCCCGAGAGTCTCACCCACATAGGAGTGGTTAAGAAAAATGCATCAGATAAATCCATATTTGGCTCCCATTTCTTAACTGTGAGAGTACTTTTGCCAAACATCCATGGTCCCCCACATAAAACCATATTCATGTCCTGCTTATAGTTAAAGACAAATGACAAGAATCCATTTTCCATTGGGGCAATATCAACTTCACCTCAAATAACCCACTTTCGTTTCAACATATTTCTCTAGGTATCAATATCTAGTCTAGCCCCCAAAAACTTACCTACCAGAGTATGTTCCATTGCAGTAACAGAAAAATCAACAATCTGATCAGGAATAAAGATTTGAAACTCACCTTTTTTCCAATAGGATTTTGAGGTCATAGGAGGGAAAGAAGATTTTCCATTGGGTTTTCTCCCAAATATCGAGACCCACAACCTTTGATCTTCTGGTCCAATTTGCCTATTATTTGCTTTACTATCTCAAGAATCAACTTGACCAGGATCTTGACAAACCACATGAGGGCCAGGTGAAAGACCCAAAGAGGACTTTCTGACCCCACAAATCCCCAAGTCATCCTCCCCAACAAGCTTTACCAGAGGAACCGCACATCGGTCACTTGTCCCACTTGGGTCTGTTCCCCTTACAAGATTCTTCCCTTCTAGTTTCTCGCCCTTTACCGCGCTAGGCAGTTCTATGTGATAAATTTGTTGATTAGTCTTGTCTCTTTGATATATTGTTTTGATAAATGTAAGATGGACTTACAAGGCATTCCACCTTTAATAATAATCAATCATTTCATTTGAGTTTGAGGAAAATTAAGACAAATATGCACACTACTTTTCAAAATTTTAGGCATTTTGTAACTTAGCACATGTATCATATTGATCAATCTTTGGAAAAGGGTTGGTTTAGGAGACATAAAGGATTATTCAATTTAGGAAAATACATAAAGGGCTTCATACAATATATCAAATTCATAAATATTAAACGAATCATTAAGGAATTAATATATTGTAAAAGTAAATTTGACATTATTGGCTAACTTTATTTCTCCAAGATAGGGATTTTTTATCAATGTTTTGGTTTTCTAAAATAAGAAAAGAAAAGCGTGATTTGATTACTGCATTGAAAAGATGTAATATAATACAAAAAGTTATAAAATCACTAATGTAATATAAACAAAGATACATCAATGCATAGAGACAAATATTTTTTGCTTTTAATTTTTGAATTCAAAAGAGAATAAAACAAATGCAAAATTTTACAAAATATTAATGGGGATTAGGGATGTAATAAGCTAGTAATCTAACTAGGAACAAGCCATCTTTCACTAAAATCTTGAAAACAAACCACAAAATGCAATGGTGTGATTGACTTGCTCTTACTTAAAGATATTAAGAAATATCCTTTTCTCCTTCAAGTTCTTTTTTATCGTAAAGATTTATTGAATGATCAAATGCAATATCTCTTAGTCATGAAATTGCGCACAATGATCATATATAGAATCAAGATATCTTCAAATATATCCTTGGAAATTTCTAGGCCAAAATAAGTGGAGTATGGGGCTCAGTTCCCTTTTCTGAGGGAATTGGTGCCTATTAAGAGTGTTCTAGTGATTCCTAATGAGAATTTATATAAACTTTTGTATTAAGGTCTCGTTGGCTATGGTATATTCAAACTACACCCGTGACTTGTTTCTAAACATTCAAAATATAGAGAAGGGGTGTTGTAGATATATAAGGGATTACCTAGACCAAAAACCTATTTTAGTGGTCTACACCTCAACAAATAGCCAAATATAAATATGCAAATAATAGTGTGTGCATTTAATCTTAAGGTTTTTAAGATTGTGATGAGTCTAAGTTTACAAACATTAAAAAAAGTCATACTCAAGTGTATTAGAATAAATTATAAATGAGATGAACAATGGTGATGCATATATTAACGTAAGAACATATGAATCTCATAGCTCTATAATGAAACTCAAATATAAATTTGATTGATAGAAATGTAACAATGACATGAAACCACACTAAAATCCTAAGGGAGAGATACACTATAAGAATCAATTGATGATTTCCTATTATCCTCTCATAAAGTCTCCATGATGAATGCTCAAGATATTCCCAATCAAAATTTGATATATATGGACCCACTTATTGCAAAGCTTACTCTTCGTATGGCATGTACTAAATATTCTTCACAGTACTTGCAAATGAGGAAAGTTAGCTTTGTAATACCTACCCCTAGTTTACTTTTCAATTATTATTGTCGAACTCTTTTAGGCCAGCTTTATGTTTATGCTTGATAATTAGTGACTTTGTTTTCCAGATTATTGGATATTGTTTTCATACTCAATTGATTATATGATGAGACTATTTTTGTACTAGTTATTTCATTTATGCATGATTATACTTTGGTGATGATTATTTACAGTGATTCTAGTTATTTAATGATGTTAGTTAGATGGATTATTTATATGTGTTTTCTATGGTTACTTATCCCACACTTGAATGTGTATGGTGTATGTGTATGTTTTCTTTATGTTTGACATTTTTGAAATGGTTAAGAAAGTGAGTCATAGTCACCTGCTAGTCGAGATCATGATACACCATTTCCTGCTATTACTTATTTAATTTAGAATATATGTGTTTGTACATGCATGGATTTTATGCAGATAGTAGGTATTAGGTATCAACTTCCTCGAACTACCAGGAGAAGCATACCCCATCACAATATCTCAATGGTAAGAGAGGGGAGATAAATTCTCGAGTCCAAATCCTAACCTTAAACTAATTGTCCTAAAAAAGGACAAGTATCTGAGATGATCACCCTTCCAAATTTGTCATATGACATAAATTTGTGATTATAACCCTTGAGTTTGATCTTGTATGTTGTATTTTATGATGGATTTTCATATTTCGTCTCGTGGGTCTATGGTGATTTTTATGTTAATTAAATCAAATTAAAAGAATATTTAATGATTTAATTTAATGAAAATTTATTAAGATAATTTTAATATTTAATTAATTAAGAAATTAATTAAATAAAAGAATTAAATTTAAAGAGAAATTTATAGTTTTAATTTCAGAGCGTAATAATAGTTATTTAATTTAATAATAATATATTTAGGAGATCATTTTTAAATAAATGCTAAATATTATTATTGCTTAAGTTAGTAAATATTTTTATCAAAAAACGCTTTGAAAATTAATTAAAGAGAGAAAGAGAAATTAATTTAATAAAGATATTTTAAATTGCAAAAAGCGTGCATGAATATTCAAAAAGTAATAAAATATTAAAAAGAATTGTGATCAATGAGTTCCCTCACATGATTACACAATCAATGCCCCAAATTTAGGGGAGAACTCCTTATTAGAGTTTGGGAGTTCATTTCGCAAGGATTGGGATTTTGGAGGGATTTTCAAAAGGAAGGGTTTTAGAAGAAAAAATATTTCTCACATTCTTCGTGTGGTTGTGTAATAACATCAGATTCAGGTAGAATCTTGTGGTTTATCGCATAGTGATTTTTGTTCTTCAAAATTCCTGTCTTCATTATGTCTGTTAAATCTATTTTCTAAGTTTTATTTAAGATGAATCTTCCATTGTGAATTTTATTAATATTCGTATCGAATTCATCTGTATTATGAGAATTGAGAAATTAGAAAACCCTCGTTCTATATATTAAATAGTCAATATTTTAATCAGAAAGAGTTTTTGAAAAGAAATTGAAATTGTAGAATGCAAACTCGATTGGTTTGATGGGTTTCCTCTATTAGATTAAATTCATATATTTTATTAAAAAAATCTATAGAGGGGAGGGGGTTGTTTTATTTTTACTGAACAATATATATATATATATATATATATATATATATATATATATATATATATATATATATATATAAAATTTTGGTTAGGGGTGGGGCCACCAAACCCCCACCCCCCATCGTTGCCTTGCACAATAGTAGAACTGTCGGCGACCATTAATGGTTGTGCACGATAGTCCTTGTTGTCATGATAACATAAGTACCACCGTGGGTAGTACTCTGACATCGCGACAACAATACTGCTTGCGGTAACGACCAGTACATGGCAAGCCGACAGGCCTTAAGCGCTTTAGTTTTTGTTTTAAAGTTTATTTTATTAATTTTTAATTGTGATAAAATTTAATTTTTACTTATTATTAATATCATTAGTAAGTTTTTGTTAATTATTAATTAATTAATAATTAATAATTTTATTAATATGGTTTAAAAAAAATAATTATTAATTTAATTAAATTAATTTAGTTTAATTAAGTTTTTTTTTTTTTTTGATCGGTAAACGACCGTAGCCATGATTAACTTTATTAATTTAAAAGTATAATTTACAAATAGATCCCCCATTTTGATAGGCACTGGTAGGAAAGAACAGGTAAAGAAAACCTCCAGTCTAGCCCGGGACTTCAATCCTATATTATACATTAGTTAAAGGGGCATACCCCAGTGTTAGCTTCATTATAATATCCAAATATTAAATCTGCCTTTCCGTCGAAGCTCCAAATTAGTGAAGATGTTATCCAAATCTGTCTTCAGTCACCATAATCATCAAAACATTAAGGGTTAACAAAAACCAACATAATCATATCTCATTACGCAACCAGGAGGGCCCATATTAAATATTAACTGAAAATTAAGTCTTATAAGGGAACTAATTAAAATTAGATAACACATTCTGTTATGTTTATTTAAGTGATTTACTTCTAACTTCTATTAATTAATATAGTATTGTAATGATTAATGATTAAAGTTTGGATTTTTTAAAATTATCTAAACTAAACGTGAGTTAAATTCATGGAGGTTTTAACAATTGATAATTTGTAAAAGCTAGGTCAGATAGTTCCAACCGAATCTAGAGGGGCAAGCCAAAATGACCGAAATATATTGTTGAAGGGCACCCAATCTCTGAAAATTATGCCTCAAAATTTATGCATGTATGAGAGACCAGGAGATGGAAGACTGAATTTAAACAAGAATAGATTGGAAGCTAAACTAGTGGATCCAAAATGATAACAAAATTTCACTATAAAATCGAATCCAGATATCGAAGCAAAATTATATCTAAAAACCATTTCATTACTATAGATAAATATGTACAGTAACATAAGTATTCCCAAAAAGTTTGATATGGACATTTTTTTTAAAATATGCCCTGCGAACTATTTTGACCGAATAACTGCTACATCTACTATCTATTAAACAACCCATAACTAAATATCACTTAAATCCAAAATTTGGGTCAGAGTAGTGTACAAAATGAACCAATATCATCTTAATATCATTCTATCTTGAAAACCATAATGATTTATGTAGCTTCATGCAGATTGGTGGCTTTGGATCCTGGCGGGAACTCGAATGTCAACCTTCCCCTGCTAGTTTTGTCATAGTTCGGCAAGTAGAATTCCACAATCTCCAGATTATTAAAGTCAACATCTGGATGGATATAGGCATCATACATCCGTATGTAATTCGTTAACCAGTCCCTTTCATGATCTTCAGCAATTCCCCTCCATCTTAACAGAAAGTTGATACTCGCCTCCATTCGCGGCCATTCTCTAAAAAATTGGACATTGTCTGTAACTACCATGCAAGGGGGTCTAGGGTTCCTTCCAATTTCAGGACTGTTCACGTCAAATTCCATGTAAGCTTCAGGAAGAGGGATACGAAGCCGGGCATCAATGTTTGCGACAGTAAATTCCAGCCCAACTAACCAACAGGGTTCGAAAATATTATGGGTAATCCTGATGATTTCCCATTTTTCTACCCCGACTCTAGCCAAACATCCTACCCAGAGCCCAATGATGTCGCTATTGGTCCTCCATGAGTATTCGTAACTGAAAACTCTCTCTCCTAAAACACGACTGACTGCTACACAACTCATATCATCTATGGGCCTTAACAAACGATTCCAACACTCTTGTGTAACCGGCCCACAGAAGGCCATGGTGCATTTTTCAAATGCATGATAAAGACTTATATTGGTATCCATGACACCCAGACCAGACTGCTACCTATTAATTGAAAGGGACCAAATGAAAACTAAGGTGAAAGGCAAGGTAACCCCTGTTCCTTAAATAAATAGGTGAAATCAAAATTTATGGAAGCCTCATAATGGTGATGACATCCGAATGAATAAAGCATTTCCTTGCTAATTCATCATTTAGAAAGGATGGAAATACTTAAGTGAGAGATTTTGCAGTCTTGGTACTCTGCCCCAAAATGTGTGAAATTACTACATTCGCAGTAACTTGAAGGAGAATGATTATATCGCTATCGAAAGCAGTTTAAAGTTATGATTAAAATTTAGTGTATTAAAGCCATCTGTGCCTAAGTTGGCTAATATATCCACCTCCTTATTGCCTTCTCTATAAATGTGTACATATCTTATTTCTTCAAATGTTAAAAGAGATTTGTTAATAGCTTCTAGTTTGGAATTTAACGCCCAGTTTGGGATACTTCCTTTATTGAGAGCATTAATGATGATTTGGGAATCCCCTTCTATAAGTTTTTTAATTTTAAGTTTAATGCATAAGTTAATTCCTTCTTCTACTACTTCAAGTTTGGCAATATTATTTGATACCATGTTTAGAGACTTGGATCTTTTGACAATCCAATCACTTGATTCATCCCTAATAATACATCCAATTCTCGCTTTCCCTGGGTTTCCTCTTGATGCCCCATCAAAATTCAGCTTTATCCATCTTGGTGGGGGAGGTTCCCATTTACACTTAAGTCTAGCTAAATCATTCTTCTTTTTGTAGCAGATGGGAGGATTGATTAGTAAAGGCCATCATTTTTTGATTTCTGTGTCCCATTCAAAGAAAGATCCTTCTTCTCTAGGTCTCTTTCTGAGATCACTGTTCATTACTTCTGAAATAGCTACTTCTATTTTTGTAAATAGGGCTTGTTTTGATAGACATTGATCTTGGAAAATTCGATAATTACGTTCTTTCCAAATTTCCCAGAGAATAATGGTCGGAGAGATATTCCAAAGTTTTCCATAAGTTTTCTTTGGATTGTCTTTAGGCCACCCCAGTAAGTGATCTACCCATTTACCTGCTAATGATGAGGACCAATTAAATTTACTTTGAAGCCACCACCAACATTCTTGAGAAAAATTGCATGTATATAAGAGGTGTTCTGTAGTTTCTTCATCCTCTTTACAAAGAATACATCTAGATGGCCCTTCAAATCCCATTTTTTGAATTCTATCAGCTGTTAGTATTCTCTTTTGCATGGCTTCCCATAGAAACGTACTTGCTTTAGGAAGACCAGCTGTGTCCCAGCATAAGTTCAAGGGGAGGGTACTTATTTCCCATTTTTGCGAATTTGTGATCATTTTGTATCCTTCTTTAACTTTGTATGTCCCATCTTTTGAGGCAGCCCATATTAGCTTGTCCTCCCTATTCTTAAGTATAATGGTTCTATTTTTTAGTATGTTTTCCAATTTCTCTTTGTCTGGTTAATATCGCAATTTGATAACTATTTCCATTTGCATCTTTTACCCATGTTTGAGTCAATTTCCTTTAAATAATCTTACACTTTTGTTCCCCATAAAGTTTTAAGGGTAGATATTGCTTCTTGAGAGAATTCTACCCCTATCAGAGGGGGGTTACCATTCCATAAATCTTCCCAAAACAATGCTTAGTCTCCATTTCCTATATCCTAGGTGAGGTATTTGGAGATCAAACAATGATTATGTATAAGAAAATTCCAACCTGCAAAACCCTTGGGGGGGCTTTGATTTTGAATAATGATGTTTTATCTAAGGGATCAAGATATTTGTTAAATATTATTCTAGCCCATTTCCTATCCCTTTCTTGATAGAGTCTCCAAACTTGTTTGGCTCCTAGTGCTTTGTTCTGCCATTCCAAATTTTTTATTCCTAATCCACCAAATTCTTTTGGTTTGCATATTTTATTCCAGCTAATTAAGGCTACTTTTTGCTTGTCCTCTAATCCTTTCCAAAAGAAGTTTCATAGTTTACTTTCCAATTTAGCATTGATATTTTTGGGCAAATGTGAACATGAAAGTTGGTAGGATGAAGTAGCTGCTAAGACTGCTTTGATCTTTGTTATCCTTCCTGCCTTAGTTAACCATCTTCCTTTCTAGGATTCAGTATGGTTATCAATTTTCCTAAGAATGTGTTCCCATCCCTGATTTGAAAGCGTACTCTTGTCAAGGTAGATCCCTAGATATTTGAATGGTAAATTTCCTTTTTTGAATCCTAATTTTTGACAAATTTGATTTTCAACTTCTGTCTTTGTATTTAGGAAAAAAAATTCTGATTTCTCAACATTGATCATTTGCCCTGATGCTTTGGTGTATGTTTCCAAGATGATTTGAATTTGCTCTGTCTCTTGTAAAGTGCTAGTTCCAGTAAGTATAGTGTCGTCAAGAAATTTTTGATGGGTAGTTTTGTTGACATCGTTTGTGACTTTCACTCCTTTGATTTTACTTTCCTCTTGTGCTACCTTGATTGCCCTTCCAAATGCTTCTGCCATTATGATAAACAAGAATGGGGATATTGGGTCTCCTTGTCTAATACCCCTTGAGATATTAAAAAAACCTTCCGGAGTTCCATTAATGAGAATTGAAATTTTAGGAATTGATATACATTGAAACACAATGTTGATCCATTGTTTGGAGAAGCCGAAAGCCTCTAAGGTTTTATAGAGGAATCTCCAATCTACCTTATCATATGCTTTTTGGATATCTAATTTAAGCAACATGCAAGGTTCCTTATTTTTAATAGTTGAATGGATAGTTTCTTGTATAATTGATATGCCATCTAATATGGATATGCCAAGGAAAAATCCAGTTTGTTCTTCCGAAATGAGTTTAGGAAGGAAGCTTTTGAGACGAATAGCTAGGATTTTTTAAAATACTTTATATATAGTGTTACATAACGCAATAGGTCTGAAATCCCCTGGCACTGCACTTTCATTCTTTTTAGGAATGAGAGTTAGAATCGTATGATTAATTTCTGTTAAAATTGCTCCTCCCTTACGTGTGGCTTCTAAAGCTTTCCACAACTCTTCTCCTAGAATATCTCAGCACTGTTGAAAAAAGAAGGCTTGGAAGCCATCTGGACCCAGAGATTTATCTGGTTTCATACTGAACAATGCAGATTTCACCTCTTGAAGGGTAAAGGGCTTGTTAAGAAATTTGTTATCTTCTTCTAATATCATCTTAGGGATGTATCTTAACAACTCTTCTTGAGCAGATTTATCTGACGATTCAAAATTGTTGAGAGTATCATAGAAATACTAGGTGAATATTTCAACAGTTTCCTTTGGATTCTCAGTTTGCTTCCCCTTTGGATTCTTGATTTTAGAAATGGTTTTATAGTTTCTATTATTAATAGTGCTATTATGAAAAAAAATTGTATTCAGGTCTCCTTCTAGGAACCATTTCTCTCTGGATTTCTACCTCCAGAATATTTCTTCTTTAGCTAGAATTTCTTCATGTTTAATGAGGTATTCTTTTTCTAATTGATATGATTCATTATTCATACCTTTAATTAGAATCTCTTCATTTAATTTACTCATTTTTCCCTCTAATTCAAGTTTCTCTTTAAAGATGTTTTTGAAATGTAGGTTATTCCATTTTTTAAAAAATTGTTTTATATTTTTAAGTTTGGAGACCAGGCAAAACATTTTTGAACCCTCAAACTGTTCCTCTTGCCACCAATCTCTAATTTGATCCATAAAGGCTTTGTCCATAAACCACATTTTTTCACATTTAAAGGGGTTTCTGCTAGGTTTAAATTGCTCTTTGATTTCCATTTGCACAGGGAAATGATCTGAACCAGCCATGGGTAGAATTTCCGCATTGATCAAATTATTCGTGCTAAGATCTCCTTTTAGAAGAAATTTGTCTAGTCTTTCTGCTATATAATAGTATCCTTTTCTTCTGTTATTCTAAGTATATATGCCATTCTTTGTTTTTATATCCATAAGAGAGTCTTTCTGGATCCAATCTTTAAAATCTTCCATTGCTTTGTTTTTTTTATTACTACCTCCCTATTTTTCCTCCTTACTTGATACTGCATTGAAGTCTCCTCCTATTATGACTATTTCTAGGGGTAAAGAGTTGATCAAGGTGTTGATCGCATTCCAGATTGCAAGTTTGTCTTCTGTAGGTGTCGGTCCATAAACATTGATTATAACTATTTGTAAGTTAGATTTTGTACTGACAATTCTAGCTCCCATCCAATTTGTTTGTGATGGGAATATTCTGATATTGATTAATCTAGGATTTCATATTATACCCAGTCCTCCTGAGGCTCCCTGTGCCTGCTAAAATTCTGATTTCCATTTTCCTAATTTCTGGCTCAGCTTTATTCCTTCTTCTTTATTTAATTTAGTCTCTTGTAATAATGTAATATCTGAATCAAATAAGGTAAGATTATGCTTTAATAAGCATTTTTTGCTAGGGGCATTAAGGCCCCTAGCATTCTAGGTTGTGATTTTCATTGCTCCTTAGGAAGGAACGTCCCCTTCCCATTGTGAAGAACATCAAGAATCTTTGTTTGATCCTTTACTTGCCCTGCAGCCTCTCTGAGTTCTTTGAGTGATTTTTTGCCACGTTTTTGTTTTAGTTTTCCACAAATTGGTATCTTCATTCCTTCCTGATTCATAGCTATACCAATTTTTTCAAGATTTTTCTCTTCTAATACCTTTTTTGCAATATTAGAAACCTTATCCTCCTAACTGTATTCCATGATGATTTCTTTAATTAGCTTTTTGTTGATTTGTTGTTCCTTGTCCTCTAATACCTCGTCCTCTTTATAGCAATCTTGTTTGTTTGGACTCTCCAATAACCCACTCTCCCAATTTTGATCTAATTCTACTGAAAATACTAATTCTTTTAAGGTTTTTCTCGTGTTCTCTATTTTTGTAGCAAACATATATTTCCCATCATTAGGTGTTTGCCAGAACTTATAACTCTTCTTTTTCCCTTTCTTCCTAATGGTAATGTTTCCCCACTGGGCAGAGTCTGCTAGTGGGATGATGACCACCTGCTTTGTTACTTCTTCATGGGGAGCCTTTCCTAGCAGTTTTCCTGATTTTTGTTCTTTCCTTCTATCTAATCTTTGCTCTGTTTGTATTGGTTTATTATTCCATATGTGATTTATGTCAGCCACCTAATTCTATTCCTTATTTTGACTTCCACAAATTCCTGATGTCTCCCCTATTTCTATGTTTGGAATCCTTTTCCCTTTATGTTCCTTATGAATTTCTTCTGCTAATATACTTTGATCAATTAAGTCATTTTGAATTAGGAGTGTTTCATGTAGGAGCTTATTTAGTTTGAAGATATTCAAGTCCATTTCTTTAATGACTTCTTTTTCCAACTGGCAATCCTTACATCTCTTGAATTTATTAAGTGAATGCTGGTAGCTTAGATTCTCCTTTCCTTTTATTTCCTTTGGTCCCTTTGGTTCCTTCTCATTATTTACTGGTTTTGATATGAAATATGTATCCCTTTTCTCAGGAGATTTTTCTTTTATTTCTTCATTCTGAGCTTCTTTTAGTTTCGGGGAATTTTTAATATCCTCATCCTTTCTTTCTTCTCTTTTGCCTGGTCTCCTTTTGATGGTAATTAGGTCTTTGATATTATTTTTATTCCAAATTTTGTGAAGTCTGCATCTACAATTTTTAGTATTTCTCCTGAGTAATCATTGAAAGTTAAATTGTATATGGATCTGTTTGTGACGATCTTCTTGTTGACCGAGTTATTTTGATCAGTTTTAACCAAAACCCTAATTTTATTGGTTTTATTCTGATTTTCTTCAAATCCAATTACAGTACCTAACAAATTACTGATTCTTTTAATAGTATTCTCCTCCATTAATTATGATGGGATTTCTATGCTCTCCATCCATTTGATAGTTTCAATATTTTTAATGTGGTTTTTGTTAAAGTTTGGTTTCCAGTCTAGAAATTTAATATGGTGCCCTTTATAAAATAGAAGATCATTTTCCAAAATTTCCTTTTTGTCTTGTGCATTTTGACATAAAATGAACCAAAATTTATCTGCAAATGAGTTAAGAGTACTTACCTTGTTGCCCCAGATCTTAGATATAATACGTACTAGCTTGGAACTTTTCCTTGACAGACCATTCCAATACATGTAGATGCCCTTATCCTTGCAATCGGTCCATCTTCTTTCACTGTGCGAATTGCTAATGATTACTTCATCCCATTTTGTGCTTTTATCTGGAAAAAATTTCTGAGATCTTCCTAATGTTCTTCCATGGAGTGCTGTTTGACTTGATTTTTGGTGCGATGAGATATAAAGTAATTTTTCTTTAGTGGAATTGTTAATTCACGGTTTCCTGTCCAATGCGTGCCTAGGTGGGGCCTTCATTTTTTTAGAAAACTTTTCCATGCCTTGCCCTAAAGGGATGACATTAACTTCAGAGATCCATCGTGGCCTTTCTGGCTACTCCTTTTGGATGTGATTTTTTTCTAGCTTGGCTTTATGATTATCCACAGGTTTTGGCGCATATTTGGTTTGAAAATAAAAGGATTTTTGCTTATGAATTTTTTCTTCCAATTCGTTTTGTTCCTGCCTGATTAGGGATCTCTTTCTTCTCCTATGCACCGAATGCCACCCATATTATTTTTTGAGGGTTTGAATATCACGAATTTCCAAATTACGCCTGGTGTGTTGCCTGACAATAGATTCAAATTTATTTTGGTTTGTATTGCAGATTTCTTTTTTATCCAAATTTCACTGTGAAAGGGCTGCAAATTTGTTTTTGGTCTCCAAGGGATGCCGCGGTTAGGGTTTCTGCTTGAAAGAGACGAATCTCGAAATAGGGCAATTGAGTTTAGTTTGAAACTTCATTTTTTTCGTCATTGTAGTAGAGAAAAATTTGCTATCAATATTATTATTAATTTATTTAATTTCTTATGCATACATAGTTTAATTAAGTTTTAATTAATAATAGACATGATTTATTAAAAGTCTAAATTTATTTATTATTGTTATTATGTAATGATTTTGATTATTTATAAAATTGTAATTATTTTATTGAATGATCAATAATTATTATTTTAATAATTTAATAGATAATTATTTTTTAAGTCATTTTATGATATTTAATTGTGATCTTTATTTTTTTCGCAAGTTAAGGGTAATTGTGTGATTTGATCTAAAATAGGAAATGAGTTAAGTTGTAAAAAGGGAAATTTGTAAACCTTATCAGTTTGAAAACTTACATTGAAATGAAAACTTAAACCTTACTGTAAACTCAGAGTGTGTGTTTTCAAAATCAAACAAAACTATGAAACTACACTGTTAAATGTATGCTATCTTATGTTTTGGGTTTGGGGTTGACTTAGAGTGTTGACCAGTTCTAGAATGTTTACTAGAGGGCAGGAAGTATTGTTTTGGCTATTACATATGATGTTGTGATTTGGTTTATGTGTACTTTCTTGGATCAGTCTTGTTAAGATGATCGTATTAATGATGTTTGTATTTTGACCAAGTGATTTATGTACTTGTCAGTAGCTTGTTTAGAGAATTGATGTATGGTATGTGGTCTTTTGAGATCTTTATGTGGCCTATATGTAATGTCGAGAAGTGGCTTGCAATGGAGATCGAAGCCCAAAGAGGTTGCCTCGGTAACCCATTGTAGGTTATTTTTAATAAGTAAAAGTAGTACACTAAATGAGAGTAAAATGAACTAATAAGAGTCTTTGTATTTCCTCGCCCATGCCTCAAGTGCTAGTACAAACTAGGATGGAAGTAGAGAGAACGCTTAGTTGTGACCATGTATTATTAGTATGTGACGCAGCGCAAGGTAGGAGAATCTCCAAAGGAGATGTCCTAGCCCCCAACAAATAACCACACAACGGAAACACAATAACAATGCAGGATCTAATATCAAATTCCAACCCTTTATTCATAAAATAATTGTTACATGCAATGTGCTAGGCTATAAGGCCTTCCCAGTTATGGCCAAATACAATAGCAATTATAATAACAATTCTGCAAGATCCCTCAAGATCCAACCCATACACGAGCTAGTCTAGATCCACACTTTGGTAGAAACCTCCAAGATCTCAACTTGTGCTTGCAAGCCATCAAGCAACCTCCTTGTTTCTAAACTATAGCCACTAGCTCTTCTCACAAACTTGTAACTCCACCACAATCTTGTTGTAAACTGCCTCACATTCGGGACTCTATCCATGGACTCAGGAAAACTTGCTCCTCTACTTCCTCCTCTCCAAGCTTCTTCTAAGAAGAGATCACACCTTGAAGCTTGCACACCTTCCAACTTTCCACCTTGAATTTTGATTAGAAATGCTTATAGGCCTTGCTTAAATAGGCACTTTCCACCCAAGATGTTACAAACACAACCAATGTGAGATAAAAGGTAAATACAAGTACCTTAAAGCAAATATTAAATTCCCACCCAAATACAACTAAGCACCACCATGTGGCCCAATTAGAAAATTACATTTCTTTTGTGGATCACAACAAATATTAAATGCATGATTTAAGGAACTTTTCACAAACTTCTAAGATTCCACCTACACACTTCGATAAATGGAATGACAACTATTTTTCAATTTATGTCACCTATGCACCTTGAAAATAGAAATTCCTCTTTTCTTTTCTCCTTTTCCCCTTTTTTATTTTATTTATTTTCCTCTAATTTTTATCACTTTCTCTCTCCTCCACAATTTATTTTATTTTATTTAAAATTTTCCCATGCAAGATGCTCCTACATCAGACTCTCCCGGTAGATAGAAAAGTGTGTCCCACACTTTGATGCCAAAAAAAAGACCTACAACCATCTTCATCTTCACCAAAGGTTTCCACCTCAACAGGGACAAGAAAACCAATATGCAAATCTTCCACATCTTCATCACTCTGTTAAACACCAGAATCTCAACCATCCAATCAACATGCTCACTCCTAGGAATAAACTGAACATAATGCTTCCACATAAAACCCTCATCCACATCAACAACTAGTGAATCCATTACAACAACAACAAACTCCATATCAGCAACAATATGTAGATTTCCATCAACATAAGCAAAACTCCCAACACCAACAATCTCATTGCTTACAACAAGATGCTCTGCAACATACAAGCCACCACCAACAACAATTGGATCATCCACGACTAAGTGCTCCACAATCTCCATGTCAGACTCAACCAATTGATCATGAAAACCAATCTCCATCCCAACATCAACAAGGTTAGGAATATCTTCAGCAATAACCTCCATCTACTCTGCAAGTTTTGTATCAGACTCCATAATTTGATCAACAAAATCAACTTTTTCCACCTCAACCTTGTGATGCCATCTTCTCTCACAAACAAGTTTCTTAAATAGCCAAACAAATCTCTTCCAGATCGGTAGACTCGAGCTCCACAAATGTTCACAAAATTCCTTCCTCACCCCATCCCTAACTCGATCAACCAAGCTAGCTTCAAGCCAAGCAGTCATCTCAAGAAAAACCTCCTCTCCACCACATCACGAAGATTCACAATCATCTCAGGGTCCAATCCTCTTGGAGCCATCTTCCAAGATCTTTGTAAACCCTCTACAAAAAATCCTTCCCACACTCCTTGTGACAACCTTGAATTGTTTGCAAATCAGATCGCAACTTGCCACCTCGCACGAACAACTAGGAACCAAATCACAAGTCTAGGACCACGTATCTACAATCCAAAAACTCTCTATGCTCATGCCTCAACAAGTTCGATCTTCCATCTCTGCATCCATCAATCAATCTACATGTCCTCCCAAGGTCCTGGTGCAAACTGCCACAACTTCAGCGATCTGTCTACACGCTCAGGAACAGCTATGCTTTGATAAACTTCACCCAACCAAGGTCCTGGTACAAACTGCCTCACACTTGGCGATTTGCTTGTACACTCAAGAACTCCCACTCTGATACGACTTGACGAAGTGCAAGGTAGGAGAATCCCCGAAGGAGATGTCCTAGCCCCCAAAAAATAACCACACAATGGAAACACAACAATAATGCATCATCTAATATCAAGTCCCAACTCTTTATTCATAAAATAATTGTTACATGTAATGTGCCGGGCTATAAGGCCTTCCCTGTTATGGCCAAATACAATAGCAATTACAATAACAGTTTTGCAAGATCTCTCAAAATCCAACCCAGACAATAGCTAGTCCAGATCCAAACTTTGGTAGAAACCTCCAAGATCTCAACTTGTGCTCGCAAGCCACCAAGCAACCTCCTTGTTTCTAAACCATAGCCACTAGCTCTTCTCACAAACTCATAACTCCACCACAATCCTGTTGTAAATGGCCTCACATTTGGCACTTTGTCCATAGACTCAGGAAAACTTGCTCCTTTACTTCCTCCTTCTCTCCAAGATTCTCTTAAGAAGAGATCACACCTTGAAGCTTGCACACCTTCCGGCTTTCCACCTTGAAGCTTGATGAGAAATGCTCATAGGCCTTGCTTAAATAGGCACTTTTCACCCAAGATGTTACAAACACAACCAATATGGGATAAAAGGTAAATACAACTACCTTAAAGCAAATATTAAATTCCCACCCAAATACAACTAAGCACCACCATGTGGCCCAATTAGAAAATTACATTTCCTTTGTGGATCGCAACAAATATTAAATGCATGATTTAAGGAACTTTCCACAAACTTCTAAGATGCCACCTACACACTTCAATAAATGGAATGACAACTATTTTTCTATTTATGCCACCTATGCACCTTGAAAATATAAATTTCTCTTTTCTTTTCTCCTTTTCCCCTTTTTGTCCTCTAATTTTTATCACTTTCTCTCTCCACAATTTTTAAAAAAATAAATAAATTTTCCCATGTAAGATGCTCCTGCATTAGTATGCCTCATCAGTATGAAAGGATACTAGTGCCGCACAGAGTCACTAGGGGGCTGGAGTCAAGTCAAGCTACCAGGGTAACCTTAGAGTTGACTCATGCAATGACACTTGCCCGCTTGCATAGTAGATTCTCTACGTGTCTTTGTTTGCCACTAGGTTTAGATGTCGTTTGTATCTTGGTACCTTGAGTTAGATTACTTTCAGGTTTTCCCTTGACTTAGTCATTACTTTTGACTTTTGGGATTGTTATCCTATTTGGGACTTGAGACTATCTCCTCAGTGTGGTGGGAGTGGACCTTTTTGGGTTACCACGAGGTCGGGTGGTAGTGCTTTTTACTTTTACCATTTAGATCCATCAGTTGATGTCATGGCTTGAGTTCCTCATTCTGCATTTCCTTTCATTCTATCTTTGTGTATTATGATGGATAATTATATCTATATGATGGATGGTTTTACTTATCGTATTGGATTTTAAGTAGATGATGTAATCTATTTTATGATGTATATTTTTCAACCTTTCATACCCTATGACATGTACAGTAGATTATTGTGCATTTCGATTATTGCCAAGTGGTATTCAAAACAAATATATATTATTTAAATGGATTTGAGCATGTAGTTAATCTTTAATGTAGATGTGTTATATATTGGATTTAGTATTATTTAAATTTAAATGTGATTCAACATCTTGGGATCCTTAAGGAATGAAATCTGTTTATGTGTTGCTTATGTATGAATGTATGTTATTGCTTCCATTGTTTTATAATTATTGTTATATGTTATCATTAAAAAAAAATCTGGAAAACTTAGTAAAACTTTAGGTTAGCTCTTTTGGATTCCTTGGAGGGGCGTTTCAAGCTTGCTTATATATAGTTTTTTTGTTAAGGAGAGATTGTTGGATTGTTGTTGACTTTGGATTATTGGGAGATTGTTAGATTGTGTTTTTTTATGTCTAGTATTAATATTTTGTCATTAATGTCAACATATTTATTTATCAGACAATATACCTATTATTATTCAATATAGAGATAAGTTCTGTAGAGACACTATTTGATTCACCTATGCTCGTGAATGTTATGAAATGGTGGTTAATATGTCTAGATGTTATGTTTTCCATTGCACATGGTGGTGATATTTTCAATGGAGTTGTACATAATTTGATGAAGATTGGTTACTAATAGTATCAAATGATGAACTATTTTAGACAATAGTCTGACTTTTGGTTGAAAATGTCTTAGCGGAGTTGGTTTGTGATCTATAATTTAGGATACTTCATGGAGATGTATATTTTTATGTTTCTATAGATTCTCTTAAGGATCATCAATGTGGAAGTTTGTTTGTTCATTAGATAGAGAAAGGAAATTTATTTATTACATGACTTAGTCAAATTGTTGGTTAAATTATTGGAATTATCCATTAGAGTGTTAATGTGTTGATTATTATTGTAAAGTATTCTATGTGTGTTATAGTCGACACTTATGGAATCACATTGGTTGATGATTTTTTTTTTTGTATTAGGTCTCATATTGAGATGACCCACAATGTTTTTGGAACTTGTACAAGTGAGAGAAAGAATTTGTAAATTTGACATGAGATGGATATGGTACAGATGTTCATGTAGATGCAAGTTTTGAATAAGAGTAGAGATCAATTTTATTTGATAAAAGGTACAAGTAAAATATAATTGTGTGCTTCAAAAAAATTGTCTTTGCATAGTTGATTCTTTCGATTAGTTCATCTTAGTTGATTTTTGTTCATTGTAAATTGTTGTTCACTCTTTGGGTTGTTGCCCTTATTGTAATTGGATTGTGGTCTATTGAGCAAACATTTTTCATGAAGAAAACAATACAAATCCTTACTAGTTCCTCTCTTGAAAAATAGATCAAGTTAACCAATTCCAGGGTTTTGGATGGTTGTTTTTCAACCTATTGGGTAGCTCAATTGAAGACAAATGTGAATGTTCATAAGGAAGCCTTGCTAGTATCTACAAATCTTGCAAGAACTTTGAAATTAATGTAAACACAATTTTTTATTTTTTTAAAAAAGTATTTTTCAGATTTATTAATGAATGCAAGTTTTAACCATACAACTATAAGAATTTATATTCTAACTACACATTCAAAATAAATAGCAGAGTTAGGGTAACAAGAAATTAAAGGAAAGTGTTGAAAATGAAATTCCTAATGGCCATATGTCATACCCACAATGAGTTTGCAAATTAATTTTTTGAAAGGGATCAAGTAAAAAACTGATGAAATTAGGAGTAGCACATCCTCAACACCATTGATGCAATCGTCAAAGGGAATAATCAAAACTGAATGATGTTTCACAATTCATCAAATCATGTTGCCACTGACATTAAAATGTGGGAAGGGGAGATTAGTTTGAATGATGATATTATATCTATCCTAAGATATGAACAAATGAATGTCATGATTGGCAATATTTCTATTAATGATGAATTAGTCTCATAAGCTCATTGTAATAAATGAAGAGATTGGCATTTTTCCTTCAAAGAAGAGTATAATTATTATTCATAGTGCCTTGTTTGCTTTGTAGATTTTATTTTTTATCAAGGCTCTCTTTGATCAAAATTTTGTACGAATCTAAGATTTTGAGAATGAGAGGAAATCTTAAAAGAATTGAACCTATTTCTTATGAGGAATAGAAGAATTAAAAAATTGAATGGAATAAGATGGAGAAAGGTGGGGTTACTTTATATCTAGAGAAATTGCATATATTTGATAAAAAAAAATCACCAAAATCTTTTTCCAAGATTGGTAAAATAGAAAAATAAAGTTGCTTGGAAAGCATGTCATGATTAATGAAGGCCTCACTGCTAAGATTACAAGTTTACCAACTAGGGAGATGAAAACCTCATTGCTATGATCAAGCTCTCAAAGTCTAATGAGGAGGAGTTATTGGTTGAAGTGAATAACTCTTTCTATGGGTCCAAGGAGACTAAATCCATTTGGAGAGAGATTTTAAAGATATTTATGGAAATTTTCACCCTTGATAGTAGACACTCTAGGATTTAAGGCTACCACTTTGTTATGTTGAACCATTTTAGGCATATGGATTTTCTTTTTTTCCTCTTTCTTTCTCCTCTTAACCCTTACATATTACTCCTAAATGTTGGAAATCTAATGACATATAGGTGACTGAGGGAGGGGGAGGGGACATGAATTAAGAACCACTTTAAAAAAATTCTTTTACATTACTTTAGCCTTTCTTTATTAGATTATCTAATCTACTATCATGCATGAACATAAAGTAATAAAGAAATTAATATCATAACACTTTGACACAATATTTGGTAACCCATAACCCCTCTAAGGAGAAGGTAAAACTAGGGTGGGGATGACACCCACAATGCTTCACTATTGCAATAATAAAGTTGGCCTATTAAGGCTTACAATTGATCACTTCTAGTGATCTACTCTATTAGGAGTATGAAGGATGGTTAGGTCCACCTTGTGAAAGGATTCTACAATGCAATGAAGTATGTACTTTGTTAAGAGACTTTACAAAGGACTATTAGGTCCACCTTGTTAGAGGATTTACCAAATGCAACTGTTAGGATGCAATTAGTAGGATGATCCTTGTTTCGTAATAACCCCAACCGGTTATAACTTTGTGAAACACCAAATCCTTCTCAAATTCAATGTTTGATATTTTGTCAAACACTTTGCAAGCAAGCTCTAATACCAATGTAATATCCCTTGCCCAAACTGATTGATTTTAGCTCAAGGAATATTGTCAAACACTTGTATGTTGCCTTTCTCTTTTTGATTTTTTTTTTTGTTTCAAATTGTTTGATATATTTTGAATGATGCTAAGAAATTTAGAATGTTCACAAATGATATTACAATGAACTAATATGCAAGTGTAGATCTTTTTGGTATTTTCAATGCATATGCATGGAAACTAGATATGGAATGCATACCTGCAATTGAATTTATTCCCATGTACAATGCTGCTCTGAATTTGCCAAGACAAATGGGATTACAATAATGACTACAACAATGCCAAATCTGATACTGAGTTGTCACTTGCAATAGAAAAATTATATGCATAAGATTGCAATGCTAACTACTACTAGTTACAAGAGGGACCTGATAATATTGATGCCCATGGATGGAGATGAAAGTTGCATAAATATTGTAGCACAGATACTGTAGCGTGACATTGTTCACACGTATTGTAGCAGCAAGGGAAAAAATGATTACTAATGGCTGCCAAAGATGAATCTTTAGGTCTACACTCGATAGTCCTTCAATATTCTTCAAACCTTTCGATTATTCCTTAACGTTAAGCACAAATAGAACTCCAGAATGAAGCTCTCTTGAATACCAAGTTCAGTAGATATTTCACCACCTCAAATGGTTGCAACACTGAAGAATTGATGCTCTCCAATGGCTAACTAAAATCATAAACCCTTAGTTTCTTCTCCCAAGTTCATATCAAATGCAATTGACAATAATCAAATGTCTAACAATGAAGCTCTCACCTCTATTTATTCTTTTCCTTCACCCTTCTAGAAGGAAATAAAATATTATTTAATTGTACTCTCTAGAAGCTTCCCCCTTTCCAATACAATAATTAGTTGTGCTTCTAGAAATTTAAATTAATTAAACATAAAGTCACCTTTAGATTTATTTATTTATTGACTTTAATTTAATTTATTTCTTCTTATTTCTCCACTTAGCCTTTAGAGAATGAAAAGCTAAGAACTCCATTGAGGGTCCAAAAGATGGGGAACATTATAGTCTGCCCTCCTTGAAATTGCTTGTCCTCAAGCAATTCAGGAACACAATGAACTCCAACCTCCACCTGGATCCCAAATGAAGTAGTATGTGACATCATTGTGGACACTAAACCAACTGCAAACCAATATCATTAGAACCAACCACATGTCTTGCAACCTAGTACCCGAAACTTGTGTTGATGATGTCGAAGTCAGAATGTCACCAAAAGGAAACTCTATAGAAGATCTATGAAACCTCTTCTTCCATGTATCCACCCACATAATATATATTGGACTGGAATGTTGATCATAACTAGCATGCATTGAAAAGATGTAGCTACAGGTGAACCATATGCACTCATGCCAACTATACCAACAAAAGGTGTAGCCAAATCAAAATATATGGACACAAGAACATCACTAACTATTGCAGCAGAAAAATAAACCAATTTTGTAGTTGATGAAAACCCATAATCATCAACATGTGCACCATTATCATAACACACATCAACAATTGCATGCATACTACTAAACTCCTCGTTGGATGGTTCAATTGACATAGAAATGGCTGCTAATATGACAATATCCTCACATGCTCTTACTCTCACTATTGTTACATCACCATCAAATACATGATCCAGGGAACTCATGCCAAAAAATTCATCATCTAACTTAACTAGATATGAATTCTCATCACCTTCCACCTCAATTAAGCCCAACTCATGCAGTGTCTCATAAGAAATGTCCTGCAAATATGAAGTCGTAACTGTGTTATCACATTTTGCTCTTTGAAAAAGTGATATCATGCTCTGCTCAAATCTTGGATTCAAAATTAGTTGGGTCAATAATTTGTGATTTTGATTGATCTCATTCACTAGCACATCCAACTGTTTCACAATACCCTATATCTCAGAATCTCTATCCCTTGGCAGAGAAGTATGCCTTATGCAGGTATAATGAATACCAAACCTTCTGTCACCATCCATAATGTTCAAAACCAAGTCCTCTACTTGTGGGTCAAAATAAAAGTGATGAGCACTCCTCACAATGTAATGCTAATAAAAACTCCCAATCTCTATCAAGGGCTCATCATCATCAAATAGGGAATCAGAAGATGGCTCCAATCTCTAACTCCAAACTACTGATTAGGCAGGATCCTGGGCAACCCTCTTAGCAACGCAACCACCAAATCCCTATTGGGAATTATTGTAGCCAAGGTCTCTACAATTCTCCTCATCAATTTTTGTATAGCATGAGAGCCCTGAATGAGAGTACCCTTAGATATACTATATGAAACCTCCCTCAAATCCAAGCTTTAAAGAAAATACTCCATGAATGATTCAGTACAGTAGAAATAATAGGTGGAAGCATCAATCTACTCCCCCGCATTCCACAACTGATCCATTTGAAAATGAGACGATGCCAACTGTCCAATGCTACCAGCTATATGAAAAGAAGAAATAGATTCACTTCCAATAGAAGGAAGCAAATCACCATGACAGCTCATCTCCACTGATGCTCTCACCTCCTCTATACATACTACGCTCATATCCTGAATGAATGTGTTTGCTACATCATCATGTCCCTCATCCTCAACCGTAAAAGCAAACTCACCACTGACCACAATATGTAACAACATAGGATTTGGGGTTGGTGTCGACTGTACCCATTCCAACTCCATGGTAACCTCATCCAACTGTGACTGTGACTCTTGAAGAGCCAACTAAGTATACTTAAGAGAGTTCACAATCACATCAAGCTTTTGGGTGAACTCATCTACCTCCTTCTCTTTCTCTAACATCTTATAGCAAGTGCTACCCCACTCTAGAAGGTAATCCCAGTCAGAAACTAATTAAGAGTAACTATGCTTCAAGATCCTAACAGCCTCTTGAAGCACATGAACTTCTGGTAGGGAAAGACTACTATCACCGCACTCATCTGACATAGGAGCACCCTAACCAGATGTAGCTAGCATCTAAAAAATAGCATCATAATGATCAAGGGATGAAGAAATGCCACTATCACTCACCTTCAACTGATAAGTCACATGACGCCTTTGTAACCCCTAACTCCTATGCAAGCTCTATGTCTCACTAACTACATTGTGATAGGAATATGAATTAGAACTATCTACCACAAGATTACTCATACATGTGCTATCATCCTCACACAATTTTGCATCTGACATACAACTTCCATGTACTTTAATCAATTCCCCATCTGAAGAAATGGAAGCCCCTGTCGTATCAACCTCCTCACATGTCTCAACTTTCAACTCAATAGTAAGATCCTATAAACATCGATCCTGGGACTCATCCAAAACTAACAAGGGATGTCATACCTAGTACATCTTGTAGCATCATCAAATGGATCATCAGATGTGTCCATACTATCTGCATTGGCATCTCCTAACAAAGCCTCAAATAGTGGATTCCTAACTCTACACACATGACTCAGTGTCAGGCTACGAATCAGTAATACTAGAACATATCTAGTGACTCTGCTAAAACACCCACATCACCAACATCATAGTTGAGTGACTCTATATGTGCCTCTGTCCCACCTGAGGAAGAAACTGCCTCCCTGTACTATAGCAACACCATTAGATCTCACATACAAATCTCCAATAATAATCATGTCCTCGAGAGAGCTGAAAGTATCAGTGGTAACAACTGCATCAACTGTCTCTACACTAACTGTAGCAATAACTCTAGGAGCCTCAACCTACTGAAGGTCAGTGCCACTATCCTTTGCTGCTACTAACACAACCACATGTCCGTATGAAATAAGCCCATTGTAAACACTATAGATAGGACTAGCAGGTGTCATGGTAAATATAGGTACATCTGCATCAGGGACTCCTATTAGGGAAAACTCAAGCTTCCTTCCCTGTAACCTCGATGTCGACCTTCTAAAGGCAAAAACCATACACCTCACTGCCCTTTCAATTGTCTTTGTATCCGACAAGATCTCCCTCAATCTCTGTTGATGAAGCTTAAGTTTCTCCATACTCTCTTGCAAAGCATTCATCTTTGCACTAACTTCCTCATTACTCCACTTCTAGAACTGTCAATCCTCCTATGTTTGTCCATGGCTACAAAATGCTAGAGTTCTAGTCACTCCAAATGCAACAAAAAATCTAACAATAATTAATATTTTCCTACCCCACAGGATGATAGGAAACTGGCTCTGATTCCAATGTAATAACCCCAACTGGTTATAGCTTTGTGAAACACCAAATCCTTCTCAAATTCAATTGTCTGACATTTTTTCAAACACTTTGCAAGAAAGCTCTAATACCAATGTAATATCCCTCACCCAAACTGACTAATTTTAGCTCAAGGAATATTGTCAAACACTTGTATGTTGCCTTTCTCTTTGATGTTTTTTTGTTTTAGATTGTTTGATATAGTTTGAATGATGCTAAGAAATTTAGAAAGTTCACAAATGATATTACAATACCTCTTACAATGAACTAATATGCAAGTGCACTTTAATTTAATTTATTTCTCCACTTAGTCTTCAAAAAATGAAAAGCTAAGAACTCCATTGAGGGTCTAAAAGATGGGGAACATTACATGTTTGAAACTTGATTTGTTGATATAGATCCTTTGAAGATAGAAATAACCTAACTGTGATAGATGCATCTCTACTCTGCCCTTTATACTGCATGGTAGCCTGCTAAATAATCTACTCTATCTTCTTCTTGTATTCTATATTTGCTTCCTCCAAATTATTTTCTTCACTAGCTTATATTCTCATTTCAATTCACATTCTTGTCTTAGATAAACCAATTTACTTTTCTTATATGGCCATCAAACAAAATTTTTCATTCCAAGTTGGCTTCAAAACAAGAGGTGTCTTACAATAGTCAAATTACATATTCAGGTTGGTTGAATGTTGATGCTCAAGTCACACTATACACTCAAGTGATATGATGATGCTTGGGCAATTTAGTGAACTCGAGTGATACTCTAGCACTTGGGTAACATTGGATGCTTGGGTTATACTATGCACTTGGGTGACACTTTGAAGTCCTACTTGAATTGGATGCTTGGTTCATACTAAGAAATGGGTAAACACTAATAGCTTGGTTCAGAATACAAACTTGGTTTACACTGTGATGCCTATCTTGTATGATAGTGCTCAGTTAACACTGGATACTCTCAATTTGCTTGGGCTACACTGAAGCATGTTGATTGAAGGAAAGCTCAGTTGCAGTGTTAACTAACCTTCATGAATGACTTAAGTGTTTTGTCACTAATTGACAATATGTCTTGCCATAGGGTCAAAAATCCCCCCCTTTGGCATTAGTGATAAAAACACTTATCACATGCAATTTTGTCATCAATCCAAAAACTCATTATCAAAAATTTTAGTCAAACTCCCCCTTTCCATATGCTTGGGTCTAAAACTCAGTTGAACTGAAAAAGTGTGGCTCGGTCACAACTAAATGAATTTTGGTTTTTCAACATTATTATTTTTCTTAAATTGTACATCTACTTTATATATACATACACATATATGTTTCCCCTTGTACATATTTCTCTACATATACACAGATATTTCCCTTTGTACATATTCCTCTACATATACGTAGATGATTTTCCATATACATTTATGTCTACAAATATCTTTACAAGGTTATACAAAAATTATTGAGGAAATCATGATGCACATTCAAAATTAAAGACATAGCTTTATCCCAATTTTCTTTCAATACCTTCAATAAATGTAGTTCAATCTAAAGTTCAGTTGATAACTCGATCATGAGATCTGCAGCTGAGAAATTTGTATCATGAACTAATGTCTTTGCATGTGTAAGATGTTTCTACATTACATCCATGTGGGGAAGCATCATACTTTGAATATCAGTTAATGTTTCCCTAACCTTGGCTTCTTCCCTAAGTAGTTCAACCTATAAATCTATCAAACATATGACCTTTGCAAAATTATTTTGATGCAGTGCAAGGCAATAAAATCCCCAAAAGAGATGTCCTAGGCCCCAAAAAATAACCACACAGTGGAGACACAACAACTATGCAACAATAATGCAACATTTGATAGCAAATCACAACTCTTGTTCATAAATAACTGATCACATGTAATATGCTCAGTTGTAAGGCCTTCTGAATTAGGGCCAAATACAACAACAATTATAATAATAGTTCTGCAAGTCCAACAAGATCCAATCCAAACACTACTCTTAGCTAATCTAGATCTGCACTTTGGAAGAAAACCACCAAGGAAATCTTAACTTGTGCTCGCAAGCCCACCATGCAATCTCATGGTTTACCAAGCTGTAGCTACTAGCCCTTCAAAGTTCACGTACTCTTCTTCGAGATGGATCCTATCATGCCTAAAGACTCCACAACACCCCCTACTTATACCCAACTAAGGCACAAGTCAACTCAGTTAATTACAAATTAATTTAAAACCCATACATTAAATATATGTTGAGCCACAAGTCAAAAACAACACAAATTAAATACCGCAAAGTTGGCTACAACATAAATTAAATACCCAAAGTTGTCTCATAGAAAACTCAACACCTATAGGAACCAAGATTGGATAGAGCATCAGGGAAAACCAAGTCAACAATCAGTAAACTCCCAAGCACTGTTGAGCAACCAGTGCATGTCGAGCACTACAGTGAATGCCGAGCAAGCCATACAAGTTGAGCAACCAACACTTGTTGAGCATAATAGGTGCCAAGAAAACTATATCCATCAAGCTCCTTCAGTGATTGAGCCCCTTCAATGACCAAGCTCCTTAGCCACAACTAGACCCTTCATCGACCGAGCACCATTGTTTTGTGACTGAGTCCACAACTCTTAGCCAAAATACCTTCAACCATGCAAGATTGTAAGCAAGCCTAGGATACTCCTACATTAGATACCCCATGTTTGAAAAGATGCTCTTAGTAGATGGAAGAACATCTTTTGGGATTCAACACATAAATCTCAAAGTATTTCTTCACATACATATCCTCAAAGCCTTCAACTTGCACAATCTTTCCTTTGATCTTCTTCTTCTTCCTCACATCCATCCTAGGTGTGCTACAAGTTTTCTTTCCATGCTGATCTCCAACCCTCTCAAAATATACCAACTCAACTCCACTGTCAATACTCAAGTTCATCCTACCAAGCTCTTCATTCTACAAAAGAATCAAGAAATACTTCCTACCACCTTTTTCAACAATAAACACATTCTTGATACAATCATGCATAGCCCTGCAATCATACTACCAAGGTCTACCAAGAAACACATGACAACTGTTCATGTCCACAATATCACACAACAAATGATCCTTATACTACCCAATCTAGAAATCAACAAGGCATTGCTCCCTCACTTCCAAAGCATGATCACCTTGTAACTAGCTAATCCTATAAGGATAAGGATGTCTCATTCTCCTCAAACCAAGTTTCTAAACCATCTCCTCAGCAATACGGTTATCAATACTACCACCATCCACAACCACCTTGCATACTTTAGCATTAGACTTACAACAAGTCCTAAACACACTAGTCCTCTGACAAGATTTCATTGTCTTGTGACCAACCGGTGCTCGTCAAGCTAGTAAACTCTCTCCTTGCTTAGGTTGACTATCCTATACTACAACCTCATTCACAATAACAACTTTCCAACTATGGGAACATTCAAAATATCTATGCCCTTCTTCACCACATCTAAAAAAATTACCACTAAACTCACCTCCACCTATCCTCTTCTAATCAACAGGTTTTGGTTCACCTTCTGCACTCAATTTAGCCTTTACCAAGCTATCTTGCTTCTCCTTCCCTCTAGCATTGCCTTGACTTTTCCTCTTCAACTTATCTTCTACCCTGAGGGCATACTGATAAGCATCCTCAACCAAAGAAATATTCAACATAGCAACCTCATCCTAAATATTGAATCTCAAACCACTAATGTACCGAGCTACCTCCTCCTTTGACTAGACTGAATAGTCAATCTGTAGAACTCCTCAGTATAATCTTTCATAGACATATCCTTTTATTTTAGAGTCTATAACCTTTTTAAATAACTCAAGTTTATAATAAAAAAGAATGAACTTAGCCTTCAAATTAGTCACCATCAATCTCCATCTAGTGATCTTCGTTTCACCTTCCTCCTCTCTATCTCTTTTTAGTTCCTTCCACCAAAGAGTTGCATGTCCTTTCAGCTTAGTTTGTGCCAACCTCACTCAAAGTGGATCCTCATCCTCAAGCTCAAAGTATTCTTCCAATTCACCAATCCAATCAATTAGGTCTACAAGAGTCAAAGTACTTGAGAAATTAGAAACCTCCATATTATGCTTCAACTTCAATTGAGATCCAGGTCTAGCAAACTGACCAACCCTAGTTCCAATAGGTCTCTCCACACAATTAATTATGTCCTCACCACTAGATCTAATAACTTCAAAGTCTTCAACAACTTCCTCATACCCATATTTAGTACCCATATGCCTAAGTGCACCACCTAAAGCACTCACAATTTCAACAATTATGTCACTCTTCATCAATGCAATCTAAGATATGAATTCTACTCCAATCTTCTCTGAGATCCTTTCTTCCACAGTGTCACTAAGATCATCAATTTCCTTAGGGTCCAATCTTCTTGGAGCCATCTTCCAAATTTTTTGTAAACCCTAAACAATAGATCCACCAATCTAGAAGATCAATCAACTCCACTAGATCAACCTTCACTTCAAGTCCTAGTGCAAACCGCCTCAGCTTCGACGATTTGTCAACACACTCAAGAAAACCTTCAGTCTGATACTACCTAATGTAGTACAAGGTAGGATAATCCCCAAAGGAGATGTCCTATCCCCCATAAAATAACCACACAGTGGAAACACAACAAATATGCAAGATATGATATCAAATCACAACTCTTTATTCATAAATAATTGATTACATGCAATATGCTCAACTATAGGGCTTTTCGGGTTAGGGCCAAATATAAAAAAAACTAAAATATCAATTATGCAAGATCCAATACAAATACTACTCTCAACTAGCCCAGATTTGCACTCTAGAAGAAAACCACCAAGAAAATATTAACTTGTGCTCGCAAGCCCACCAAGAAATCTCCTAGTTTACCAAGCCACAACTACTAGCCCTTTAAGGTTCACATACTCTTCTCCAAGATGGATCCTATCATGCCTAAAAAATCTACAACACCCCCTACTTATACCCAACTAAGCCACAAGTTAACCCAGTTCATTAAAAATTAAATTAAAACCCATACATCAAATATATGTTGAGCTACAAGTCGACAACACAAACTAAATACCCCAAAGTCGATTACAACATAAATTAAATACCCAAAGTTGGCTCAAAGACATCAACACCTACATGAACCAAGACTAGACTAAGCATTAGGAAACCAAGCCGAGCATTAGTAGACTCCCAAGCACTGTCGAGCTCCAAGTGACTATCAAGCACTGTCGAGCAACTAGTATATGTTGAGCACTATAGTGAATGCCAAGAAAACCATACAAGCCAAGCAAACAACACCTATTGAGCATAACAACTATTGAGAAAATTGTATCTGTCAAGCTCCTTCAATGACTGAGCCCTTCAATAATTGAGCTCCTTAGCCATCACTAGACCCTTCAGTAACTGAGCACCACTATTTTGTGACCGAGTCGATAACTCCTAGCCAAAATACCTCCAAAAATGTAGGATTGCAAGCAAGCTCAGGATGTTCCTGCATTAGATTTGAGCTGGTACTTGGGTCAAGTGCCAACTAACTAGCACTATTGTTCAAGTTCTCATCAATCTTTGCTAGTTTGTCCTTTATTTCCTTAGTGAAATTTGAAGTATCAAATAATTTTGCAAATAAAGAGGCAACATTACTTACAACTCCTTTTAATGTAGCAATTAGAGTGGACAATTCTACTTGATCAATGGTAATCTTCTTGGCTACATTTTCCAAAATTTTATTCTCAATTTTTCTTTATGCCCTTTGTAGAAGTTTTTCTTGACCATTTAAATCTTTATTAAATTTATGTACAATTTCAATTAACTGTTCAATGATAGGGGCTTTATTATTGACCTCAACTTGCATCACATCCAAAAATATGTCCTTGATATCTAAAAGAACCTTTCCTTTGTCCCTTTCTTGCTTGAGTTTCCTCTATTGAGCCCTTTTCCTCCATAGTTCACTCAAAATCTCTATTTGTTTAGTAGAGAGATTAGATTGATCCCAATTTGGAATCACAAACTCTTTATCAAGGTCAATCTCTTTTATAACCTTTTCTTTTTCTTTTCCCTTGGCACTGAGAGAAAGCATAATTTATTTTCCTTTGTCTTCATCCTTCTTCTCTTCTCCACTCGATTGAATATTTCTTTCTTCTTTGCTTCCTTTGTCCACCGTGTCCTCACCCTTATTTGATTTCTGCTCAATTATGCTTGGCCTAGAGGTAATTAGAGTCTGTTGCTCAGTTGTTACTTGGGTGGATATAGAACTTTATTTATCCTTCTCTTCAATCTCTACCTTCTCTAAAGTTGATGAAACAATGGCTTGGCTCAGAGAAGTGGGTAGAGAGGCTATTATTATAGCTACCATCATCTCTGAATCCAATTATTCAATAGTTTTTGCATTTGGTGTTGCATCATTATCTACCTTATTCTCTTCCTCAAAATTTGTTTTCCACAACTTTGTTGTCGATTGAACAAACTCTTCTATTTTATTTGACAAAATTTGAACAAATTTGAATCTAGGAGTTTGCCTATTTTCATGCTTGGTCATGGCCTTCTTGATTTCTTCTTTAGTAAAGTGTGGCATGACACTTTTCAATGTCTACTCTCTGTTTTTACAACATTTGTACATCTTTGAGATACTGCCTTGAGTAAGATTATTGGATCTTGGCTTTTCAACTCATTAGGATCATATTTCCATCTTGCCATCTTCTCAACCGAAGCATCCTCAACCTATTGTTTCTCCTCCTTGCTCCTCAATTCATATCTGATATATTTGAATCCAACCATACCACTTCCTTCCCTCAATCTCTTCAACTACTGCTCAAAGGATATTGGGGGCTTCTTTTTTTGGATGATAGGAGCATTTTCTTCTTCCTCTTCATCATCACCCTCTTGGAGCTTCAATTTCATCCTTGATTTTTTGGCAGAGGTAATCACAGTGAGTGAGACCTTCTTAGGTATAACTTTCTTTGGTGTTGGCTTGATCACCTTGCCCTTCTTCTTTAGAGGTTATTCTTCCTCTTCTTCTTCTTACTCTTCATCCTCCCCTTTTCCCTTGGTGAGCATAAGAGGGTCATCCATCTTGTCAAATTTGTTCTGAATATCTTCCATGCTCTTCTTTCCTCTCTTCAAGATTTGAGGAATCTCTATTTCTAGAGATATTCTAGTTTTGGCCTATTCAAAGATGCCAAAATATGTAACCTTAGGATCAATTGGCTCATTTAGTAGAGACTCAATGACATCCTTAGTATCATCAATATTTACTTCATAGCCCAAAGGTTTTACCCATTCTATCTTAGGCATGACTACTTGAATATGAGTGTTATCATAGTCAACTAGGAAACAAATATCTTGTTCATACTGCTCAACCAGCTATTGAGGAATCCTATATTTGTTCTGCATATTGTCCTTAAAGTTCTCAAAATTTGCATCTGTAATGCCATCAAAATTTTCTCCTAAGGCATTGATGAAATCATTGATCTGGTATATGATAGGTGTATCCTTGCTCCGAACTGCATTATCCTTAGAAGGAAAGAACTTTTGTACATAGAAAAATAAACATACCAGAAGAGAACTAAATATACAAACATTCTTCTTTGATGCATAAATTTTTTCCATGTTCTTTCTTAATTGACCTAATTTCAATTTGGCTAGGTCGAAAGATAGATTGTTCTTCACAACCTTGTATGCTAGGTCAACCACCTCACAAGGTACATTATTAGGTCTACTCAAGATATAGATCTTGTGGGAAATTACATGGATCCCAAACTTGATTTCCACATTTGTGACATTTTTTAGCTTTATTCCTCTGCCATCACATTCAACTATGGTTTTCTTCATAAGCTTGCCTTGAGCTAAGGTTTTGGTTCTTTTAGGTTTGTCTAACATAGGGTAACCCATGACTTGATGGATCATCTTCTTCATTATCTTTACTCATTTCTCAAGTCAGAAGGACATATCGTGAACCCTACTCAAAACATATCTGATCTACTTTATTTAGAAATTATGTGGCATATATAGTTCATGAGTCAACCTTTTGACTTCTAAATGTTTATGCTTAGGTTTCAACACTCCATCCTCACAGATTACACCAAATGCTTCATTTAACTCGAAAGAACCCAATTCCTAAATCATACTATGATAAAATTACCTAATATCATGGATCAACAATACCTTCAGAGGGATGATTGAGTGAGCTCCTGTGGGGTCTTTATGCTCAAAAATTGCAAGATAAAGCTCAAACTTTGGGGCCTTCTAGACCAAATTCTTCAACAACATATTAGAATCCTTCTTAGCCTTTACATTATAATTGGATACCATTGTTTGATAAATGAGAAGTTTCACTGATAAATAACCTTTCCAAAATGTACTTCTGAAAATTTGCTCAACAATGCAATAATTCACTCTTGATCACTTGGGGTTTTAAAAATTGCTCTACTCAAATTGATCTTTGAATTTATGGTGAGAAAATAAACTCTCGATTCCATATTTTATAAAATAATCAACTTTTAGGGCCTAATAAATGCTCTATACTTGGTAGGTGAGAAGACTTGGCTGAGTCTTTGAACTTGAGCTCGACATGACTTGTCCATCGTGAAGCTTGAATATAATTGGTCCCTAACTTGGCTTGCTTAGTGATGCTTGAAAACTTGGTTATAACTAAAATTCAACTTGGTTAGAATTTAGTTTCTTCCACTTGTCCTAGTGCATCCTAGTATGTAGAATTTGGACTACTCTTTCTTGCTTATCTACAGATGTTGTAGGATCTTCTTTGGATTCATAGTTCTAGCCATCTCCTTGAATGCTTAATTGGATGTGGATGCTTCACCCAACTCATTGGTTTAGATGACAATAGCTTCATTGTTTTGCCTTGTGTTTCTCTCTTATTTCCTTACCTATTTCTGACTCATCCAAGTTTTGATCTCTTCAACCTTTGTTTTCTTCAACAAAATTTATTATAGCTTGATTCATATAGTTTTTGGCCAAATGACCTATCTTTTTGCATACATAACATCTCTCATTAGTATGTCTCTTTGTGAAGTGAGTTCTTACACAATTTACTCAAATGTGGTTGTATTCTCCACATCGATGACATCTTCCCCATGTGTTGTAGTTCCAACCAATAAATGCTCTTCATTTGGTTCCATTGTGCTAATTATTTGGATTCCACTGATTTGATTTATGCTCAAATTATTTGTGACCATGCTTATGACATGTGAAACAGTTTCCTTCAAACTTTGATCTCATTTTGCATTCATTTGCCTTGTGTCCATATTTGTTACAATTATAATAATAACCTTTAAACTTAGCTTGCATAGTATTACTCCAATTTTTTTTTGATGTATGACCTACTTTTCCATGATTTTAACATGTAGGTCTTTTGTTCTTTTGTGCTCCTTGTCGTGATGATTCTCCTTGATTATTATACCCTAAGCCAGTAGCGCCTTCAAGTATATTTAAAGTTTTTTTCATATAATTGATTCACACTTTCTTGTGATCTCGACCTTCTTTCATTGATTTCCTTTTCATCTCTTAGATCATTTTGGAGTCTATCATTCTTTGTTCTTAGATTGGTGATTTCATGATTTGCATTATCTAGTTGATTTTCCATGTCTACCTGATGTTGACATAGTTGTTGTATTTCATTGGTCTTTTCTTGCAATCTTTTTGAAAGCAATCTTTTATCTTCATCTACCATTTATTTTTTATTCATCACTTTGTTTTTATTCCATGACTTCGCATAGCCTAACCAAGTGACTTTCCTGCTCTCTTTTCAATTTCCTTACTTCTTCTTATAGAATGGTATTCCTTCCTAGTATATCTTCTATGGTTGCATCTACTTCTACTAAAATTATTTCTCTAGAGAGGTCTTCTATTCTTTCTTCTATGTATAGGTTTCCATTCACCTGCATAGCTAACTCTTTTCTTCTTTTTGAGAATGAGTGAGTTGCCCCTTGAGTCTCTTGATTTGTTCCATAGCCATATGCAGATCTAGTTTATCATTCTCAATATATTTCTCTAACTTATATACTTCCATCTCCTCATATCTTTACTCTCAAGTTCTTAAGTCTCTAATAGGAGAACCTTGCTTTGATGCCACTTGTTGCAAATAGAATGACATACAGGTGACTGAGAGTGAGGGGGTGAATCAAGAACCACTTAAAACTTTTTCTCTTAGATTTCTTTACCCTTTCTTTATTAGATTATCTAATCTACTATTATGCATGAACATAAAGAAATAAATAAATCAATATCATAACACTTTGACACAATATTTGGTAACCCATAAACCCTCCAAGGAGAAGGTAAAATTGGGGTGGGGATGACACCCACAATGCTTCACTACTGTAGTAATAAAGTTGACCTGTTAGGGCTTACAATTGATCACTTCTGGTGATTTACTCTGTTAGGAGTATGAAGGATTTTTAGGTCAACCTTGTGAAAGGATTTTACAATACAATGAAGTATGTACTTTGTTAAGAGATTTTACAAAGGACTGCTAGGTCCACCTTGTTAGAGGATTTACTTGAAGGATTTGAGAAAAACAAATCCATAAAGCCCGAAGAATACCTGCATGTAAAAACCTATCATAGAGAAGAAAAGGACAAGAAGAGGCAAGGGTTTTGCTCTGAAAATATGCAAATTGTATTCTTAGAAATAAAAAAGATAAGAGATAATTACAAAAGATCTATCCTTATAGAAGGAGATCAAAATCCGAAAAAAGGTAACCTAAAAGGTAAAATCCATTTAATAATTACTAATTAATTATTATATGTGAATGCATAAGTGCATAAAGTGAAACTTGAGAAGGGAGTAAAGGTAATTTAATAAATCAAATTAAATTAATGCTTTACTCTAACACCCCCCCCCCCCAACCCCTTAAGATGAGCAACAATGTAGAAAGGGAAATGAAACTACAATGCAATGTAGAAAGCAAACTTAGGTCCCAACAACATGGCCTGGTGAGGAAGCCAATTACAACCAAATCTCTATGAAATAGAGAAATAGAGAAAACCCAGTGGGAAAAACTCTAATCCGAAAAGAGATATCAAGAAAAGAAGGAAGGAAGGACTCATCACTAAGACCCCCCAAGGACAAATTCCTTCACTTGAGCATAGAACACAACAAAAGATATCGTAAGGATGCAAAAGGTTTAGTGAAGATGCCTACAACCTGCTCAGGCTCAGCAGTAGGAATGTACTCCAAGCTCAAAGTGCCATCCTAAGTCAGATGCCTAATGAAGTGCATGTGAAGCTCAATCTACTTGGTTTGCTAATGCTCAACCAAGTTGTGGGAAATATGTATAGCACTCTGATTGTTACACCATAGAAAGGTGGGATTATCAAGAGGAAATCCAAACTTTGTCATCAACTGTCAAAGCTACAAAACCTCTTGACTAGCCAATATACTTGCCCTGTATTCTACCTCTGTAGATGATAATGAGTGAGCATGTTGCTTCTTGCAAGACCATGTGATAGGACCAGAACCAAGACATAAGTTAGATGCAGAAGTAGACTTGCGATCATCAATATCACTAGACCAATCTAAGTCTGTATAACCAATAATGTGAGGATTCCTTGATCTATAGTGATTTCCATAACATATATTGTACCCTGAATGTACCTCAAAATATGTTTGGAAGATTTTTAATGAAACTCATGTGGATCATGGGAGAATTGAGAGACAAGTCAAACCACAAAGGAAATATCAGGACATGTGTGTGTCAAGTACAAAAAAACTACTGACAAGTTGTCGGTATAAATTGTAATCCACTATAGGAGTAGACCAAGTGGTACATAAAATAACACCTGAATGAAAAGGTGTGGGAGTAGGCTTGCAATCAAGCATGTTAAATCTCTAAAGCATATTCAAAGCATACTTCTGCTGGAGTATGGCTATCCCATCTAAATATTTAACAACCTGTAGGCCCAAAAAATAGTGTAGAAGTCCAAGGTCTATCATCTCAAATTTCTCTCTCAATGCTTGTTGAACACTCTATGTCATGGAGACTGAGCTACCTGTAATGATGAGATCATCTACATAAAGCACAAGTATTAATAAGTTAGCCCCATGATGCTAAATGTAAATTGTAGGATAAGAATGACACCAAGTGAACTATGAAGCAAGCAAGAAGGAATCCATCTTCTCATACCAAGCTTGAGGGGCCTATTTGAGACCATATAAAGACCTCTGAAACCTACATACTAATGAAGAATCCTACACAAAATCACAAGGTTTCTCCATATAGATCTCCTCATGAAGGTCTCCATGCAAAAAGGCACTCTTCATGTCCATCTGATAAACTGTCCATCCCTGTGAAGCTGCAAGAGACAGTATAAGGAAAATAGAATTCATCTTGGCAACAGGGGAAAAGCTCTTAGAGTAATCAATACTCTCAACCTATGAAAAACCCTTTACAATAAGATGTTGCTTGTACCTATTAATAGAACCATCTACAACATACTTGGTACAGTACACCCACTGACATCGAACCAACTTTCTTCCTTTCGGAAGAGGACAAAGATCCCATGTGTGGTTCTTCATCAAAGAAGAGTACTCCTCATCCACATCCCTATCCCACTCTAAGTGTCCTATCACCTGTGAAAAATTGTATGGATCATCTAAATTACATGACTCAAAAAGTGAGTACCTGTAGATTGAGCACGTATGTGACAAGCATCAGTAGGATCACCTACCAGAGGACCGACTACATCAATAGTATCATGAGCCCACTTAGGCACTCACTAAACAATTGGTAGAGGTGGTAAAGGGGGATCAATATCAAAATCTTCCTTAGAGGATGCATAATCTTATGGAGGAGTGGAGGAAGTACTGGGTAGTGAGGAAGAAGTTGGTGATGGTGGTTCCATCTAAGGATAATGCTCATCAAACTGAACATCTTGTCGAAACAAGAAATCTCTAGAATTAGGATCAAAAAACCTATATGCCTTCACATCCTCATAGTAGCCAACAAAGATGAGTGGTCAACTCTTCTTCTCCATTGCTTTCTATTGAGCATCTAGAATAAATACCCAAGCCTCACTACCAAAAATGTAGAAAGTGGAAACATCTAGCTTGACATGAGTCCAAGCCTCCTAGGGAGTCAAGTGTCACAATGCCTTGTGAGGCATCCAATTCTTAATATAGTTGCTATAATTGATAGCTTCAGCCGAAAATGAAAAACTCATAGCTTGTGACTGAATCATATAATTGGCCATCTGCCACAATGTCCTATTCTTTCTCTCTACAACTCCATTCTGCTGAGGGGTGTGGGGAATAGTGAACTGATGTTGTGAACCATGCTTAGTGCAAAAATCTTTGAAAGACTAATTCACATATTCCCCCTCCATTGTTAGTACGTATACACTTGACAGAAAGACCAGACTACTCCACAAATGTCTTAAAGATTTGAAATGAATCAAAGACATCAGACTTGTACTTCAAAAAGTACACCCATGTGCGTCTAGAGAAGTCATTTATGAAGGTGAGCACATATTGAGCACCTACAAAAGATGGAGTGGGAAATGACATAAGATCACTATGTCTCAACTCCAATGGTGCCTTAGCACGTGTGGATCTACCTAATGGAAAAGGATCTCTATCATGTTTGCCAAGCACCCAACCTTGACACACACTGTCAGTACAAGAGATCTAAAGTAATCCAATCACTAGCTCTTGTGTATTAATCTATTTATAGTTAACATGGCCAAAATACTCATGCCAAAGCTTGTTCACTGTGTCTGCATGAGCAATGACAAAAACACCAATAAAGTTAGAGCTCTCAAGGCTATCAAACTAATATAAGTAAGACTAAAGATAAACAATCCCTGTAGCAATAACCAAGTCAAGATCATGGAGGTCTTGAATAACCACATCATGTGGTGAGAACTCAACTATCTTTTCAGAGCTAGAATGAAAAATTTGAAAGATAGATAGGAGGTTCGTAGAAATGGCTAAAACCAAGAGAATATCCTATAGTGAATCACCTTCTAAAGAGATAGTTCCTAAAGCTATGACTCAAAGCTATGTAGAATTGCCAACTACAATCTATGTAGTAACACTTTGAGTAACTGAGGCAACCAAATTAGGTGAGTGTGTCATATGGTGTGAAGCTCTAGAATGAAGAATACAAGTAGGTATAGAAGGCAATGCTCATGTAGATAGAGCATGTCCTTTCTCTGAAGGAGGAGGTGGTGTCTTTAGAGAAGCAATATTTTGATGCTTCATGGCCTTCTCTAAAGACTCAAGATGTTTCCAACACCTGGAAATTGAATGTCCTTCGTTGCCACAAAAATTACAAGGATCACCTATGAACTTTTTAGTCTTGAAGGAAGACTCATCAAACTTAGAAGATTTACCCTTCTAAGAGGGTTTTAGAGCATCTAATTTAGGAGTAGACTTGGAGGAACTCTTGCTACCTGTTGAATCTATCTTGGGCTTTAGTTTTTGCTTTTTCTTTCCTAGAGATGTCTGAGCAACCAATGCCTGTGTCTTTGAACTAGTGATAGTATCCAATTGTGTAAGCTTGGACTAATCTTTAGTTAATTGATCATAGAAGACCTCAAAAGTGGGCATGATACATCTGGAACCCAAGGCATCCATAATGGAATGGAAGGTAGAAGAGAAAATTTGAAAGTTTCCTCGAAGCTTGGAGAGAACTAGGTAGATGCACTCTTTATCCATCTTATCTTTCTCACATCCTTGTAACAAAGTCCTTTGCTATTTGAACCTCATAATAAAGTCCTCAACAAAGGGGAAAACATTGGGTACAAGAGAAGTAAGCTCTATCTCAATTTGAAGTGCTTTGAACTCATTGATGGTGCCAAACAAGTCTTTAAACTTGTCCCACATTTCTTGAGGAGTGGAAACACTCGAAATCAGAACCATGGCTTCATCCATCTTATCCATATACTACAAAGTCTAGTATTAACTCTAAAAATTGGCTGCACTGTATCTAGACAAGACGAAAAATTCTTTGAATGGAGAAGTTGCTGCATATGGGTTTTCCATGAGTGATAGTTGTGTGGGTTTAGAAGTACTAGGCAAGAAGAGGTCTCAACCATTGTTTTAGAAAGATTTTTTTGAAGTTTTCTAATGTGATGATAGAATAATAATAGAAAGTAATATAAAAACACCCCCACGATGTAAATAACTAAACCCCAGCTTACAGAAGGGATGCCTAATGGAGAAAAGAGAAAAATAGTTTCAGATGTGAATCACCAATACTTGGTAAAAAATATTGGTGAAATGACAAAGAATCTGGAAAGGGCTCAAGGAGAGCTTTTTGACACTTTTTTCAGATAAAAAAATGGAGCTATAACGAAGAAGTTATGTCCCCTAGAAGATAGAAGTCATCAACGGACTTCAAGCACAAAAATAGGTACCAAACTAGAAAAAAAATACATGCTCCATTGTCTATGTCTTGGAAATAGCTTTTCGACGCTTCTTTCAGATTGAAAAAAGACTCTCGTATGCTTAAGATATCTCAAAAAATCAACAAGGCCCCTAGAAGCATTATATATATATACAAAAACTCATATCTAAGCTACGGGTAGGTGAAGCTGCTAGTGGTCACTGGGAGCCGTAGTGATCAGGGAGATCGCTGGTGATTACTAGGATCACTAGCAATTTTGGTGACCGCTAGCCGATTTTGCAAATTGTAGCTACCTAAAATGTTGTTTTTTTTTTTGTTTTTTGTGTCTCAGATTGAGTGCAATTTTTTTTGCCTCCCTAATCAAAGTTGTCCAAAATTGACAAACTTTATATGAAAATGGGGGGTTTTTATGCCTTTTAAATCTAACCGTGAGTTTTGTTTTGCCTCAAAGTGCTCCAAAAATTAGAGACCCCCCTATTTTCACAAAAAAATACTCAAAAAATACAATATCTATTCTGTCAAACCCTCATTCTTCTTTTTCTCCAAATATTGAACAAGCTACAACAAATATTACTCTGATACCATGAAGGATTTGAGCAAAACAAATCCACAAACCCTGAAGAATACCTGCATGTAAAAACCTATCATAGAGAAGAAAAAAACAAGATGTAAGGGTTTTTCTTTGAAAATATGCAAATGTATTCTTAGAAATGAAAAAGATAAGAGATCATTACAAAAAATCTATCCTTATAGAAGGAGATCAAAACCTGAAAAAGGGTAACCTAAAAGGTAAAAGCCATTTAATAATTACTAATTAATTATTAAATGTGAATGCATAAGTGCATAAAGTGAAATCATAAGAAGGGAGTAAAGGTAATTTAATAAATCAAATTAAATTAATGCTTTACTCTATAATTACCTAATGCAACTGTTAGGATGCAATCAGTAAGATGATCCTTGTTTGCAACTTGATTTGTTCATATAGATCCTTTAAAGATTGTAATTACATGACTATGATAGATGTGTCTCTCCTCTGCCCTCTATACTACATGGTAGCCTACTTATTAATTAGCTCTATCTTCTTCTTGTATTGCATATTAGCTTGCTCCATATTCTTTTCTTCGCTATCTCATTTTCTCATTTCAATTTGCATCCTCTTCTTAAACAAACCAATTTACCTTTCTTATATAGCCATCAAACAATATTTTCATTCCAAGTCAACTTCAAAATAAGAGGTATCTTTACAATAGTCAAATTACATCTTTAGGTTAGTTAAATGTTGATGCTCGGGTCACACTATGCACTCAGGTGATATGTTGATGCTCGAGTAATTCAATGAACTCAGGTGATACTTTGGTACTCAGGTAACATGAGATTCTCAGGTGATACTATGCACTTGGGTGACACTTTGATGTCTTGCTTGAATTGGATGCTCAGTTCATACTGAGAACTCGACAAACACTGATAGCTTGGTTCACATTGTAGACTTGGTTAACACTAAGATATTTGTCCCATATGATAGTGCTTGGTTAACACTGGATACTCTCAATCTACTCAGGCTAAATTGAAGCATGCTGACTGGAGGAAAGCCTAGTTGTAGTGCTAACCAACGTTTTTGAATGACTTAAGTGTTTTGTCACTAATTGACAATATGTCTTGTCATAGGGTCAACACTAAATGCATTAAGTATTGCCATTAGTGAAAAAGATAAGTCATAATGAAGAGAAGAAACAAGTAGGTGAACCTTGTTGTTGAACAAAGAGAGACACCAATTAAGAATGGATACTGAGTAGTGTATGAATATTGAACACTGAGATTACTGAACATAATGATCATCGATCATATCATACCAGTGAACAAGTATGTTACTGAGCAAAGTATATCATCCAAGGGAAAACATATTAATCAAGTAGATCCACAAGTATTACTGAGTGACACATGATGTACATAAAAGTTTCTAAGTTCACAAAATACTATGTGGTTAGATCCTACCAAGCAAGGAAAAAACTTACAAAGATCAAGAAGATGATTAGGTGATTTATATTGGGATTGACTCATGATTTTATGAATCCATAGGCAACGTAAGGACCAATGAAAATAAAGTAATATTTATTAATAAAAGATAATGAATATAGATTACTGATCTTATCTTTCAAGCATTTAAGAAGATAAAAACCCTAATTAGGTAAAATATAAGATCTCTATATAAGGAAGGATTAAGAAAGAGATTGATGATGCATGTATAAAGGAAGCAATGAACAAAGAACAAAGATAAGGCAAACAACACTACTGAGTAGATAAGGAAAGGGATATTGGTGAACTTAGTTTGAGAAGGATGACAAGACTGCACAGAGCATAAAGGATCTAACCTAACATTCAGGTGGATGCACTATTATAGATCAATTGTTGAATACATTGCTAGTATTGTTTTTAATTCTTAAATCCCAAGAGATTGGGTAGGCCTTGACAAACCTTGCATTGTAAAATCTTTTAACAAAGTGCACACTTGAAGATTGATGCTAAATCCTTTAATAAGGTAGAATTTAGCAAGGCTTATTGTAGTACTCCTAATAGGGTAAATCGCCACAAGTGATACTTTTGTACTCTCTAACTGGGCAGCCTTTATACTGTAGTTCTAAAGGATTGTGGCTGTCATCCACAACAAAATTTTCCCTCTAACCAAGGATTTCCGCATTACCAAAATCATGTGTTAAAAGTGTTCATGCATGTGATGAGTTTATATGTTGAAGTTGTTTCATTTTATTTACTTTCATTCAACAATAAGGTATTAAGTTATGCATGCAAGTGAGATATGTTCAAACAATTAAATTGGTTTGGAGGGTTATATTTTTAAAGGGTTTCGATTCACCCCGCTCTCTTAGCACCTTAACTTTCCAATAGTTGGTATAAGAGTGTAGTCTCTTATTTAGAAGGTTAACCACTCAAGAAAATATTTAGAGAGATTAAAAATTGTAGGTATAAAAAAGCTATTGAGAACTTGAACATAGAACTAAAGCTTGCAAAAGAACAGATTGGTAAAATGACAAATAAGCTAAAGCATTCACTAAGAAAGGATGGATTTAGCTCATCAGATAAAAGATAATCAAGATCAGGTTGAAGAATTTTTAGAACAATTAGAGGGAAGCTTGTGTGATGAATTTGAAGCTCCTATATCAAATCTAATGAAAAATAAAAAAACCTTAATCAAGTAGGTTGATTCACTAAAGAGGAAACGAGAAGCTCAATCAGTGAGAATGTGTGAAGTCTTGGAACAAAAGAGAAAAGTTGACGATGACAAGAGAATGATAGAAGATGAAAGAAGGAAAATGATAGAATATGAAAGAAGGCAAATGAATGTAAGACTAGATGAAAAAGACATGGAAATTAGAAGATTAACACAAAATCACTATGATATAATAAATAATTTGCTTAATGTTAATTGTGAGATTACAAGGAAGGTAGAAGAAATTTTTGGATTGAGATCAGGAAATGAAAAATTAAAGAATGATTGAAAGTTGAGAAAGAAACAAATGGAAGGCTTAAGAGATATGAGGAAAGCATTAGGAAACTATATGAGCAACTGAGAAATCAGAGAAGATTGAGAAATACCAGTGGACTAGGCTATACCAAGCACTCTATAACTAAGAAAGGAGAATCACTAAAGCAAGCAGAACAAAAGAATGCGTATGTCACTCCAAAACCTAAGAAACCAATATGCTATCATTGTGATAATCCTAGTTACACAATAAATGTATATAGGAGAAAGGTTGGTAAATCATTTGTTACTCCTAAATTTGATGGATATTATTATCAATGCAATAGGTATGGTCATCAAGCATTTGAGTGTATATAAAAGTTCAATAGTACCCCAAAACAACAAAAGTTTGATGCTTACTACTACACATATAAGAAGTATGGACACAAATCACAAGATTGTAGATCATAGAAAAATAAAAATTGGATACCAAGCAAAAGGGGAAATATAGTGAATTGGGATTACAAAACAAGGATTACATGTACAACTTGGGGAAGATATGGCCACATTGCAAAAAATTGCATGAGAATGCACATGAGAGGAAGATTTGGTACTTGGAAGAATTCTAGCATGCATATTTTCATTGTCATCAAGTCACTCACTTGAGCAAGAACTATAGGTACTAAGCATCAATGCCTAATGACACAGACACCAAAGGAAAGGGTACAACAAGTATTGATGATATTCACAATCAAATGAATAGGACATGGAGAAACAAAGGTGAATATAATAGAACATCATCTGGATCATCTGGTGATGGCTTATCCTCTGGATTGGGTTGCTTCACAATCACAAAATAAGCCATACAAGTGTCTATGGGAGCTACATTTGAATTGTCAGATAATTTATTAGTTCCTTATAATTATGGAATGATATCTAAATTAGCATAAGTAAAGATGCAATGGGATAACTCACTTAATTGTAAAAGTCAGTATGATCGATGAGCTCAAGAGAGTAAGTTAGGCAATTGGTGATAATGCATTGTTGATTGAGCAAGAATTTTGACGTTGGTAAGGAAGTTGGTTGGTATACAGCTGGGGTCAGAATAGTAACATTCATTGTGCCCTACCCAACCCCTAAAACACTTTACCTGTAAATAGGGCATTCAAATTGTCATTGTTCACATTGCATGCAAGAGTATTTATGAGAGATTAGTGCGAGCAATTGAAATAAGAGCTAAAACCAATGTATTTATCAGAGATTTGAGCTAGTCGAATGATTTGGTGTGAGGATTTAAATGTGCTTGAGCAGTTTGAGCATTATTCTTCAAAGCCATAATCATATAACTGGGAAAATGACATCCAACTCTGCACCATCCGAGGCATCCAAGGTTGTCAAACAGAATCTAGTGAAGAAAGGTGATTATCAAGAGCCTAATTATAAATTGTATCTAGAAATTGTAGCTAAAATAAATGACACTAGGGGATTTTCTTCATTGTCGTTGAATCATGTTTTTGCCTCATGTTTTTATGAACATGTAATTTTATGAAATTTTCCTAGTTTTATGAGAAAATTAGGGTTTGGTTCCTTTCAAAATTGTTAACCCTGAGAAAAAACCTAATTAATATCTTGCATGTTGTGCCCTAGGTAATCCCTTTAAGTCGTATGCCTTTACTTTATTAATTGAGTGGGAAAAATCTTTTTTGGAAAGGTATATATTTTCATGAACTTTTAAAGATTTTTCATCTTTGCTTCATAATCTCACAAATTTTTCTTTACTGTCAAATCCTTTAAGATCTACAGTGGTCGTGTTGTTGTTATCGAAAGTTGCATTCATTTTATAACATGTGACATGGCAACCAAGCAAGTACCACCTATGGGACCCTGTTGATATTTAATACGGCTTTAATGTGCTTTGCCTGCGTTGTCCGATCCTTTAAGAACTACGGTGGTTGCTATGTCACCACTGGGAATTACAAGGTTTTTTCCAAGTATGACATGGCAACCTCCCACAAAAGTGAAACATGGTGGGGCCAACACTGAAGACGGGCACTGTAAAGTTTATTTTTCATTAATAAGTCGTGTTATCATTATGGAATGTCAGAGGTGCAGTAAATAAAGTATTGTAACAAGAAACATGTTATTTTGCCACCAAAAATTATGAGAACTTCGCCAGTAGTGACATAGCGACTTCCCGTGAATTAAAAACACTATTTGACCTAATTTCAAAAAGTGGTGCCAAAAGGGTTGACAGTTATAAATGACTATGCCAGTGTGTCAAGGTGGTCTAATGTCACATGTCGTGTGGATTCACACTCAGAAGAGGATTTGTGTTGTTTGAGGTTGTTTGATCTTCTTAGATCAATGATGGGCACCATGGCGCTATAGGGACTTGCTCAATCTTTAGTGCATGCAACATGGTGACCAAAGGAACCTAAGAAGGGCACACCATAGTTGCATTAAAACACTTATAAAATGTACATCATCTGATCGAGGTTGCATCAACAATAGTTGCTATGTTGCATATAGAAGCTGCTTGATATTTATGCATAGTGACATAGCAAGAGTGTGACATGTGTCCATGAGCGTCAGTGGGTTCAGAATAAGTTTTTGATTAAGAAAAATAGGTATTACAGGGATCCTGAAACCCAAAAGTTTTTACATATACGCAGGCATAAAAACAAAGGCCCGATCCAAGTGAAGATGTCTACATAAGACCAAAAGACAACAAACCCACGACTAGAAAGAAAAAGCCAGCCTAAACAACTTAGAAAAAGATAGAACAAAAAGCCATGGGATCCATACAGGAAAATAAGCAGGACAAAAGGACAGAAGACCCTTATTGATCTGTATGTCCTTTGGGTTCCTGCATTGTCTTGGCCACCTCAATGTCTCTTTGAGTTTCCACAAGTACAACCTCTTGCTTTTGATCATCCCGTTGACCCGCCAAGTCCTTGGTCTCCTCCTTATTAGCATCAGTCTACACGAGCTTACACCTGTCCTTATCCTCCTGGACCCTCCCAATACCAGCTACTTTAAGGGATTCACCCAGACTAATGATGTTCTCATTCAAAGTGGCCAAGGTGTCAACCATCTGGTTGGTGTGGTTCTGATTAAAGGCCTCTAAGCTTGTGGGTCCAGAATAAGTTGCCAACAATGGAAGGAAAATCTTATGTGGAGAAACTTGATTGGGTTGATTGCCAACCTAGCAATTTGAAAATGAGTCATTCATGATTTTATTCCTAGATCATCATTTTTTTTTACAATCGATGGTGTGTTTTCAATATTAGAAGGTGATGCCACCCTGTTTCTCCCTACAATTCATTTATGAAAATTGAAAGCTCCCTGTGTGAACCAAGACCAGAGATATATCACAAATATTTTTCCCTTTCTCCCCTACACAAGCAAATTTTAGAATTTCAGAGAACTAAGAGCCATTGAAGAATTGTTCCTTGTGTGATCAAAGTGCAAAAGAACTTCCAGTATCCACAGTGTGTGCAGAATTGCAATGAAAGAATAACAAACAACCAAGTAAGTATCCAAGTCCATAGATAATAAAGGATTTTGGTATTTTGTCACTAGTAAACATGCCTCCAAAGAAATTTTTCTCAGGAAAGATAGAATATACAAGTAGAAATATACATGATGACCTTCTTGAACTATTGCTTGTGTCTACAAATGAGTCTACCTAGATGAAAAAGCTAATTTCTGTGAACCCTAGGGTCAAGATTGCAGATGGCCTATATGATAGAGGGAATTGGAATAGGGATGCTACTACTACTAAAACATGCCTCCATCTCTTTAAGAAATGGTTTTCAGAAAGAAAATTGTTTGCTCCCCATGGAAACATTTGGAATTTTGATTTAGGAAAATTAGTGGTCCCTGGTATTTTTATGGATTCAGACCTACTCATGGCCATTGCCCAAAATCATGATCCAACAACCAGGATAGTGAGAAGAATAAATGGGGAATGCCTAGTCAGAATAAATGCTGAAGAAATTTGAGAAGTTTTTGGTTGAGAACCATTTTTAGATTATCATGTAACCATTGACCTGCCAAGATTAGAGAAAGAATACTTGTCTAAGAGGGATAAGATCAGGCAGGGTGCATTGAGGGCACACTTGGGTTCAATTGGAAATTTGATAGCGGTCACGACATCTACTAAAGAGCCTTTTAAAAAGAAAAATTTCACTTCTAGGGCCATATATATATATAGATATATATGACTCTATATAGGGTTTTTGGTGAGAATGAGCAAAATTTTGTGCTAATAAATTTTATGTATTTAATGACTCGGATTTCTTCTTTTGGTGTGGATATTATTTTTGATTTTGCATCCTATATAGCAGAAGAGATCCACATAGGATTAGTTGGAATTGCCAAGAGCAAGGTGGAAATTTTTTTTGGCCATTATTCACTGTTAATGCACATCTTTCTATTTAAAGGGGTTACATATTTCGAAAAGGAGATGGTCTTAAACCAAAAATATGAAGAAGAGGCTCTGTTAGTCTAGTTGTGGAGTGAAAACATGACCTGGGATGTAGAGGAGGCTAGTTTTGTTAAGTTTGATAGGTATTTTGCCTCTAGATTAAGGTGCCTCTTATTAAGGGACAATCCTAGAGTTCTCAAGGCACTGATGGATTCTATCAGACCTATGGATAATCCTTCTAATTTAAAAGTCTCCCACAATTGGGCAGATGTCATACCATACCCTGCTTCAATAGTTTTTAGGGTTTATGGTTTCCAAGGGACTCCCCATGTACTACCCTACCAAGTGCCTTTGAAGGTAGGGATATCTAAGGTGTTGTAGTAGCTATGTGGATTGGAGAAAGCAAAATTGGCTAGAAAAAGTAGAGGCTCAATTTCCCCCACTTGTATTGTGGCTCATCATTTCATATTCACAAAGGGTGATTGGTTATTATTGTATAAATTCATGAACCAGTACAAGATGGATGTGTCTCATCCCTATTTTTGTGACACTGAGGGATTTTTTGATGTGTTTAGAAAAAGGGCTAAAGTTGGTGCAAAAGATCACCAATTCTATTTTCCTATGGATATAATAAGGAATGAGTTCTCTATGCAAGAGCAAGAGATCAAGAAAGAAAAATGGAGAGTTTATTCCAGAGTTTTGGAATTCATTCATTGTTTTGATAATAATTACAAGCCTCTAGTTGAAGCAAAAATAGAGGTAGATAGGTTAAATAAACTAATGACAACTTTTCCTGAAATTATGGAAGTCATGAATGAAGAGAAACTATTTAATATCAATTCTTTTATAGAAAAAGCCAAAGAGGTTATGAGAGGAGGTTATCTTTTACTCCTACAATAGGATCAGGGTAGTTGATTGTTCAAAAGAGACCTGGCTATAATGTCATCTAAAATTAAAAAGCCATTGTAGATAAAGGAAAACAGATAATGGGATCAACTAGTGTTGTTCTTGAGGAAAGACCCGATGAGCCCTCACCCAAGAGGCAAAAAATAGTAAAGGAACAAACACCTCAAATTGAGGAATATTCACCTACTCAATCCCCATTAGAAATAGGAGATGAGAAGCTCATTAGGGAGTAGGTAGAGTAGTTGGGATCCCAAGGGGGAGTTTTCATTACTCAAGCAGAATTAGAAGAGGGCAATCTTCAGGAACCTCCAATGCCAAGCCTTGAGTTAACTGTGGCAGATTACAGAGGAAGAGAGTTGGACCTTGTAATGGAATAGGCTTGCCATGAATTTATTTCTGATGATAATTTTATCAAATCGAGAGCCTTTTACCAATTTTCTTGGAGAACAAACATTGGCAAGTTTGAGGAAAGATGTAGCAAATTGAAAAGAAAGCATCCAGAATTAGAAGAGGTAGATGTACAAAACTAAGTCAAGGAAGAGATGATGTAGGAATTCAAGAGCTTGACCCCTAAAGAAGGGAGACAAATGATAAAAGCATCTGGGGTATTATTGCTATCCAATTGGGATATTGTAGATGCTATGTTTTTAATTCTATTACAAATAAAATGAGTGTAGAGGAAAAGGGGAAGAAAGAGATGAAAGGTGCTAAATTCAATGAAGACCATGTTGCATTTCTCATTTGGTCAATGAGAAAAAGATCTAGGACTAGCTCTTCCCAGCCTGATGATACTAGCTTGATAGGTAGCCTAATTGTGAAGAGATTTGAAGAAACTACCACTAAGGAGGCAACAGAGCTAGGTGTTGGATCAACCAACTTCACCTTAGCCACAGCTCAAAGAGACAAGAGAGAAAAAATAGAGCTACAGGAAAAGTATGAGAAAGTCTTGGCTACATATAATAAAGAAGTTCAAAAGAGGATTAAACTAGAGAATAAATTGATGGGACAATCCACCAGGCCAAGAATTACTTATTTTCGCCCACTAGTGGAGCCTTTTAAATCCACTCCTCTCATTGAGATTCCAGATACACCACAGAGGCCACAGTATTACACTACAAAAGATTTTGAAGAAGAAAAAAGAAAATTATGGGCACTGCATGTAGAAATGGATGTACAATATGAGGACAAGCAAAGGAAAGCTCTCATGTATTTAGTAAATAAAATTGATTGGCCCTCATTTTATGAACAACTAGCAAAGACAGTACATATATGGAATGGAATAAAAGTAAATGATGAAGCTTTGAAGCCAATTGTCAAAAAATGGAATAAAAGGAGTAGAGAAGTTACTCTTTTATGTTTTTCTATCATCAGTTTATCATATGAACATATAGAAAAAATTTATGATATTGCCAATGATCTCTCAGAGTTTGATGATAAAAGAGCTGAGCTACAAAGGTGAATTGTTAGTTATCTAGACAAGTATAAGAGTGTTAAATTTGATTTGTTCCCACATACTTTAGATAAAAAGAATAAATTGAAAAATAAGGAGGAATGGGCCCAAGAACTAGATGACCTATTTTGTCTAAGAATGAATAGAGTCATAAATGAGAAAGGAAATGCATGGTGGTTTGTTACAACTGAAGAAATTGTAAAGGTTCAATTATTCTTTGATTCTTTAAGACAAGATTTTGTCAAAATTAACAAAATTGTAGAATATGTTATGAAAAAGTAGCAAGATATTCTATAATTTAATTGGCCATATGACACAATCTTTGACAAGTGGATGGTAGAATTTGTTGATGCAAAGTAGTTCTAACATGCTAAAACTGATGATGAAGATATGGAATAAGATGAAGTACAAATTATTGACACATTAGTAAGAAAAGAAGAGGACAAAGATGAGAAACCAACTGCAATTGCAAACATAGAAACCTCGACTAGTGACTTGGTAGAGGAGAAATCAGATATAACTGTTGTCTTATTAGTTCATGATGATATACATGGAGATCCTTGAGTGGAAGTTAGCCTCAACAAGCAAAGCTAGATATGTCACAATCAATCCCATTGGCTACAACTTTTGAGGAGCAACAATAGTAATAAGGCCAATCATCAAAAATTTCACCAACAAAGAAATGCAACAAAATGTGTAAAAAAAAATGGTCCCATAAAATAATATTATGATGTAAAGTTGCTCTTGCTGCACAAATTTTTGTCTTTCTATGACAATAACATTGTAGATATTTTTCTATCTTTAGGACAACTGTTAGTTCTCTATGTCTAAAGCTTGTTGCATCTCATACTATATAATTGAGATCCCAAGGCTAGACAAAGGGTCTGAGTCATTACACAATTTTAGTATTACTAAGTATTGTTCGGTCTAGTCTTGATGAAAACTGTGTGATGTATTTTCTCTGCAAGTATCTAAGAATACATTAATGTTACAAGATCTAGATGTCTTGTCTTGAGTCATTTTGAGTTCTATTACAGTTATTGTACAATTTTCAAAGGAAATCAATATAAAGATGAGTTGTACCCATATTTTATTTCCTGAATCTTGTCTATAATTATTATTACCTAGATATCTTGAAATTGTATGAGCAAAGCTTATTCGATTGAATACAGTTATGTTAAAGTTGTATATCATTTTCACTATTACTTTTAATTCAATGAATTAGGTAAATGCTTCAGTGAAGTTGATAGGATTTCCATGGTATTAGGAAGGATGTGTATAAGAATGAGTTTCAGTGAGAATTACTAATAATATTGATTGTAATGCAATCAATTAGGTTTGGAAATTGGATAGAGTCTAAATCCCAATGGATGAAGCATTGATCTATTAGTTCAGTCTACATACGAGAAAACCATGAATAAGTATCAAGCTTAATTTCAAAATCAATTTTACTTTAATGTTTGAAGAATATCAAAGCTGGTCAAAACTTGTTTACATTTAAATTTTGAGTCCTAGTTAGTTGCTATTGCCTAGAGTTACTTGTAAATCTAAGAATAATTTTGATCAATCTGTATTGTTATTGAATGTCATAGAAAGAGTGAAGTGTGTATATAATATCATGTTGTAAATCTTTCATCCCTCAGGTGCAACTGCCTTGGTTTTGTAGAGCCTAAAGAGTAGAAAATCTTTCTAAATTTGTTGAAGTTGGGTCTAGATCAGAAGCATCCATGACTGTTTATGGGAATTAGCTAATCCTTAGGTTGTTGTGATCTTTTTACCTTGATATTAAGTATTTTGTTGCTTAATAGTTTAAAAACACCAACAGTATGATTGGAGTAATTTGTAAATATGAGTTACAGGAAGCTCACACAGCATTGTGCACAAATGGAAAACTAAAAAATGAGTATAAACATATAGAAACCAAGGGATTGAATCATGCCTTTTTCTTTTTGAAGGAATTTAAAGATGAGTATATCCAAATTGTACTGAGCAGAGTTCATGAGAAATCGATGTGGTTGGAAGGTCCAATAAATATTACTAGAGAAGTAATGCATATGGTTATTCGCTACCCCATTTCTGAGATAGCCAAAACAATGAGATTCACTAAGGGTAGAAATAGAGAAACACACTAGTGTAACTTAGGACTATAGAGGTCTCTAGGTATCAACCATTAGTGATCCCGAGACAAAGTTCATTACATGTGTTATTGCCTACTGAATATTTCAATCAAGTAGACCTAACAATGTGCCATATGGATATGTGGATTTGGCATACAAAATTGTTGTTGAGCTATTACTGAAATAATTTGAAGATAACATGAAGACAATTCGAGTTACAGAGAGCAATATACTAAAATATGGATTGTTATTTGTATGTATCTTATTTTACATGCAAAACTACTTCCCTAGATTAGAAGATGTAAACTTGGATACTAATAGCCTTGTGATTTATCAAATTAATGATTATATCAATACTTTGGGTGAAATTTTTGATAAAGTAACAAGTAAATACTTCAAACAATTTAAGTCTAGAATGCATCAAAGGTTCAAGATTCCCCCACAACTAGTTGAGGATTATAAGGACATAATTTGTTTCTTAGTGGACATGGACACATGTCTTATAAAAGTTGTACAATTAAGGACATCATATGAAATTGACATTGGCTAAGCTACATAAAACATTGAAGCTTTTCTTGAACAATCAATAGATAAGAAAGCTAAATGGCTTCGAACATTTGAGGAAGATAAGAAAAAAATAAAATGTAAAATTTTAGTTCCTAAGATGGAGAAAAAGTCGAAGAAGATGATCAGTATACTTGAGGAGAAATTCAATGAGGAAAAAGATGAGTCGATTGAAGAGGAAACCAAAGAAATGAGGAAGGAGTTGGTGAAGAAGAAGTCGAAGAGGAAAACAAGGTAGAGGAACCAAAATAGAAGAAGGGTAAGAGAGCACAAACTATAAAACTACAGAGTCCTAAGGTTTCTCGTACTGGGACTAGAGTTGCTACTACATCTACACCCCCTGCCAAGAGAGGAAAAGCAAATGACCATCACCTCAATAAAAATAAATTTTGGACATATCTAAAGAAAAATGTTCAATAGTTAGTGAATAATCCATTGAAGAAGAAAAAGTTAGTGAAAAATAACGATAGTGAGAAGATATAATTTTATGAGGAGCAACTCAGAGTTAAGAAGAACTTTGTGCCAAAGACCATAGATGAGTACATTGAAGCTATAAGGAAATCTAAAATATTTGGGTCAATGCATATTTTAAATTTTCATAAGCTAAATGATGAAGACAAAATGAAGATTAAATAATCTATAATTGATAATACGTATACTAATAGGTATGCACCCATTGAAATTGCATTCAAAATTCCAGATGAATTATACAACAAAATAATTGGAAGATGGAGATAAGTTGTAGATACAAAAATACAATTAAGAGAGAGATCACTAGTGCTGACTATGCCTAATCTTATTGTACCTAAAATTGATGAAGCTTTAAAGAAACATAAAGGAAGATTCATGTTAGAGGCTAGATCATTGAGAATCATGATGGGATGAACTCAAGAAGTTGAGTAAGAGAGTGAGAAGCTACGGAAAATGATTTATCATTTGGATTAGGAACAAGAACAAGATGATACCAAGCAACAAAAATTGATTCAATTGGATAATGAGGACATTGAGGAGACAATAAATAAATTTGTCAATATCATACCATAGATGGTTAAAGGAACAAAAGAAAGAATTGATATTGTAGATATCACTGAGAAAGATCTAGATGAGTTTGTAAATAAGGATCAAAATGTAGTGGATAGTTCAGAGCTACCACTTGAGGCAAAAATAGTTACCAAGTCAATAAATGTAAATGCTATGAGAGATACAATGACTTTAGAACAAGTTTATTCATACACAACCCCAAAAAAATGCTAAAAATGTAAATATTTCTATTGGTTCTTATACCACTAATGTTCTAATTGATGTAGATAATACTAATCAACCAATTGAGTAGCCCAGAGATAAAAATAAGCCTAAAGAGCCAAAAGCAACTAAGAAGACACCTAAAGAGAATCTTTCCCTTGAGAATAACAAAGATGAAACTATCAAGCATGTAGATAGCACAAGCTCAACTACTCAAGACCTTGAGAAAGATAAAGAAGAAGGAAAACTAAAGGAGAAAGAAAAAGATACTCAAGAGAAACATATTGAGGATCAACCTCAGTAGGAGAAAAATACTAGGCAAGATGATGGCACCAAGGCCCCCAAGCAACACAAGGATAATAATACAAAGGAGGATAAACCTTCAAATGTTGAGCAACAAAAGAAATATAAGGAGTAGAAGGCTCAAGTGCAACCAATGATATCACCAAGTACAAGTTCCACCACATTACAAGACAAGAAGAAGAAGAAATATAACATAAGAGATGAGGCCGAATTATATGAGGAGATCATTGTTCCAATCTCTAATCCTTGTGCCATGGTGAAGTATGGAGAGTTATTAGAGAGGAAAGCTACACAAGAAAAGTTGAGACGAGAAGTGAAACACAAGCATGTGTTATTAGATGTAAAGAACATCTTACTACAAATAGTCCTAGATGCATCGGTGGATGACAAGGCACCAATTATTGATTAATTAGGTTCACTTGTAGAGAAATTCAATGTACTTGATGTTGATGTTAGTGAAAAAATAATGCATATAACCGATAAGAGAATAGAACAAAAGATCACGAAAAACCTAAATCAATCTATTGTAGTTCAACAAGTTGAACTTGGCACAATTACCATTGAGTTGAAAAATATTCTTATGGTGGTCATCAAGTTATTCCAACAATTATGTGATGTACCACATTTGACATGAGATATTCTAAAAAAGTTGAAAAATATTGATGAGGATTTGAAGAATAGTTTTTTCTAAGTTAACTGAGGAACCACAGTCATTTTAGGTTCATTATATGAAGATAAAGAACTTTATGAGTGTACAAATAGATTTTAGAAGAGAAGAGGACAAGATAAGAGAAGATATACTTGAATTTTAGGCACTCCTCGTACCACTTTTGGAGTTGATACATAAAAATATCAAGAAGGCCAAAGAACTAATTGGAACCATTAAAATGTCTATGTTTGAACATATGATATATCTTTCACCAGAGATCATTTCTCAATAAATAGAATTGGAAGCACTAAAATAAGCATGGAAAACAACCTTGGAAAGTTGAAATATCTCACATAGAGTTTTGTTTGACAAATTGTAAGTATACCATGTATAATAGTTTCACTTTTGGCATTATTGTCAAAAAAGGGCAATAAGAATTGGAAATGTATGATAAGTATTATATGTAAAGATGATGTATATATGGTTATACAAGGTAGATCTAAGGAGTTGACACAAAACAATTTTGCAAACAATTTTGAAAAATACAAGAAAGATTTTGAAAAAATGTGAAGTATAGGTTTAGGGGGAGCTATCATTATTTTTTACTAAGTACACACTTTGACTACATACATATCTTTTATCACTAATTTCAAAGGGGGAGAATGTTACTCCTATATATATTAAGTGATTTCATTAGTGAAAAAGATAAGTCATGACGAAGAGAAGAAATAGGTTGGTGAACCTTATTATTGAACAAAGAGAGACACCTAACATTAATGGATATCGAGCAATCTATGGATATTGAGTACTACGATTATCAAACAAAATGACGACTAAGCACATCATACTACCAAACAAGTCTATTACCGAGTAAAGTATATTACCCAAGGGATAACATATTAACTGAGCATATCTGTAAGCATTACTGAGTGACACAAGATGTACATCATAGTTTCTAAGTTCACAAAATACTATGTGATTGGATCCTACAGAGAAAGGAAATGACTTACAAAGATCAAGAAGATGATTAGGTGAGTTGTATTGGGATTGATTCATGATTTATAAGTCTCGAGGCAAAGTAAGAACCAATGAAAATGAATTAATATGTACTGATAAGAGAGGATGAATATAGAATGTTGATATATTCATCCAAGCATTCAAGAAGGATCAAAACCTTCATTAGGTCAAGTATAAGATTTCTATGCAAGGAAGGATTAAGAAATGAGATTGATGATGCAAATGTAAAGGAAGGAATGAGAAAATAATAATGATAAGAAAAATAATGTTATTGAGAAGAGAAAGAAAGATATATTGGTGAAACTAGTTTGAGAAGGATGATGAGACTGCATAGAGAATAAAGGATTTGACCTAACATTCAAGTAGATGCACTATTACAAATCAATTGTTGAATACATTGCTATTATTATTTTGTATTCTTAAATCCCAAGAGATTAGGTAGGCCTTAACAAGCCTTGCATTGTAAATTCTCTTAACAAAGTGCATACTTGAAGAATGTTCCTAAATCCTTTAACAAGGTAGACTTTGGCAGGTCATATTGTATTACTCCTAACAAGTTATATTAACAAAAGTGATACTTTTGTATGATCTAACTGAGCAACATTTATACTACAATAGCGAAGGATTTTGGGTGTCATTCCCATTGTAGTTTTCCCTCTAACCAAGGGTTTCTGCATGACCAAAAGCATGTGTCAAATGTGTTCATGCATGTGATGAGTTTATATATTGATGTTGTTTAGTTTATTTAATTTCATTCAACAAAAAGGTATTAAGTTATGCATGCAAAGTAAGATGTTGTGTTCAAAGAGTTAGGTTAGTTTGAGGGTTAAATTTTTTGAAGGTTCTAATTCACCCCCTCCCTCTCTCAACACCTTAACTTTTGAACATTAATTGGAGCATTAATCACCATATGAAGAATCCCCAAAATTAGGTGTTGCACCAAGGGTTGATTTTTCTCATTTTTTAGTACTTTTTTAAAGGCAAGGGTTCCTAATACCCCCCAAAATCTATTATTGATTTGGTGATATGGGAAAGGACTATGTTGTTGTATATGGTAAAGGGTCGGATACATACACTTTTAGAGAATAGAATGCCCCTTCCCACATGCCTACTAAAAATTATAGGGTTTCTCCCATGAAGTTTCTTAGAGTGAAGAAGATTGTGGAGGAATAAGGAATGGAGACTAATGATGACGAGGAAGAGAATTTTTCCCCTCTACCTATAGAAAATAAGAAAGAGATTAATCCTAAGAAGGTTGCTAGAGTTGCCAATAAGAGTAATCCCTTGGGTGTTGGCATAGAAACCCCAATGATGGACATAAATAAAGCTAAGAAAATGGTGAAGATGGAAAAAGAAAAGACAAGGTCCCCTACTCTTGAAATTGAGAAGATAGGTAAATATAAGGACACTAAGGGTAATGTTCCTATTTTTTTTGATTAGGAGAGATCAATGGATCATGACATGTATTTCTCACCTTCTTACTCTAAGAACACTAGTTCCTTGCCCTGGAATGTGGGTAATGTCCAACCTTCTATGAATTTGTGCAATGTGGATTTTCAAGAAAAGAGGGAGGAGCTAACTATTGGGGTTTTGAAAATTGTGAAGGCATTCCTTTTAGCCTATGAAAAGGGCCTTTTATGAAATTAAGAATTTGAATTTGAAATATTGTGATCTTTGCTAAGTATAAGGAGTTGAAGCATAATGTGGGGAATAATAATGTCTAATCCTATTTTGACATGACATCTTATGCTCTGAGGTCTTTTGTTGAGAATAAACTTGTTATGAATTTGGAAGTTGAGGGTAATGCAAGATAATTGTGTAAAGAAAGGTTGGATGAGCCAAACCAAAGGGTTGATAAGAATGATGTTACAATCAATAAATTTTGAAAAATAGTTAGAAATTCCTCAAGATGGTTGTAGATAACATGAATAACCTTTTGACAAAGATGGAGACTACTCACCAAGAGAGGCCTATAGTGGATATTAATAAGGAAAAAATAAATCCTGCTAGTGAAACTAAGGGTCACTAATGAATTGAAAAATATAGCTCAAAAGATGAACAATCTGGAAGAAGAGGTCACTTTGACCTTAAATACTTTGGCCTGGTCCTAGTTTTTTCCTCTCTTGTTGCTTGTTGTGTTTTGCTAGCCTCTATATGGTTTTTTATTGGTTTTATTGGGGATGAGATGACTCTAGGTCTATTTGTCCATTTCTTTTTGTTTATCTATCTCATGTTGGGGGCTTATAATGCTAAATATTTTGTAAAGGATTTTGATACCTATTAAAACTTTCTTTTGTATTAATAAAATATATTGTCCAAAAGTGTCATTTATGTTGTAATATAGAAAGAAACAACAAATTTTCAAAATGTAGATTGGTCACACCAATATCTAGTGAATGGATATTTTTTTCATAATTTTTTGTTGCAAGTGATTAATCATTCTTTGGACATAGGTGCAAGTCATCATGGATAACATTTTCTATATGCATTTGAATCAATTTCTACTTTTTGCGTTGAAGTTAAAGTGGTGCAGGGCACCTATACCTATCTCCTTATTAAGGAGTTGTCTTTTCATTTGTTGTTAATGTAATAAGGATGTGATGTGTTGACACCACGCATTATGTGTTAGTTTTGTCCTTTTGTGTGGACAAGGATCTTTGTGGTCATCTTATAAACCAAAAGAGTCCTTAGTCCACTAGGATGTGTTTTGTTGTTTTTGTGTATTTTGGAGTTTAATAATTGCAATTTAGTTTTTTTTGCCTTAGATGTGTATTTTTCACCATTCCTAAGGGGTTGGAACCATTTGACATCAATGAGGAGTCAAAATGCAAAAAGTTGTCATATTTGGCAAAAATTGTAAAAATTGTTAATGCAACTTTTTGAAAAGTTGTCATGAAAAGGCATTTTAACTTCCCAACATTCAAAAACACCTAGATTTGATTTGAATTAGTTGGTTGAAGACATATTAAGGCATATGCCATTTTACTTTGGCAGATCATCAAATTGTATAGATTGTAGCAACATTTCATGAATGGAAAACCTATTTTTTTGGAGCAATTTTGTTTTGTACAACCTTGTATGGATTGGCGGGGTCCAATAAAGTGCATGTAAAGTTTTAATTTTGAATTAGCTTTTGTTTTCATCTAGTTTGAGTCAATTTGGTTGCGTTTGAAGATAATTACAACAATGTCTATAGGTGTGGGTTTGAAACCCTCAAATTATGGGTTTGAAACAAAGATATGGCCCTAGAAAATTCACCATTGGAATTTAATGCCACTTGGTGAAATGCAAGTTAGGATATTTTACTTTATGATTCCAAAAGGCCAAGATAGGGAAAGCTCTTTCGTTGGTTGTAATTTGATGCCCTAGGCTAAATAAGCCCATGTATTTAGCCTGAAATGTACTGTTCGAATGTGGTAACAACATAGGGAGGTTGTGGGTCCCAATATTTTAGATGAGTTGGATCAATTTGAGTCAGTAGGAGATCACCAAGCCACTAGATCAATTTCATGCACCCAATGTGAAACATTTCTATCAAGCCCTAGCTTAACTTGATAAACTAGGCTAAAGTGTTGTTTGGAGTGTTTGTACTGCAGGAGTGAGATTGGTCCTTGGTAGTTTGGGGAAGTGAGAGTAGGAATTTGAGTAAGTTGAATCCATCACAAAATTTTTTGATTCCACAACCTTACCCTTGTTTTAACAAAAGTTGCTAGGGGAGACCTAGTTGTAAGGAAGGCTAAAAGCCACAAAACTGTAGTTTGTGTGTGCAAACTTGGTAAGGAGTTTTGTTTGTTGGTATTTCTGATAAATCCACCATTTGAACAAGTCTAGAATACCGTAGAACTTGAGCCATCACTTTGAGTGTTGTTGTGTCCTTCAAGGAAGGTAGACCTTAGGAGTAAGGAGCAAACCTAGGAAAGGAAGAGTGAAAGTTTGAATCAATATTAGACAACATATCAATGCATGTTAGAAGATTGACCAAGGTCACCCAAGTTTTTGTTGTGTGCACTCTGCATTAGAGAGTATCAACATCCAGGTATATATATTTCATATAACTTTTAATCTATTTTCCTATTTTGCAAATGTGTAAAACAAATACCTTAAAAATGTATGAAGACTCCAGAATCAAAACAAGTATAAAAAAGTATGTTAATGAAATTACATATGCTCAAAATTGTTTTGTGGAAAGTTTTTAATAAGGACTAGATACTTAGAAAACACAACTTTTAAATGAATTCATTTGAGCCTACAAAAGGTAAGATAATAATGGTTTTTTGTTAGCATTTTGATAGGTGTACAGGAGACTTCATTGACAATATGACTTAAGATTACTGAGACCTCTTCAATTATGAGATCTCTCAGGGCTTACACTATTATATTTCTTAAAAATATGCAATTTTAGACAAAAAATAGGATGTCTTGAAGTTTTTAGGCCATTATTATGGGATATCCTGCATTAGTATTTTACAAAGTCTATCAAACTTTTCTTCCTTTCTCTATGTATTCTATTCCTTTAGTTTACAATATTTTGATGGATATCTATACTTACTTTTAGTAGTGCCAACCTTTTGTTTTGCTTATGCATCCCCATCACTTCTTTTACTTGCTTATCTCTATAGTTACTGCTTGTTAGGTCTATATAGACTTCTCTCAACCTTTGGTCATTTCCCATGTTTTCCCATTTTAGCATTTAGAAACTTGTAGATTTGTATCAAATACCTCCATCTCTATAAATCTCTAATCATTTTCCACATTCCCTTTAGTTCCTTTTTCTTACAGAGCTTTATTATACTTCAAGGCTTCTAAACTTCCTTTGGCTCCACTTCCATTCATATTTATTAGTTATACAAATTTTCCCTATATCCATCACAATCATCTTCCATCTTCCTTTATGCCTCTCATCCACTTTTCTATCAACACAATCCCTATGGGCTTTTTCTTGTAAAATTTTGGTGGAGACTTAAATTTTCATTCAAATACCTATCTTGACTTCCACTCCCACATCAATTTCCTATAAATTTTAGAATGTTATCACTATTCATTTCTTCATATGTAGAGTCCAAGCTAGCTTTTAGACTTCCACTTTTCCATATAACACACCCTCTTTTGTACACATTTCTCCATAGTATTTCCTTTTCATATTTCACCCTTTTGTAGAGTTTATGTTGAATTCTAAACTTGCTTTATTATATCCATTCTCAACATTCCATACCACATAAAAAAAGCCCACATTTTTTCTAGTTCACATCAACCACTCCCAAAATCTTCTTATAATACTATTAATGACCCAATTTAATCTTGCAACTAGTCCAAGATGTTTTTTTGTCTAAAAACTAATGTTTATCTCAAAGGCACATTTTTTCTTATAAATCATGAAGATATAGTAAATTTATAATTTATGTCTATAGCTAAATGTTTCCTTGGCCATTTGTGGATCTAGTAAGGAACTTTTATGTTATAAATTGTGACAACATTTAAGGACAATATTTCATTTTGCCATATTTGTTGTTACAGTTAGAATAAAGATTTGATAAATGTTGCAATATTTCAATTCTTTGCAAGCATCATTTGTAATGTTCTTTACTTTATTACATACAGATTTCTAGATTATTAAGTTTAGTGTTTGGATAACATATCTTTGTTGTCATTTCAGTGTCTTCTTTCTTTGGTTAGATTGTGACTTTTATAACTTTGTGAATTAGGCATATATATTGAAAAAATATGGTTAATCATTTAATACAAAATATCTTTAACCAATAGTTTAAGAGTAAGAATTATGGTTAATTTATACCTCATTGTTTAGTATTTAATACAAGGAAGAATGCTTAGAAAGCTACAATAGTTATTATTCTTAGGAATCGTATATCACACACATACATCTTGTATTTGTGCAATAACGTCTTTATCAACCTAACATGATTTTTATATACACTAGATCAATCTTTGTTTTAGTGAGAAATTTTATGTTTGGGAGTAGATCGAACAATACCAACATAAAGTTATTTTTTCTATCTTCTAGTTATGCTGAATTTTATTTAGGATACCTTTAGAATAGATAAAAAACTACCATTATACAATTAGTTTTTCTATATTTTAGTCATGGTTAATCTTATTAAGGATACCTCTAGGAACATGGGCTCACATATTTAACTAAGCTTGAAATATAAGATAGATTATCCACTCTCAATAATTGATCTTAAATCACTTTTACATCAATCCCCTTCATGCCATATAAGTAGGGGTAGACATGGAACTCTACCAAGATTGAGACTTATATTATATGTTCCTCAAAGACAACAATGTCTCAATCTAGTGGGGTGGGAGGGGGAGACAAAGAATTATGAAATAACTCATCATATTCGAGCACAACTTTCACAACTTTCATCCTAAAGAAATAAAAAAGAGGGGAACTATTTGTGAGGTTTGAATAGTTTGCATGTAGACCACCCGATGCATCTAAGTGGAATTGACTGAACTTTTGAATACACTTTTGGATGACATTCTTCTAGTCAAATATCTTAGCAAATAAAAACTTGCAAGCCACTTACATGCATTATTATAGTCACAAATTGAGACTAGACAATTTAACTTGTGAACTACTTTAGGAACAAACTTGTAAGGTCACTTAGAGTTGTATTGTATTTTGTATTGAAGCCTATAATGTGAATATTAATGTTAGGTTCCTAAGTCTTATAACAATTTGAAATAAAAAAAGAAAATATGTCTAAATCTAACCATAAAATATAAAAAATAAATATCAAAATAATCTTACTTTTCAATACAAGATAGAACTAGGTAATAAGGACAAGGCCCTCCATAAATACGAATATGTATATGAAGCTAAGCCAAACCCTAGTTCAATGCCAAAGGTTACTATAAGTTCCAATGTCAAACTTATAAAATCTTGTATCAATTTAGATCTAAATAGATGTCAACTAAAGAAATTAATTTTATGATATTTTAAAATTTATTTATTGCTCAATAATTAGCGAAAATTAATTAAAAGCTTATTGTCTTAAAATGATTTGAAACAATTAGGCGAAAATATGTCCCCGGAGCATAGATTGCTCAAACATTTTTTTTCCTCGCCTGCAATGTGGAACATAATTTTTAAGGGTTTGCAACGCTCATGAAAATGGCCGAGTCACAACACTGAAAGATGCTGTTTGAGCTTGTAATGATTGCACTTTCAAACTTTGACATCGATGAAGTACAGAACAAAAAATCCCCTAAAAAATGGTAGAACAGAGCGGTTTAAATGTCTACATAAGCCCAGGTATATTTCAAGTCGCCCTCTCACTCAATTTTTTCAATCATTATACATTTATAGAACAATAACGACCACTTCATGGCTGCAATGGAAGTTCAAACAAAAACAGAAGCTTCATATTCATGAAATTACAGATAAAATTTGCGAAAATTTAAGCCTGAAACGTTGGGATAACTTTGATCATTTGGCCTCTAAAGTTACACCTATTCATGTGGATATTGCTCTTTGTAGATTTAAAAGAAGCCCGGAAACTGCTCTTCGTTTTTTTGAATGGGCTCAAAAAGTTCCCCTTTTCAGCCATCCGACAAGTTCTTATTGCTATCTTATACACATCTTAATCTGTGGAAGAATGTATGATCAGGGCCGATATTTTATGAGAGAAATTGTACATAATTTCAAGCCACAGGGCATTTCTCTTGTTGAAGAGTTTATTGAGGCATATGAAAAGTTGGGTTTCTGTCCTGATGTGTTTGATATGCTTATTAAGTTTTATGCAGATGCTGGGATGGTAAAAGAGGGATTTGATGCTTTTGAATGCGTTTTGCAAACTGAGTTTCTCACTCCTACGGTGCGTTCTTGTAATAGTCTTTTGAATGGTCTTAATAAGTATGGGCAATTTGAATTGGCTTGGCATATATACGAGCAAATGATTGATAAAGGGATTAAGTGCAATGTTTTTAGTTATACGATGATTATTAGTGGGCTTTGCAAGGAGGGCAGAATGCAGGAATCAATCAAGCTGGTTTTCGAAATGGAAAGAATGGGTTGTAATCCAAATGTGGTGACATACAATGCAATAATTGATGGGTATTGTAGGCGAGGAGAACTGGAGGAGATGTCAAACGTTTTGAAAATGATGCTGGAGAAGAAAATTGGTCCCAACGTTATTACGTTCAGTACGTTGATCAAAGGGTATTGCACGGAAAGCAGTTTGGAAAGAGCCGAATCTGTTTTGCTGGAAATGAAGGCAAGGAAATTAGTTCCAGATTGTGTGACTTATGGTCTACTTATAGATGGTTATTGCAAGGTGGGAGAGATAGAAAGTGCTTTCAGAATAAAAGACGATATGGTAAAAGGAGGGCTGAAAATGAATGTAGTTATCTGCAATACTTTGATTAACGGGTTATGCAAGCTTTCAAGAGTTGAAGAAGCTGAAAAACTTTTGTTGGATATGAGGGATTGGGGACTGGTTCCAGATAAAGTGAGTTACTCTACTATTCTAGATTCATATTGCAAGAAAGGAGACGTTCTTGAAGGATTCAAGGTTTTTGATTTAATGGAGCAAAACGGCGTCAAACCAAATGTTGTTACTTACAATTCTCTTATTAGTGGATTCTGCAGGCTAGAAAAAATGGAAGAGGCGTACAATTTCCTAAAGAAAATGGTGGAAGTAGGAATGGTTCCCAATGAGGTCACTTATAGTACACTGATGGATGGATACATAAAAGCAGGGAAAACAGACGAGGTTTTTAAGTTGTGGAATGTGTTATTGAGAAACAATTTTGTTCCTAATCAAATATCTTACAATACCTTTATCAATGCCCTATGTAAACTGGGTAAGATGGATGAGGCCAACGAGATTTTGTTGGAGATGCTGGAGAGAGGTTCCATTCCTAACAATATTACTTACACAACTCTTATCGATGGTCATTGTAGGAGAGGAAATGTTGAACAGGCTTTTGAATTGCAAAATGAAATGGTAAGAAAAGGTTTTCTTCCTAAAATTGAGACTTACAACACATTGATCAAAGGTCTGTGCAAGTTGGGGAAGACTTCCGCAGCAGAAAACCTTTTGGTTGACATGGTTGAATTGGGCTTGGTTCCGAATGTTGTTACTTACAGTACTCTCATTGATGGGAAGTGCAGAGACGGTAACACTGAAGAGGCTTTCAGTATCTATTTTAAAATGATTGCCAAGGGTTTCTTGCCCAATGTCATTACTTACAGTACCCTCATTAATGGGCTTTGCAAGAATGGAAAGCTTGAGAAGGCAAACAAGCTATTAGGAAAAATGATTAACAGTGGTCTTTATCCCGCTGATATAAGTGACATAACACTAATTAAAGAAGACATCATGATAAAAAATGAGAAGGATCTTAAGTTGGTTGACAAAATGGAATGCAAAGGTGTTCTTCCAAATATGGTTACTTGCAATACAATGCTTAATGGACTGTATAAGTTTGGAAGGATAGATGATTCCAAAAAGCTGTTGCTTCAATTTTTAAAGAGAGGCTTTGTTCCAGATAATGTTACTTATGGGATCCTGATAAATTGTTACTGTGTATCTGGCAAGGTGGGTGAGGCCTTCAAGCTAAGGGACAAAATGCTGGAAAAGGGCATTATTCCTGACATTGTAATATACAACATCCTAATTAACGTTCTTTGTAAAGTGGGGAAAATTGAGAGGGCAACTAAACTTTTTTACAAGCTGCCAAAGAAAAGGGTGAACCCTAATGTGGTAACATACAATACATTGATTGATGGATATTGCAGGGCAGGCAATATGGAAGAGGCCTTAAAGTTGCGTAATCGAATGGTCAGGAAAGGTATCGCACCATCTGTTATCACCTATTCTGTACTGATAAATGGTCTGTGTAAATTAGGGAATGTGGAAGCAGCCAACACACTTTTGGAAGATATGCTTGAAACCGGTCTGTCACCTAATTATGCTACTTATGTTACATTAATTCATGGTTACATCAAAGATGGCAACATGCAGCAGGCTTACAAGCTTCATGATGAGCTGTATAATAAGTTACTTATGCAAAATGCTGATGGAAAATCAATACCAGGGAAGAATAAGTCAGAAGATGATGAAGATAGCAGTCTATATTCTTCTGCAGACTCGTTTTTCCATAGTGCTCAGGCAAGATAAACCAGGAGTTTGAAAAGAGAAATATGCATCTCGTAGCAGCAATAAGTTACACGTCTTCTGGTGCACATTACATAATGTATTGCCCACCCAAGAAATATGCATTGGATATCAACAATTTGTAAAGGGCATTGAAAAACCAACTATTTCAATAGTTTGCTTGGGCACCCTACTTCCATTTAGGTTAGCTTTTTTCTAACATCTGAATTGTCACCTCTGATGCTTATGTATTTTAGATGCTTCTGTGGTGTTTGAACCAATGAATGGGCTCTGGAGGGTTGAGTTTGCCAAGCCCTCTCAGGTTGTAATGTGCCAATAATCTATGCACTGTCAACTTGTCTTCAGATTGACCAGAGTTTGACTGTTATTAATGGAAAGTATTGATGCGCACAGAAGACAGCAAGGAGAGATGACTGTAATAAGTATAACCAAAATGCAAACAATTTTATCATGTACTAGCATTCTTTTAAGATGATTTTGAAGGACATCTATAAGAACTAAAAATGCATTGCATACTGCATTCGTTTAAATGGAAGATTTTGCTCCGAACCCTATTTTATTGGGCCTCTGTCAAAGGTCAAAAAGGAAATCAGACTACAAGAAGATTGGAATTTTTTTTTACTTATTAAGACAATTTGACAAGGATCAAGAAGGTGATGAAGTCAAAAGACGTGTAAAAAACTTTCTGAACTACTGTTCAAGCTGAAACATATGATCATTCGCATGAATGTTCCGAAGAGAATTATAAGCTGTCTAAAATTATTGATCTGTCCTGCAGCAAAAGGGGGACTAAAGGAAGCCTAAAATGTCACCTTTCAGAATGACTCATCGTTCTATTACACAGAAGGAAAATGAATCCTTGAAAACTATACAGATCAAAAGAACTGTTAATTGTCTGACATTGTTAATCTGAAGTCCTGCAACAAAAAGGGGTCAGGGACTTGAAAATATAGGCTGTCTGAAACATCTGTTTTTTGAATGATTCATCATTCTACAGTGGCAGTGTTTAGACGAGAATATCCAAGGTGAGTATATTTGGAAATTATATCAATTTTTTAAATTGAAAATTAAGGAGTTACATCTATGTGGTTGCCTTTTTGTGCTGTTTTCATAATTTCATGAGAAATTGTGTGGGCAAAAACTTAAAAGATTTGTCATTTATGATCTTCTTAGCTTCTAACAAAAGTTTAGAAATGTTTTAGTTTATTCAGAATGGTAACCAGAAAAGCAGAGAATCAATATTCTGAAACTCAAACGCACACAAGAACAAATTGCACAATTATTTATCCTGGGAGAACACTCCAGCCTGAGAGAAAAACCCAGCCACACACAAAGTACATTCTTTATTAAATAATCAAAACTTCAATACAATGTTTCACATGCTAAGTCAGATAAATGACTTCTTAATCAAGGCTGTTATCACATGACAGGCATTTTCAGAATATGAACAATTCCTTTTTGAATCACAGGCCACATGTGCCAAACTGATCAATGAATACAAAGAGAAAGATATGCCACTGAATAACTTAATTCAGTCCATCTCTGTCTCAGCAAATAGAATAGATTCATGATGATCAATTCAATTGGCTCTCAATCACTCTGCCTTTTACAAATAATATATATAAACTGCACTCAGAGTACTTGTTATCACAGTCACCAGTGCTATAACCACCACACAAAGCACATATGATCATCACACATAAAGCATCAACTACTGACGGCTTCAGAAACCTCAAGTCTCAGAATGAATAATAGTGAAAGATCAATGCTCTCAGTCTTCAAACAGGGATATAACCATTGTGTACTGATGCTATATTGAATGGAATGGAAGAGATGTCGGTTTTCTTGGTCTCCTTGTATTCCTGTGAAAGTGCCATCTCTTAGTGGTGTATGTACTGTATATTCAATGGTGATCTTTTCTATACATTCCTGTCAATTTTTTAGCCCAGAAATAGAGATAAAAAGCAATAACAGAGTATAAGCAATATACAAAACACTAAATACATTTCTCCTGGGAAAACCTTTCCACTGGAAGGGAAAAATCCAGCCACACCAGCAAAAATGTCTTTTATTGATCATAAAAGTATTCTAAGTACATGGTATTCAACTTGATTGATTTACAATATACCAAGCAATCATATAAATAGATTGCATAAGACACTTCATCTTTCACACGAAGGTCTCTTTGAATCCCAAAAATAAGACCTTTCATATTTTCACATATTCAATACTTCACATTTCCATATGCATGCCTCTTCGCATGATTTATGACACATGTTTTTTTTTTGGCATAATATTAACAATAAATATAATCACAAATATCTGTTTCAGCCGCAGATGACCATAACAGTCAGAACAAACATATTTCTCTTATAAAATCAGAGATGCAGATCTCTATCACAGCTACAACCTTCATTAATTCCACCAAAAGAAGAGCAAAGGTCTTTATTTTTTGGAGGTCTCTTGGTATTCACCGAATGATACGATTCATTTAGGAAGCATAAATCTGTGATGCTGATAAAGTGATTATGGGGAGCGGGTGTATTGTCATTTATTGTTTTGGATATGATCGGTTGCAGTGTATATTCTGAGGCGATGATCACTGGAGTCATTTTCTGTTAATCATCATATGTATCGAAGGTGTGTGTTTGCAAATACCATTTCAGACAGACACCTTCGATACATATGATGATAAACAGACTATGACTCCAGTGGTCATCATCTCAGAATAGACACTGCAACCGATGAAGCACATCATTTTCCATAACGATGTGCTTACATACAATGATGAAGCACATTGTCTCAGAAAATGATCACCAAATTGTCTATATCATGTGAACATAGGCACCATAGAGAAATGAAGCAGTGAACATAGAAAATGATTATTGGCACCTTACTGTCTATGTAAGCACATCGTCTCAAAAATGATCACCAAGTAGAAAAACAGTTTTCTCTTTGCCTATATCCCCTCTACTCCTAGAATAACACATCAACCACATCATTTTCCATACGATGTGGCACCATAGAAAAGAAACAATAATATGAAAGCAGTGAACATAGACAGCATCCTATACACAGTGACATCGTATACTTACAGCCTTCTGTCTGAAGATTTGAATCAGGTAGGTGTTGATGTCAGTTTTGTTCCACTACATAAACATATAGGAATTGAATACATGATATAGAATACCAAACACTCAACCCTCTCTTGAAAAGTAAATACTCATGAAGAACATGAGAAAAACTCCAAGGTTCCTTATACCTGTGGATACTAACTTAGTTATATTAATGTGTTTTGCTGGTTAATCACGTAGGTGGGCTTCCGTTGTTCTTTCAAGGATGTTGGACTTTTGCTGTGATGGTGATGAAATCTTAGCTTTGCAATGTATTCTAGCGCCAAATGATGTTGATGGTGATGATGATGAAGGGTATGTCAATGATGCTTCTCCTTTTCTAACTTTCTTCTTAAATGAACTCCAACTACTGAACTACTTGCTGCTTTACCTCTACTCCTATGAATGGAAAGATTAGCAAATGGACAAGGATCAAATTTGATGAAAGCTTACTAGTGGCTCTACTTCCATAGATGCAATGATTCAAGGGAAAAAGACTAGATTACCACGCAAGGCTTCCTAACTAGTTGCTAGGATGCTAGTGGCCTACTTTATAGATCCCTATCAAACATCCTCTAATATCACCGTACAACTATCCATCCCTTACTCTTACTTAACGACTTCTTGAAATAAAATCTACTTTAACAACTTCAATGAAATTTAACTCTAACTATTGGAAGTAGAAACCATGCAATAACACCAAGTGTTCTTAATCACCATGCAAGTCACAACAAGGATAAAGAGAAGCAATTTTGGTGTTATCTTAAGCAACAATTTTCTTCAACCCTTTACAAATGAGAGCAAATGGCCTTATATAGGGGCCAAAATTACAACCAACGGTAGAGATTAAGAGGCAAAATCAACGATCCACATTAGATCCTAGAAACCCTAATTAGGGTTGCCACCCCATCGGCCAATGAGAAGATGCCACCTCATCAATGGACCAATGAAAAAAAAGAAAAGTGACAACCAATGAGAAAGCACCAAAATGTTAGCCAATTAGAATCAGACACCTATCCTACTCAAGAAGGAGGAGAATTTGCCACTTGGGCTTACATCAAATTATCCTCTAATATAATTCCACCCTTTTCTTTCATCTTTTTAGCCAAGGCAATGAACTTGGCTAGCCTGTTGTTGACTTCCTTCATGGGAGGGCAAAGCATATGCTTCATCTTGAGCTCAATTGAATTCATCATGTTGCTTGTTGCTTGCAGTGTTTTCCCATGATCCTTCTCATACTCTTTCGCATATTCTATAAAGGCATTGAGGGAGGCAAGGGTGGCCAAATGTTTCTTCTTGATGACAACCTTCCCCAACTCATCCAATCTTGATCCAAATTCTGTCTCATTGACATTCTCCTCTCTGATATCCTCAAAATCAAGTGCAGCCCCAACATTGCTCAACATGGTTGAAATGGAGGTGTCAATGCCTAGGCTATGTTGTGCAATCTCATTCTGTATCTCTTCAAGTATCCTCAATCTGATAGTCAAGGCAACAAACCAAGGTTCCATCATACTCATTCCTCCTTCATCTACCAATTTGGTTCTCTCCAAATATCTTTCCGATAGCTCAATAAATGCCTATAGCCTGGGAATGGCTAAGTCCTTAACTGGAAGGAAATCCTTCCACTATCAAATGTTCTGAATTTGTCTCTAATGGCCACCAATGACCTAAATGTCGAGATAAAGGAAGGCAAGAAATTTCACCCATCTTGAATTATACCATTGATCCAATCTTTGATTTCGTGCAATTGAGCCAATATCTCTTTTATGTTGCTCCCGCTGTCTTGTGGAAGGGCTGCCTGATGCAACTGTTGGATAGTCTGACAATCTGTCCAATACTTGTTTTCGGCCTCCAACTTTACAATCCTCTCGTTTGCCTTCCTCAACCTTTCTCTAATTGAAACCATGCCTTCCTAGACTTCTTCACACTCCATGTCATCCGTGACTCTTCCCAAGTTATGCTCTACTATCTCATTTTCCTGGGCTTCAATCTCATCTGGTACCTTGCTAACCTTTGGTATAACAATTTGAACTTTTCTGTGACTCTCATCATAGTTTCTGATTGCCTTTGCCACCGTTTTTGCAATTTGTTTATGTTTCTCACTATCTTCTTTTTCCACTAATCCTTGAATATTGTCAATTGTTTGGACAGTCACCACCTCGCCTCTTGGCATAGGTATTTGCTTTAAACATAGTGGTGCAGTGCATCTTCCCAAATCTGGATTCGGTTTGACTAGCAAAGCATCACCAATGGCCTCGGGCACTTGGCGTATTTCCTCAATATCAATTGACCTATCCTCTTCTTCACTAGTGACTTCCACACCATCTCATTGTTGGTTCTCCAAGAGAGGAGAGCACTCGATACTATTGCTGTAATCGCTTGATTCCGAATCAGAGCTCACCTTTATCATGACCCCTTGTCCACTTGTATTATCTCCTTGGCTTCTAGCCTCAATTATGCTCTCCCTTGATGGTGCTGCATTTCGTCTCTTTGTTGGAGGCTCTTGATGCTCTTTGTTTTTCTCAACCTCCGAATTTCTCTTCTTGCCCTTAATTGTTCTTTGTTGCTGGCTACTGCCTTCACCTTTCTGTTTGACTGACTCCGTTGGACCTTCTTCCTCTGGTTTCATCTTCTCATAAATAAGGCATACCTTCCAACTTTGTAATTGTCTTAACTTCTCATTGTACCATGACTTAGTGTGTAGATCAACGGTCCTTGTAATTGCCTCTAAGGAAGGATCTTGATGATCATCCCAATCCACTAGACTCAACCCTGTTCCATCGACTGTGCATAATCTTCTCTTAGCACATTTTCATCATCTTCCAGTTGATCAGGAATATCAAGGCCTCTCCATATGATTGCCCTCACCATGCCCACTGACAATCTTGAGAAAGCTAGCTTCCTTACATGAAAGTCATCCTGTGCATTGGTCCAAAAATCTTCTATAGTAGGAATATGTTTAAATGTGTTTTCGTGAGATGTCTTGATAAGACCATTATGATCGAATCCTTGTCTTGTTCTATGCCATCCTAGATGATATCGCTCTAACTCTTTCTTTGTAGCTGCAAAGGCGATAGGATTGGGGCAAGTATCATTGCCTATTCCAAATGAAAAAGTAATCCCTGTCTCATCTTTAAGTTTCATCATTTTGTCATAATGCTCAAGTTGCCTAGCCAACTTCATCAAAACTTCTCTTGGGACACTGTACTTCCTGCCACTCTAATATATGTGAATTGTGGAAATTGGATGAACCTACTCCCATACTTCTTAACTTTTGCTTCTGCTTCCAATGAGAGCCTCCTAGTAGGTGTCCCTTGTAATATTCTTACCCTCTTCATGGCAAAGGTGTCATAAAACATCTTATAATCTTTGGTGTTGTGCAAATGAAGCTGTGGATAACACTCATGCACCAAACTTTGCCCCAGCCCATTGTCGATCACTCCTAAGGCCTTAAGTTCAGGATTTTCATATAGTCTTGCAATCAGATAGAAAAGATAGGATCCCATGTAGAATTGCTTTTGGTTTTGCACTGTCCTAAGTTACAACTCTAGATTTTCACTTACAATCCTAGCCCAATCAAATCTTCTCTTTCCATTTTCAATTTTATCAATAAAATAATATATCCAGTTCTCAAATTGCATACCTTGAGCCACACTCATGATCCGGTTGAGAAGCACGATAAGGTCACCATATTCTGATTTGAAATCTAACCTGGCAAGCTTTGAGGACTTGGTAACTCCTTTCTTGACTTCGTATAACCAATTCTGCTTTAGATGAATGAAGTAGCCTCTTGGTTACCCTGAAAGAACTTGGTTGTTTGAGCCATTGGTACCATCATCATGCCTCTATGGTGGGGAATATTGAATACTTCTTTGACCACTTGTCCGCTGATGTTAGCCAACACTCTCTACCCTTCATCAAAAATGATGGACTTGGTAACAATATCAAATCGGGATGCACACTCCATCACCAATCCCAGACAAGGCAAGGTAGGAGGGAAAGCCGCCACGTGTACAATTTTGCTTTTGTAGATCTTCTTCGCCATGGGGGTTTGTCCTTCCTTTAATCTATCCTTCAATTGTACCATGTTCACCTTGCCGATATTGGTATCACTTATTCGCCTCTCTTTTGAGAAGAAGGTGGTCATAGGCATCATGCCTTCTTTGTCTTTTTTGGTATTTGTTCCCTTTGGGTTCTTGCTTGCACTAACATCTACATTCCTAAACACTTATTTCTGCCCCTTCGTATTAAATGATATAGAGGACATTGATCAATCTCCAACCTTCTTTCTATCGATAGAATCTAGCTTATTTCTGCCTCTCCAAGTCCTATCTCTACACTTATCAATTTCCAAACTTCTTTTCTAAGGATGGGACTACCACTTATTTGTGTCTCTTCGTTACCTTAGGATGGACTATACTTATCAATCTCCAAACTTCAATCCTAGGGCGGTCTAGCGTATTTCTGCCTCTCCAAGTGTCTTACCATGAAATCTATAGTTATATCTCCCAACTTTAACCTATCAATGGAAACAATGAAGTGGTGGATGAAAAGTGTGAAAAGAAGATAAGGGAAACGAACCAAGCAAGAACAAGGAATAGAATTTGCCTTTAGAACCAATTTTCACATCTAAAAATGAATGAGAATTTTACCTTTAATTTGTCTTTACCGGAAAATCGGGTCCTCCTCAAGTTCGAATCTAATCTCAGAAAATTCAATTCCGCTTCAAAATGTGATGCCCTAGCAAAAATCAGAACTCACCAACCTTGCAAAAAAATCTGTTCACGCCACTGAATTTTGACCTCCTTTGCCAAAATCACCCAATTTGAAGGAAATTGCTGCCCTAGGGCAAAAAATCTGCTTTAAAGCAGAGTTTTAGTTCTCCAAATTTGCCCAAAATTGCCAAAATTTTGACCTTAAATCACATTGCCTCTTCACCAAATAAAATCACCAAAGCTGGAAGGAGAAACTGCTGCCAAGGATGGAGAAATCAGACCTCAAAAAATGCTGCCAATCTGGAAATTTGCTCATTGGCCGATGGGGTGGCAACCTTAATCTGGATCATTGATTTTGCCTCTTAATCTCTTAGTAATTTTGGCCCCAATATAAGACCATTTGCTCTCATTTGTAAAGGGTTGAAGAAAATTGTTGCTTAAGATAATACCAAAATTGCTTCTCTTATCATTGTTGTGAGTTGCATGGTGATTAGGGACACTTGTTCTACTTCCAATAGTTAGGAGTTAAATTTCATTGAAGTTGTTAAAGTAGATTTTATTCAAGGAAGTTGTTAAGAGTAAGAATAAGATGGATAGTTGTATGGTGATATTAGTGGATGTTTGATAGGGATCTATAAATTAGGCCACTAGCATCCTAGCGGCTTGTTAGGAAGCCTTGTGTGGTAATCTAGTCTTTTTTCCCTTCAATCATTGCATCTATGGAGGTAGAGCCGCCGGTAAGCTTTCATCAGATTTGATACCTGTCCATTTGCTAATCTTTCCATTCATTGGAGTAGGAGTAAGGCAACAAGTAGTGTAGTAGTTGGAATTCAATTGAGAAGAAAGTTAGGAAGGCATAAGTCATTTGAACACGCACCCTTCATCATCACCATCAACATCATTTGGCACTAGTATACATTGCAAAGCTAAGATTTCGTCACCATCACAACAAAAGTTCGACATCCTTGAAAGAACAATGTAAGTCCACCTACGTGATTAAACAACAAATCACATTAATATAATTGAGTTAGTATCCACAGGTGTAAGGAACCTTGGAGTTTTCCTCATGTTCTTCGTGAGTATTTACTTTTCAAGAGAGGGATTGAGTGTTTGATATTCCGTATCAAGTATTCAATCGCTATATGTTATGTAGTGGTACAAAACTGACATCAACAGTAGGCAGATATCTCCTGTAGCTACCAACTTTAACAATTAGCTCCTAACAAAAGTTTAGCAATGCTTTACTTTACTCAGAATGGTAACCACACTAGGCTCAACTATTATAAATCATGATACCTTCTCAAAGTTCTTGTGTTGGGTACTTTCTTATCGGGAATCAGCTGGTAATAGATAAAGAAAAGGGGAAGAAGAAGACTCAAGACAAACATGATTCTCTGGTTAAACTTCTGAATTAATTGCTTTTTACAACATTGTTCCACTTTCAAGATCTGATGAAGTACCCCACCAGAATGAATCATTTTGATATGTTTAGAGAGCCTTGTCAATTACACAATTTGCCTAGGGTTTTCGATATCCCCTCTACTCCTAGATCTGTAAGCATCTCCCTTATTTTGGATGACTGATTTATCTCTTCATCTTTCAATGTGCATAAGCTTGATCATAACTTGTCGTTTTATTCGCCACGAGGTTTTATGTTCGAGTCTACATAACTGTGTATTGGACATTAATGTTGCCTACAGCGTGATGTCCTTATGAATGATAAGAAAGTTGGGGCTCAATTGTGCAATGGACTCTAGATGAATCCATGCTAAGGAAGAGGGCAGAAAACTTGTAATGTCCCCTTTGGAAATGGGATTTTGATAATAAATAGTAATGACAAATCAAAATACAATAACATAAAATATATACAATATGATTAGAATTTAATTAATGGTCAAAAGGCATGAAACCAAGAGTTGTGATTCCCTCAAACATGAGATATAAAAGGGTGATAGTTTTGTTTTTGAAGGACATTCATCCATAAAGTAACAATCAATCAAGAAGAAATAACTGAGCATATCAATCAAGGAAAAATTAATGAAAGAATAAATGAATGGGAAGAAATTAAGGAAGTGACTATTTGAAGGGGCTAAAATTATTAATGGTTGTACTTATTCAAAGGGTGGTAATTCTGAAAGATTGTGCTTGCAAAGGGCAAACATGATGAGGAGGTGTTACTTTTCCCTCACCTTGGAAGATATAAAGGGAAGAAGGTTTCCTGAGGCAAGAGATATCAATTTGAAAAATAATTTGTTATTCTTAGAGTGCAACATTAGGGGGTCGTGATTGGATGCCACTTTTGGCTGCTATTTTCAACTAGAGTGTAAAACATAATTCGACTTGGGCTGAAGAATCAATGAGTTGGAGTCATTGTTTTCGTAGAGGTTCAAACCCTAAGGGGTTTTGTTGGCACGACTACTCTTCTTCATTGGAGTTTGACAATGTTGGTTCAGAGGATGAGGGGGGCGACAAAACATTGGATGTGCGTAGTGTTTGCATGACTACCTGGTGGAGCAGTTTTGGTTTGTTGCCTTTAGTGGTTGTGGTTGTGTTGGCTTTGGCGATGCCATCAACCCTCTTTACAACTTTGGGATTTGGGGGTTTGGTGCAGAATGTTCCTCCTTAGCCTGTTCAGTTTTCTCTTTGCAGGGGTTGTGCCTTTGTGGGTAGGGGGTTAGAAGTGTTATGTTGACTTCCTCTTTTTTGTGTTGGCCCTTTTCTATAGCTTCTGGTTACGCCGAGCCTTGGACTTCTTCGAGTATTGGGATGTAATATTCCGTTCCTAGGGGACGAAGGATGGATTACAATAATGAGGTGTATGGTGGGTGTGAAGTTATTTGAAATGCTAGATAGTGTAAGATTGGACAATAATTATCAACATATGGTAGCAATTTTGAGCCACATGGTGGAGAAGGGGAGGGCATGGTGGTGCAACCATATGCTAATGACACATAATGGGTATGGAGGGAGTGTGTAGGGCGTATGGCATAAGCCATGCGATGGAATTGAAGGTGATCGTATGATGATGAAGAGAGATGAAGATTGTCGTACGGTGATTTGGTATGCAATGATGGAGGTGTGAGAAGTATGCTAGTCGTATAGTTAGGTGGCCATACAAAATACTCTGTGTGGAGATAATTGCTAGGGCTATACAGAGGGATGAAGGGAGGGGGTATAGAGTATGGCTGGGTTATGTGAACCGATGGACTTCCTTTAATGAGATAATGCAATTGCTTATCAATTACAAAGATATCAATATAAGTATAGAGCGTACATTGCCACATGCGAACTATATAAATATATGTATCTTCTAGAAACAATGAGACTTTCAAACAATATTGTTGCTTTAATTTGCCAGATCCAAGCCAAGTAATACACAGACAGACTAGGGTGAGGGTTGAATCCCACCAAAATCGGAATAGCCAAGTAGGGAAGATCTTGCACTTCCGAAATGGCGAAGAAAAGAGAACTCCAACAGGAATTCCCAGTGCAAAGAAAATAATCCACATTGCATACCTACAACAACTAACTTGACTAACATATATGCCCTGTTAGAGGAAAACTCCCGATAGAGAAACAGCATGCTGACACATGAGACGATAGACACCTACGCCTACGGAAAATTAAAGATGGGCCCGAGATATACATAAATCAATCAGGATCACAAATAAAGTTATCATTGTATTTTATTTAATGAAAAGGATATTACAGTAAGCATTGCTTGCCCTCAAGAAATTGTAAATCCAATTCTGGGAAACCTTTTGCAATCAACTTCTTTAGTTTGGAATCAGGCACCAAGTAGATCTTATCGCCATAGTAAATGATATCATCAATCACTTTGTATCTTTCATCCTGTATATAACCATCCATCAACTGACATGCAAACGTGTTCTTGGAGTACTCAACCAATAGTGGGCTCACCAACCTTCTAAGGAATGGGGTAAAGCGTTGACTATCACATTTTTACTTGCAATCTTCCTTTGCGTTTGAGAGGGGCAGCTCCCTTGTATGATGTGGGTATTTGAGATTTTTGTGTACTTTTCACTTGAAAGCACAAAAGGAGAGAAAACAAATTGAAAGAAGATAGGAATATGAATTCCAATAGTAGATATACGACTACTGACTGAGATTCATAAAAGACAACAATCTACAAAAGGTTTTGGGATCCAAATGTAATGATGGTGAAATCAGTACAACAGATCGCAACATTCAAACTGATAAACTATAGAATACATCCAAATCAAGATACTATTAAACAAATGTATTTCTTTACACCAAGTTAAATTCTACACATGACTACATAAGAATAATCACCAATTTAACATACAATGAATTAATAATCACAATTGGAAGATCATTTTGGGCATATGAAAAAACTATTCTTCATTATCTTCTTGAGAATATACAAACTAAAAAACCCTTATACATCATATGAAACTGAAATATATTCAAAGTTCCTTTGAGAATTTCTCTAGAGTTTCCCCTTTGCTAAAAGGTGTCTTCCCTCCTATTACATTACATAAGCCTTGTATTTATAGGTCTCTTTACATAAGTGACTTCTCGGGTTCGTAACTACCTCAAAAGTTAGAATTTAGAGGTTAGCCATGCCTTTTGCAACTAACTCTAACTTTTTACAAAGTCGAACTCAAGACCTTAACTTTTACAAAAGATTACAACAAAATTGTCACTTTCAACTCAAATTTTGTCTTCATCAACTTCTTTCATAATTGCCTTCATTTCACCATATAGATAGTCGAGAATGACAAACACATATCTTTCAATTGGAATGAATATACAATCTTTGATGCTCACATGGTTAGAGATGATATTAGATACGAATCAAGTGTCTGCTTGCATTACCAATGCAACTTTTAACCTCCACAGGTGTTTGAACTCGAATCATTTACAGGTTCCAACAATGTCACATTTTCTCAAAATGTATCTTCTAAGCTTCATATTTTGTACTCAAACTAGAATCATTCCACTTCATTCTCAAGATGATATCTATGTGAGACATTCTTTCAAATAGTTTACACATGTTCTAGATTTCATAAAGGGCGCTGGAGTGTGGCTTTGTACCTTTTTGCCAACTGCATCCGGTTTAATGAAGTTCCTAGAGCTTTTCAATGACATGATTTTTAGCATATTATGTAGTTATTCGAATTCATTGGATAACGTCTCTCTGTCAAACTTCTCGTAAGTGATAAAACATTGAAACCATATTGACATTTTGTCAAATAGTTAGCATCCATCCTCTGATCATATGTATTTGCTTGAGGGAATTAGAAAAGTCTTCCCAAGTTCTGCGCTCTACATTGCCATTTGAATGTCTGAATTCCATGCCAATTTTGTGCTTGGTTGTAATGAATGTCGATTCCAGAGGGCATGATAAGCCAATGTTTCCATTAGATATTTTGCACCTCCAAAGCGATGTATGAAAATTGCAGGCACAAAAAATGATGCAAAAGGTGTTCCATTTAGGAGAATTTGTACCTTCACTATACTTCTATCGACAATGTTGGTTCAATCTCACTAAATGAGTGTTGCCAATAGAGTAGTGTCCTTTTTTAGATGGTAAGTTGAATCAAGTTCCATCCGAACTCTTCATCACTGCGGGCATTGAACAGATGAAACATGGTCTTCCTTGCCCGCAACTTGTCTTCAATCATCATGTTAAACAATTCGTGCTTCTCCTGGACAAGCAACTCACAAGCAAAATGTTGCACTATGGCTTTGTTTTAGAGGCTTATATGTGTTATCGAGCTAACTAGTTCACAAATCCCCCCACTATGCCAAGAAGATTGTACACATAAGAAGCATCAACATATAACCCATGTGGCGCTAGATACTAAATCATTTTCCAAGGAAGAACACGTGCTGGAAGGGCACTTAGTGGGAGAAAGCGCATGTATGGACTATCCCAACGAAGACAATGACTTTAACAAAGGCAACGATTAGACTTTTATACCCTTGTGTGCTCCCTTTTTTTTAGTGGAGTGAAGAAAAAGACATCATCCTTTTGTTAGAAATAGAAAATATTGAGAAGTGGGGTGTGAATCAATATTTTACTAACTTCAGCCCAAAACAAGATATTATTAACAATCTTATAACCTGCATATGAAAGTAAATTAACTATGCTGAACAGTAAACATAACCATGCAATAAGAGAACTCATAGCACCATATTTTGTTAACTAGGGAAACCTTGGCCAAGGGAAAACCCCGGTGGGGATGGTATCCACAAAATGATCTACTAATCAAAAGTATCTTGTGAAAGATTTTGATCTAGTTAAGAGTCTATTATATCCGTATAGTGTCTCAGTGTTAGAGGATTAGGCCTTGTTAGAAGCCTCAACCCTATTAGGAGTTGGTATATACAAATACAAAACGTATGAAAGATGAGCCCATTGCCCAAACATGCAATATACAATGTAGTTCTTCAATACCTCATTACACTGCTGCTGATATCTTCAATATTTGATATTGCCTTTGCTGCTCATCACAAAAAATTATTTCAGTTCGCATTCCTTTAATCATACATCAGAATTCGCATATCACATAATACATACGTGCTTCCCATAACTTTGCATATAGCAATCTTTCCTTTATACCTTGCTAATTACAAATTACTGCCCAATCGGCCTTCATGTCTTTTTACACTTTACAAAACATAAAATTAACTTTCACTAACTTAGGGTTAACATCTAGGATGTCGTCCCTAATTAGTTATGTAATTATTTCGTAAACAAAATAATTCCTTAAACCTAGATACCCATTTCTTTGTCTTGCTCTGTTCAGCCTGTATATTGTTGTGACTGGTAATTTGTCCATAACTTTATCTGTACTGATATGCGGACTTGAACATGTCATCCTGATTGTCTTAGGTATCCGTACCTAACTTAGCACATGTCCATGTTACCTCTGTTAATTGTGCTGATCAAAACTCTATTGTTCTGCCAAATAAACTAAGTGATACTTCAACAATTTTCTACGTACAACTGCTATAACTGATTCCTTAATAATTCCGTAACCCTAAATGCCCATTTCTTTGTCTTGCTCTGTCTTGCCTGTACACTGTTGTGACTAATAATTTGTCCATAACTTTATCCGTACTGACATGTGGACTTGAACATCTCATCCTAACTGTCTTAGGTACTTGTACCTAACTCCGCACATGTCCATGCTACATCTGTTAACTGCGCTGATCAAAACTCTATTTGTTTTGCCAAATAAACTTAAGTGACACTTCGACAATTTTCTAAGTACAACTACCATAACTGATTCTTCGTAATCTGTCTTCTCCATACAGATGATATGTTGCCATAAATGACATCAAATATCCTAACCTAGCGAAATTCCCAATAATCTCCCCCTTTGGCATTGATGGCAACATATGGGAAAATTGGCCAAGTCCCAAAATAATATCTTCAAAATTTGACTTTTACAAAACTTTACAAAATTACAAAACTGTGGATCATTATATTTTTAACCATCTTTCCTTATAACTCCTTATTACATTATAACTCCCCCTTTGATTATAATACTAACTTATACGTTTACTCTCTCTTACTTATCTCTTCTTTATACATATATATCTATACAATTTTCCTTATCACTCCCCCTTTGACATCAACGACAAAGGTGCCAAAACTAATATACAATTCAAAATTGTGCTGCATTACCGTCATGGTTGCTGCTGGTTGGTGATCCATGAGATGCAATCATCAAATTTCTGCTTTAACATGGTGAAATCCATATCCCTTTTATCCTTCATTGCATCTGCAACACTCAAAACTATGTATAGAGCATAGGATGCTATCTCTACTGCATCTAGGTCTGTGTAGGCAAACTTTTCATAAGATGCCCTTACTATCAAGCATTCATCTAACTGTCTCCGTACATGATCAATCTTCAATGCAAGGTATTCCCTTAGCAATGAAAATCTCTTCAACTTTGTTTCCTTTCATAGCTCTAACAGTCTGATGTCATCATTAGCTTGGTTGACTCTGTTCTCAAGATCCACAATCTTGACTGAGGGATCTTGCACATCATTCATCAATGCTTCAAGTTCTCTGATTTTGCTGTTCAACTCATCTGTGATATCCTTGATTTGTGTGTGTGAACCATCGCACTTCTCGTTGACTGTCTTAGTCAGACAGTGTCTTAGTTCCTTAATCTTTTCATCAAGGTTCTTCAGATCATTCTTGATGTTTTCATAGATTTTTCTGAATATCTCTGTATCATGCAGAGTTTGTGCCTTTACTGCTGCTATATCAGACAAATGTGCAAGCTCAGCATAAAAGCTTGGACAATAGCTTTTGCTTTGTCCTCAGGGTCTGGTTCAGTCATTCTCACTTATATGGTGTTCTACAATCTGTTCGTTACCTCCATCAGTGTGTTCTGCAGACTCTTTACTTTCCTGTTCCTCTCAATTATTTTGCTAAGTGATGAGATCAATTCAGTTTGATCATCATCTTCTGATCTAGTAAGAGCTGTCAATACAAGGGGTGTCCTAGAAGAACTGGGTACACTTTCCTTTTTCTCATCTTTCTTCTTCTTCTTTCTTCTTCCTCTTTTCTCTTCTTCTCCTCATCCTCCTTTCTCCTTTCTTCTGCTATCCTTTTATCTTTTTCTTCTTCTTTCTTTTTCTTTTGTTCCTCCTTTAATGCCTCCTCTTTTCTTATTTTCTTCTTCTTCCTTTTCTCTTTTTCTCGTCTTCTTCCAATTTTCTTTTCTTTTCATCCTCTCCCAGCCTTTTCTTCCTCTCTTCTTCTAACACCTTTTCTTTTTCTTTCTCTTCTTCTGTCTTTCTTCCTCCTCTCTCTTTTTCTTGTTCTTCCAATTCTTTTCTTTTCATCCTCTTCCAGTTTTTTTCCCTTTCTTCTAACACCTTTTCTTTTTCCCTCTCTTTTTTTAACACCTTTCTTTCTCTCTCTTCTTTTTCTTTTCCTCCTCTTAATCTCCATCCTCTCGATTATCTGAGCCAGTGTAATCGACCAAATTGTCAACAATAGATGGTCCATAATCCTTAAAAGGATCTTCTTTTACATCAAGAATAATCTTTGTACTGTCCACTTGCATGGTATTAGTACCAATAGTTACCTGCAGTGAGACAGTGTTGTCTCAGTCATTGTTGTATCCTTTCCAACCTCTGTTATTGATAATACCACTGGTAACAGCACTGCATATGTCATTTCTGCTGTTGCGGGCTCAACTGATGGTGTCTTTTCTGCTACTGTAGGGATTACTCCTCCTAATTCTTTGCTTGCCTGTACAGTGCTGGGTGTGGAGGTCATAAACTTAACAATTGCTTGTTTAGTTTCCTTGTTTACCGCTTCATAGTTTCCCCCCATAAGAATTATTGCTCTTCTCTTATTTCTCAGCAAGGGTTCAATACCCTTCATTATCCTTTCTAGGTCTTCATCACTATTTACTTCACATAGCTTTCTAATCTGATTTTCTCTAATGCCTTTATCCTCATCTGCTACTCTTATTTTTCTGTTACTCAGTCTATCATACAAGTCTTTTGGTATTTGCTTCTATATATCCTCAAACCTCTTATTTGCCAAAATCATGTGTTTAACAACTGCATTTTCTAATTTTAACCTATCCATATTATTATACAAATCATAAAATTTGTTCAATTGTTCAAAATTGCTGTTATTAATAATTTGAACATTCAAGGTTTCCTACTATATGATTTCTTTACCTCTGTTTCTTCCTTCTCTACTTGTTTTACTTCTGCTTCCTCTTCTTCAGATTCAACTTATTTATAGAGTTTTCCTAATCTTGCCTGGTCCACTTGGCATTTGTTTTGTCCTTTTCTTTGCAGGGGACTCTACTTGTTCTTGCTTAACCTTAGTTAACCTCGCAGACCTCCTGGTGCTAGGCGGGGTAATTGTTTGGACTTTAGTAATACTAATTTCTTCTTCATCATTTTCCTTCTGTGCAGGTGGTACAACTTTAGGTTGCACTTGAGATATCGTTGCATAGGGTGCACTGGATGATGGTCCTGCTATAGTGACACCTTGAGATGCTCCAACATCTATTGCTAATGGTTTTGTCATTAACACCTTTGTCTGTCTGCTAGCTCTCATTTCCATAGCAATCCCCATTGCTTCCTTATATTCTTGTCTTGTCATTCCAGATTCCTTTAGAATTGCATCAATCTTCTTCTCCACTTTCTTCCTGATTTTGTTATTATGAAGTTCACTATGAACTTCTTTTACCTTTTCTTCATAGGTGCCCCATCTAGGACACTCTTTATCTCTGTCATACTCCAAAATAATCTTTGCATATCCTTCAATTAATTCTTCAATCATTTCATATCCCATAGGGTCAATAAACTTGACTCTAGGTTCAATTGCTTCCATAGATGTAACATCTGTTTCTACCATAAAGCAAATGTCATCCTTATATTTCTCAACCAAAGATGGTGGGATTCTGAATCTCTGTTCATAGCTGACTGAAAGCTTTTCATCATTCTTGTGATGTCATCAACCATTCTATCCTCTGATTGTTTCCTGTAATAATATGTTATCATACTCATTGTACACTTGTCACTGTTCCATTCATGGTCAGCCATACTTGGGAAACTTCTGATTACTTGGAAAAATAAATGTGCCAGTAATGATTCAAATCTAAACACTGCATTCTTTGTTTTCTTCAGTTTGTCAATGTTGTCTAACAATTGTTGTCTTACAATCTCACACATATTAACCTTCTCTCTCTTCTCAGTTATTAGGTAAGTTGCATGGATGTATCCAGTAGGCAATGAGTTCAATCTAGAACTATAAGTCATCTTGTAACCAACGATTTTGCTGATAAGCCTTACATCAGTTTCGGTTATCAGGTCAAGTCTCATGTTTCTGCCATCAGCTTTTGTCTTAAGGTTAGTCTCAACCAATTTCTTTACATTCTTCTCATTGACTGGATTATAACCTTCATTACTCAAATCAGTAAGTTTGTGGATCAACTCATTATTAATCATAACTGGAATATCTCCTACCCAAAACATGCCCTCATGAATTCTGCTAAAGATAATTCTGCTCCACTCATGGTTATCAAAGTCCGTATAAAACATATGCTTAATTATGTTCAGATCACTCAAATGTTCAAACCCTTGTTTCAAAGACAAATCACTGTTGCACACTAGGTCTAGGTCTTTGTGAATATCACTATCTCCAATGCTCTCAAATTTGCAATATATAAATGCTCTAATGTCCTCGACGTGTAAAACGTTGCGTGAAACTTGTGAAAAGGCTCCTAGGGGATCATCCTCCAAAGAAATATATAGTTGCTTCTTAAATTTATACGTAGGTCTTTCACTCACATCACAAACTGTATGATTTGCCATTTTTCAGATTAATGCTTCAAATAACAACTGTGAACACGATAAATACCTTGTTTACGCGTAACTAGGGCTTCCTTCTGCTTGCACTTGAAAACTCTTTCAAATTCACCTCAAACATGCTTCAAAGCTCTTCTTTAACTCTTGCACGATCAAATGGTACTCAATAACTCGATTTTGACCCTTATATTACTTTCAATTAATCACTGCATAAATTGTGTAAGTACGCAATCAACAAAAAGCTATTTCTTCACGTACTTGTATACGAATTCCAAAACATCTGCGCACTTAACCACGACTTCAACTCATCATGATCTACCTCATACTAACTTCGCATACTTTAACTTGCTTTGTGTCATCACTTCTACTTTTTTGATGCTTGATTTCTTATAGAAAGTACTTAATTCAAGTAAGATGAATCAAATACAATTGCTGACTTCAGTCTGCTTCTAGATGCTTTATTTGACTATTCCTCTAACACTACATGTGAAATGGATGGATCTTTAGCTTTGACAAATACCTCTTTGAATTCTTCTATATGTTCTTTTATGTTGTCTTTTTGATTGTCATTGCTGCTATCAGTCCTTCTGGCATTCCTGCTTATACTTCTTCTGAAGTTTGGATTCTTTGTATTGTGCCTCATGTCCATTCAACAAAATCTTGCTATATGACCAAAGTTATTACACAATTTGCATGCTGGTACATTGTTTATAGGTGCTCTGCAATTTCTGGCAATATGTCCAAAGTTGTTGCACTTGTAACATACAATGTTGCTTCTCATTCCATTGTTTCCTTTTTTCAGATCTTCATCTTGTAGGGTTAGTACCATTGCTATTACTATTATCAAATTTAGGTTTCTTACAATTAACTGCTTTATGACCAAAACCATGACAATTATAACAATAAAAATCAGTGACTGGTTTAAATGACTTACTCGTGCAATCCCTTTTCATATGACCAACTTCATTAGATGAATAACATCTACCTTTGAATTCATATCTCACTTCTTTAGGTGATTCAACTTGCTCATGTTGCATAGGTTCATTGACTTGCTTAACCTCTTTAGGTGCATTATCAGATTGATTTGGCTCAATCTATTCAGATCTTTGTTTTCTTGCATAGGCTGATGAATTTCAGGATTAGGTTCCTTTCTAGCTTCAGATTTCTTAGTTGACTTTTCTCCAATGAAATATCCAAGAGCAGTCTTATCATTAGGTCTCTGAAAAGACATTTGTTTATCAATCTTCTCACTGCTAGAATATAGCTTCTCAAGTTGTTGCTTAGACTGGGTTAACTCTCCTTTCACAATGATATTGTAGTTTTCGAGTTCTGCATACTGCAACTTAGTATATTCAAGCTTAGATGTATTTTTGTAAGGTTAGATCTCAAACTTTCATTTTCAGAACTGAGATTTGATTCAATTTTGCTATCATCTTTCTTCAGACTCAATTTCAGATCAGTAATCTTCAGTTTATGCTTCAGGACCTCATCTTCTTTCTTCAATTTAGAAACTTCATCACTTTCCTTGATTTGATCTTCAGGCTCTTTCTTGGATTTGAGATAAATCTTATCTTTTAGCTTTCCAATGTAGTCTTTAGCATCTTCATATCTTTCTTTCAAAGCATCTCTTTCTTCAGTAAGAATGTCAGTCTGCTCAAGAGCTTCTTCTAGGTTCTTCTGTAACTGTTCCATATCCATAGGGATCTTGCTCAAGCATTAAGCCTCTTCTAAATAACTATGCTTTGATACCAATTGTTAGAAATAGGAAATCCTGAGAGGTTGGGGGTGGGGGCGGTGAATCAATATTTAACAAACTTTAGCCCAAAACATGATATTATTAACAATGTTATAACTTACATATGAAAGTAAACTAACTATGCTGAACAGTAAACATAACCATGCAATAAGAGAAATCATAACACCATATTTTGTGAACTAGGGAAACCCTGGCCAAGGGAAAACTCCGGTGGGGATGGTTCCCACAAAATGATCCACCAATCAAAAGTATCTTATGAAAGATATTGACCCGGTTAAGAGTCTATTATATCTGTATAGTGTCTCGGTCTTTGTTAGAGGACTAGGCCTTGTTAGAAGCCTCAATCCTGTTAGGAGTTGTTATATACTAATACAAAATGTATGCTAGATGAGCCCACTGCCCAAACATGCAATATACAATGTAGTTCTTCAATACAAAGAGATAGATACAAAAACCTCTTTTGATATTGCCTTTGCTACTCATCGCAAAATTACAAATTACCTCTTTCCTTCATACGTTGCTAATTACAAATTACTGCCCAGTCGGTCTTCATGTCTTTATAAACTTTACAAAACATAAAATTAACTTTTGTTGACTTAGGGTTAACATCTAGGATGTTGTCCCTAATTAGTTAAGTAATTATTTCGTAAACAAAATAATTACTTAACCCTAAAGACTTGCTTTGTTCTGCCTGTATACCTCTGTGATTGGTAATCTGTCCATAACTTTATCCGTACTGTCCGTACTGACCTGCGGACTTGAACATATCATCTTGACTGTCTTGGGTATCCATACCTAACTTCGCACTTGTCCATGTTACCTCTATTAACTGCATTGATCAAAACTCTATCTATTCTGCCAGATAAACTGTGATACTTGACAATTTTCTAAGTACAACTGCCATAACTGATTCTTTGTAATCTGTCTTCTTCATACAGATTATATGTTGCCATAAATGACAACATCAAATATCTTAACCTAGCCAAATTGTCAACACCTTTGTATGAGATGGATGAATCTCGCATTGCCTTACATTTTATTATGAAACAGACCGCATGCGAATCTTAAAACGTTTAGCATCCTTTATCACAGTGTCATTGGAAGAGATTTTGAAATGTTTGCCTACTATTCACAGGTCTCCATTGTGATATTTTAGAACAATATTCAACCAATCATCATTTTCAAATGCAGTTTGACTAACTATGTTGGATTCAATGCTGCCATGGCTTTTCCAGCTCTGCATCCCAAATACATTTCCATCAACTTCTTCAAACCATTCTATCAAATAGCTCGCATGCTAGTCTGTGCTATTGTGCAGGAACTTAGAACATCACTCCCAAGTTCTATTTCATTATGACACCTATATGCCAAATATCTGACGAACTGTCAAGCAGCTACAATGGGCAAATACAAAGCAAACTTCCACAATCTCTTCCACCCACCTCCCTCTGCGTGCCATAGTAAGAACTTTGACACTTCATTTTAATTCAGTTTAGTAGCTATTCTGACCAATTCAAGTGTACATACTGTACGCTTCCAAATTTAATCCTTCAAACTTTTGAAGTTTTTATGTCTTCTGCATCCTAGTTTTAATTGAGATCACAAAAGCCCTCAATTCTACGACCATAATTTATTGAAAGAATGTGGTCATGAGAATGCAGTAGTATACGGACTTAGCATCTTTTGCCAAAATATTTCAGGCTCTGCACATTCTTGATTTTAGAGTCCTCATAAACCTCTGCCCAAACCAGTTTGAAATTGTATCATTCACCCTTATTTTTCAGCTGGTAGTTATTGGAAAGTTGGGGTTTGGGTTCAAAAGTTCGGGTTAGGATCAGGGCACAACTTGGAGTGAGATTCAAATCTCAACTCAAACTTCTGGAAGGTTAAGGTTTGGGGACAGAGAGTGAATTTAAGTTTGGGGAGAGAGGCTGACTATTAACTCCAATTCCCCAACTCCAACTTTCTAACCTTAACTGTTTCAAAAAGTTACGGTTTGGGGAGAGTGAATTTTGGTTTGGGGGAAGAGAGAGTGAATACTTGTGGCTTTAGTTTTCTTTTCTCATTAAACTTAAAATTTCGAAATTTGGACCTGGTAAATACCAAAACAAGACTACAATCTATGTTATGCAGAATTAGAGTAGTTCTGGCCAGGGGATGAAAAAATGACTCATTTATACTTGATATGGATTATTGTCAGATTGATAACCATCATATTTTATGATTCTTGTGAAAGAATGCTTAGATTATTTGGCCTTTGCATTAGGTGTTGTTTGCACTTTGAGGAATCATTTTGTGATTGGAGTTTGAAACTAAAAAATGCTTGGATTATTTGGTCTTTGCAATAGGTGTTGTTTTTACCTCGAGAAATCATTTTGTGATTGGTGTTTGAAACTTTGATACCAGTGAATTGATTATTTTTTATCTCTGTGCAGGATTGTATGGGTCACGTGGAGTTTGTTATTAATGACAGATACTTCCTGCTAATTTACCAGGTGTATTCCATGAGTCAGTCACGTGCAACTGTTGTAACAATATATCATACATTTTTTATTGATGAAAGGTGGATAGTCACCTTACTTCATTTATAAAATGTTTATAGAACTGCAAAAGCCAGTATGTCAAACTTATAGAAGCAAAGCCCCACAAAAAGCTAGAAGCAGAAAGCTGCAGCTGGGAGATAAAATAACATGGAAACATTGCCCTTTTGAGAAAATACATTGAGAAGCTAGACACGAGGAGCAGGAGGAACAACAAGATTGTCAGTGCTAATGCGAGTCATCAGAATTTGAGGCTGGCATAGAAGAGCATGAGACATGCTCAAGGAGAAAATGAGCCTGTGCTAGCAACAATGGGCCAAACTCTAAATTGTGTGAATTTTCAGCCCTTTTTAATATGTCCACATTATCATTAAACAGACCATTGCCCATTGCATCGTAAACGCATATAACAGCAGGGTCAATATTTATCTCCTTAAAACTGAATTATCCTTCAGTAGACACAGAACTTGAAGAATTCGTACCTTGAGGCCACAGATTGGAGAGAGTCCACTCAAATGCAAGGTGCTTGAGCAATGAGAGGTCATGCAGGAGGTCCATAATGTTGGACAGGAACATAGAGGTGACTTTTGTTCTAAAACACTCGAGGCATTCAAGGAGAAAGCCAGGCTCCTCCATGTATTGAACGGCTTCCTGCAAAAGATTGTAGTCAATATAATAGACAAGAGAGAGCTTGATGGATTCTTTTTTCCAAGTTCCCCGAGTTACCACTTCTGCATTGGCAGGAAGTAGTGCCAATTTAAATGGCCATCTTTCATGGTTGAGGGTCCGAATTTATAATACATTTGAAAAGCTTTACATTTGTTATTAGCTTTCAAACACCTGATTTTGTACGTGTTTGTTCTTTTGGTGTCCTGAGAATGATAGGAACCTAAAATCCCCAGTATCCAATTCTCAGTTTATCAGTGTATATGTTGCCATATTCCTGATTACACTTTTAACATGTCTTGAGTTGGGGTAACGAGCCATGAAATTTACTCCACACATTAAATAAACATGGTTTTCGACAAACTATTCAGGGTGCAGAGAAGATTGGATGATTAATTTTAAATTGCATTACGAGAATTTGGTGTAGTAGTCAAAATATTCTTGAAACAAGCCTAAGGATCTAATACCTAGAATCTCCTTACTAATAGGCTTCAATAATGCTGAAGAAAATTAGGTCATGATCACACTCAAGGATTTAAAGTGCAAATATAATTTTCTTTTAAAGGAACCAGTCAAGTTGTGGTGGATATCATTTTGAAGTTCTGGTCTAATATTGCTAATAAAATTGCGACTTACAATGTGTATTATGTTGCACGAGATCAACAAGATCTCTTCTTGCTTTGTATTGTTTTATTTATTTATTTTTATTACTGAAATCTTGCTTTGTATTGTTAAAGAGCTGTTTAATGACCTCTTAAAAGTTTTGGTTTAAGATGTGATGATTGAAGTCCTCCAAATAATATCTTTAATTTTTAATTTTGTATCTTCTATGCATTTATATATGTTGTTTAAATTTCACTCCTAACTCATTTTAGGTAGACCCATGGTCATATTAAATCAAAAGGTGCAACTTTACATGACTGTGAAAGTAGCCAGAAAAGAATTTAACATCTTGAATTAACATCTTGAATTCAAAATATGTATACGTGTGTAATGAAAAGCAAAAATGTAAATAAGGGCTTGTAATGACTAAGTGATTGTCATGAGCCATAAATTGATGCATATAATGCAAAAATACAAATTTTAATGGATGACATATTTGTGAATAAACACTACCTTATATAAATGATTGAATCCACCTGAATAAATTATATATTAATCATATATAGTGAAAATTATTATCTTATCAACAATATTAGTAAATTAGTAAATGAATCAATTTTAGAACATATGATTATATAGAGTAATTGTATCATACTACTTAATAATATTAAGAAAAATTCTTAATCAATTATATAATAAATAATTACTAACAAACATATTATTATAAGAAATTAGTAATAATTACACATGAAAATGAAATAACATTTAAACTAATCTACAGGTACAAGTTGTGGGTAATCCTTTGAATGTAATTAAAGTTTTTTTTTTTTTTATAAATGAGTCACATGTAACGCCCCTCCAAGGAACCCAAAAGAAATTACCCTACAGTTTCACTAAATTTGTTAAACATTTTTTTTTAAAGTTCAAGATAATAGCTTAATAACAACAGATATAAGTATAGCGGAAGCAGTAACATACACAAGCGCATACCATAAAACATATTACATCTCTTAGGGTCTCGTGATGTTGAATCACATTTAAGTTTAATTAATACTAAAACCAATTATATAACACATCCATATTAAACAATAGCTACAAGCACAAATCCCACTTAAACAATATACAATTATTCCGAATGCCACTTGGCAATAAAAAAAATGCACAATCATCCACTATACAGGTCACAGGGTATGAAAGGCTGAAATAATATACATCATAAAATAGATTACAACATCTCTTAAGATCTTATGAAATCAAATACAATACAATAGTACAAGCATCCATCATAGAAATACAAGAATAGATAGAAAGGAATATCTGCACAAACACAACCAACAACGAAATCCAACAGTCAAATTTCAATGGTATTAGAAAACCCACTACCACCCGACTTCGTGGAACTCAAAAAATCCCACTCCCACCGCACTGAGGAGATAAACTTAAGTCCCGAATAGGACAACAAACTAAGTCAAAACCAACATCTAGGTTCAAGGAATCACCTGAAAGCAAACTATTTCAAAGGGTACCAAGACACAAGTATCAACTAATTCCAGAGGCAACAATGACACGTAGGAAATCTATTATGCATGTGGGCAAGTGTCATTGTACGAACCAACTCTAAGGTTACCTGACTAGTTTTTTAATCCTTTGACCCCTTGGTGACTCTATGCGGCAATAGTATTCTTTCATATTGACAAGGCATACTAATGAAACATGGTTACAACCAAGCGTCCTCTCTACTCCCATCCTAGCTTGTACTAGCATTCGAGGCATGGGCGAGGAAAACAATGACTCTTATTAATTCATTTTAAACCCATTTAATGAAATGTTATCCCTTATTAAATAACCTAAAATGGGTTACATGTTAGCCTCTTTAGGACCTCAACCTCCATTGCAAGCCACTTCCCAACATGACATGCAAATAAACTACCCTAAGCTCAGTAAAATAAAAAAGATCTCAAAAGACCACATACCATACATTAATTCTTAAACAAGCAATTGACAACATTGAAATATCACTGGTCAAAATACAAGCATCACTAAAACGATCATCCTAACAGGATTGGTCCAAGAAAGTACACATAAACCAATCCATGTCATAACATGACATCACCAAGAACAAATCATACAAACACCCTAGTCTTATAAAAGCGATTGAAAAACAATCCAAATACAATTGATTGAAGACTCAAAGGTTATATTAGATAGGTCACACCATTCACCTTAGTTTCACACAAGAACACTAGAAAGTAATAACAATCAATAGATCAAAACACCTCATAGAGCATACAAGAAACATTACCATGGTTGAGTATAAAAGATCGTGATCAAAACATCATCATGATATCACAAAATAAAACTTCCAAGCCTCTAGTAAACATCTTGACTAGCCAAAGCTAAGTCAAACCCAAAAACCCCAACACCAGTAAATCACATGTCACATAAAGTGCATACAAAAGTGAATTTCATAATTCATTAGGTTTTAAAAACCCTAAAGTTCAATATTTACTAAAGGTTTTTAGATTCTCATTTTCGTTTTCAATCACAAGATTCGATGTTCAAAACTAGGGTTTCAATTTCCATTTCTCTAGTTACCAGATTCATTAAGGTTTTCTGAGTTCACTAGAATTCAAGATGATGCAACAAATCATATAGAATTATTTAAACATATTCTCATCAATTCATTTTCCAAAATACAAGATCCAATAAGCATAAAATTACCCTAATGTTGATTTGCTAATGTTTCAGAAAATACGAGAATAATAGATTTATAAATCTTATTGAAAGTCAATTAAACATGACCTTGAATCGTTTACCAAAACCAGATTTTACTAATATTTCCCAAATCACAATAGAAATCTTTTTCGTATAAAATTGAATCATCAAGCACAACCCAGATTTACTAAAGATAACCATTAATTCTCCTAATTAATTTCTTTGGTTTTCAATTTACATTAGAATTATATTTAAATAATAAAGTAATAAATCAAATTTTCAAATAATTAAATTAATTTTTTTAACAATACTTATTGAAATTATTAATAATAGTAATTATCAATTACTACCATAATAATTTTAAATTAATTTAACTTTGGAACAAATTTTCCAAAAAGGAAACATGATAAAAATAGAGACTTTCTTGAAATGGAAACCTACTAAAAAATAGATTTTTTTTTCGAAATATAAACTTTCTAAAAATAGACTTTCCCGAAATAGAAACCTACTAAAAATAGAAACTTTCCTCAAATAAAAACTTGCTAAAAATACAGACTTTCCTGAAATAGAAACTTGTTAAAACAGAGATTTTTTCAAAATGGAAACATGCTAAAAATAGAAACTTTCCCGAAATAGAAACCTGCTAAAAATATAAACTTTCTCGAAATAGAAACCTACTTTAAATAGAAACTTTTCCAAAATGGAAACTTATTAAAAAAGAAACTTTCCAAAATAGAAATCTGCTAAAAATAGAAACTTTCCAAAAATAGAAACTTACTAAAAATGAAAACTTTCTAGAAATGGAGACTTACTAAAAATGGAAACTTTCCAAAAACAGGAACTCACTAAAAATGAAAACTTTTCAAAAATGAAAACTTACTAAAAAATAGAAACTTTCCAAACTAATCTGATAGAGCAACGAAATTTTAACAATAAAAATTTAGTAATTTAAAACTAGTTTTCTTTTTAGAACCCCTATCTCAAATTTAATCAAATCCATTACAAATCACCCAATTTAAATCAAATGAGGGTTTCAATTTAATTAATTCGTTCACAGATAAAATCAAGAATAAAAAGCAGTCAATTTCAACACAAGGGTTTCAACCAAATCTAAAATTTTGAAAATAGATTTATCTAGACACGAAGAAGATAGGAATTCAAATAATGGAAATCCATTGTACAATTAAACCACAAGATCTTACCTAGATCTGATGCTAAAATGATAATCGCACGAAGTACGCAAAACAATCCCCTTTTTCTAAAAACTTCGTTTTTCAAAATTACTCTTCCAAAACCTATGTAATTGTAAAATGAGCTCTAGTTCTCTGGTAAAGAGTTCTCCCTTAATTTGAGGCTTTGATTGTTCAATCACGAGAAGGAACTCACTGTGTTTATTACTTTATTACCTTTTACCTTTTCATGCACAACTCTTAGCAATTTTAAAATATCTTTATTAAATTAATTTTCTTTCTCTCTTTGATTAATTTATTATATTTTAAATTCATGCATAAGCTTTATGTAATTTAATTAAAATAAAATTCATTTATTTATGTCCTCTCTCCCTCTCTATCTCTCTCTCTCTCTCTCTCTCTCTCACACACACACACACACACACACACACACACACACACACAAAATCATGAGATGCTTTAATAATATATTTATTAATTCAACTAATAATAATATTTAGAGTTTATTATTAAAAATAAAACTCTTATATAATAATTATTAAATTGAATAAATATAAATACGCCTAAATAGAACTTTAATAAAATCTTTAAATTTAATTCTTTTATTAAATTAATTCATGAGATATTTTTAATAATATATTTATTAACTTAATTAATAACATTATTTAGAGTTTATCATTAAAATAAAAATCTTAAATAATTATCATTAAATTAAATAAATATAAATACTTCAAAAATAGAACTTTAATAAATTTTTTAAATTTAATTCCTTTATATAATTAGTTCTCGAGACATTTAATAATATATTTGTTAACTTAATTAATAACATGATTTAGAGTTTATTATTAAAATAAAACTCCTAAATAATTATCATTAAATTAAATAAATATAAATGCGTCAAAAATAGAACTTTAATAAAATCTTTTAATTTTAATTCTTTTAATTAATTAATTTCTTAATTAATTAAATATAATAAAATATTGAATTTTCTTTATAAAATTTCCATTAAATTATCTTTTAATTTGATTTAATTAAAACAGAAAATCACAACAGACCCACAAAACCAAATACGAAAATTCATCATAAAGTACAGAAAACTAGATTAAACTCAAGGGTTATAATCGCGAACTTATGTCATTTGATGAATTCGAAAGGTAGACAAGTTAGATTCTTGCCCTACTTTTTAGGACAAATGGTTTAAGGATAGGATTCAAACTCAAGAGTTATTACCCCACTTATACCATTGAAATACTGCGATAGGGTACGCTCATCCTGGCAATTCAGGGAAGTTGATACCCAGTACCTGCAATCTGCATAAAATTCACGCATGTACAAACACAATATTCTAAACTAAATAGACAATGACAGGAAGTGGTTCATCGTGTAGATCTTGACTAGCAAGTGACTACGACTCCCTTCCTCAACTACATCATAAACATCAACATAAAGAAAACATACATGCACACCATACACATGCAAGTATGGGGTAAGTATCCATGGAAACCGCATAAAAATCATTCATCTAACTAACATCATTAAATAATTGAAAGTCAATACATGAACATATATATCATCATCGTACAATTGTGAGATAACTGAAATAACTAACTAACTCAATATACATATCAGCTGAATATGAAATACTAATCTAATCCGGTAACCAAGTATCGATAATCATAAAACACAATCAGAAAACTGGCCTAAAAGAATCCGACAATACAATTAGAAAAGTCAAGTAGGGGTAGGCATTACATCACGACCCATTTACCAAAACATACAATAGGTCATATAAATATTAATAATGTAGAAACAAAAGTATCATCAGATATGAAAGATCAGTTGAAGACATATGTCATGGAAAGAAAATTGATGTGGCATCATCTTAGGTCAATGAGCAATCTTGCATCACCTAAAAATATTTTTTATTTTTTGCACCTATTTACTGTTCATAGTGTAGCTGTTGCTACTTGAAGTTTTGTGCTATGCGCAATTAGCATGTTGTTGAGGAACTATTTCTAGCCCTTATCCTAAGAGCTCAAATGTTGATGTGTCATATTTCTTGATTTTTGTGTTGATCTTTTCAGTCTCTGTTTCCTATCAATTTTCATCCTATGAGGCGTGTTGTTTCCCTTTGTGCAATTTTCTGTGATGATGTGGCATCTTGCTGGTATGTCCCCTTTAGGGTTCATTATGATAGACGATTATTTAATCAATAAAATGCTCATATTAATTATTTTTAGTTATCAAATGATAATAATTATTCCATTTAAATTTTAAATATTGGTAATATCAAATATTCAATCATATATTTACTTTGATATTCACATGTCATATATATGTAAAAGTCATATATTATTTTCATAACATAATAAAGATATATTTTTCTATTTAAAATGCCTAAATTTAATTTTCTTTTGACCTTTATCTTTAATAATTTATTAATCAATTTTATACATCCAAATCAATTATTTATTCCATTTATATATCATTTTAATTAATTATAAATATGGTTCAATGTTACATTTCATTATTAGGGGGGATATCACACTAGCAAAGTTGGAAGCTGACTCCTAACTTGTGTCTAGACCTATCCTTAAGAGTGCGTGAACAATTGATGCCAATTGTTTGGGTTATGGTTTATATCTCCAAGATTGGATCTATATTGTAATCAAATGCCTGACTGATTGATGTGTGGCTTGGCTGGCTATATTAGGACTTGGATTAGACGTGGGAAAGTAACATGAGGTTAGAAGAATATAGAAGAGATTATGTAGATGCAAGCTTTGACTTTGATATTGTAATTTCTTTGTATAAGGCCACAACCTGGAAGGCCTCACACTCAGACAATGTTGGTTGCTATTTATCTTGTGTAATCAATAAGTAAATCTATGAATTCTATGGCCTCTTTGTTGCAATTTTTGATTAGCTTCCATGTGTACTCTGGGAAGGATGTTAGTAGGTTTAAGTTAAGTTTATTCCATCTTATTCCCCCTAGCATCCCTGCATCACAAATAGTAGTTTGAATCCATTCAAGTGATAATAATAACATGAAAGGAGGAAGTAAAATGATAGAAGTTTGTCTCTCGATGAAAAGACATGAGTAATTATTCAATCAAGTGCTAAGGTATATACCTATTATTTAGAAAGAAAGATATAGAAGAGTAGTGTTAAGAAATTATAAAGTCAACACCAAAATATGCAATAAAGATATGATATTGAAGATGGCCTTTATTGTCAATAATAATATAAGATTGAGGGAATGATGTCATAGATATCTTTAGGACAAGTAATGTAATTAGTAGAGTTTATTAGTATGTACAAAACATGCATGTTATATATATATATATATATATATATATATATATATATATATATATATATATATATATATATATATATATAGGACAAGTTTAATGTAATAAACAAAGTATTAAAGTATGCATACTAATATACTCTACTTATTACATTATTTGTGTGTGTGTGTGTGTGTGTGTGTGTGTGTGTGTGTGTGTAACATACATTTTTATACATACTAATATACTCTACTTATTACATTACTTGTTCTAAAGATACCCATGGCATAATGTCCTCAATCTTATATTATTATTGACTATAAAGTTCATATCCAATACCATATCTCTATTGCAGATTTTGGTATATAAAGAATTAGAATATTTTATTGAACAAACACAATATACATTGGACAAATAGAGTTTATGATTAGAAGATATGTATATATGATTATATTAGATTCTTAAATGTATAAGTTGATGCATTAAATAAAATAATAATAATAGGATTAAGAATATAATTTTGTATTTCCTAATTATAAATCATGGGAGTCCATCTCTTCTTTCTACTAAGGTATCTTGAGGTAGGGAGTTTGTGGAAGGGGGAGGCAGTGTAATTTTAGGCACACGACGAATTATACCAATACTAGGATTAGGCCTTGAGGGATGCCTCTTGTAGTCTATTTCACACAACCTTTCACATAGTAATTCTATCTTGGGAATAATCTAAACAATGGAGAAAAAAGATGAAATTTCATAGAAATAAGAAAGATCTCTTGAACATTTCAAATAATAATCCCTAAGTACAATTCAAACTTGGAAAAAGGAATTTTAGAATAAATCAAGTAAGGTAGATAGAAAGGGATCATTATAGTTGGTATAGATCATGATCCTGGCATCTTGTAGGAACAATAAATAAATAAATATAAAATTAAGAATTATTTGTGTATAATGAAATAAATAAATAAATATAGAATTAAGAATTATTTGTGTATAATGTGTATGTCTTGTGTATACTTTGTACCTTCATGCATCAATGTGTATGCTCTGTGTTTGGATTCATCAAAGTGTATGCTTTTTGTCTTCACGTATTAATGCGTATGATTTGTATCTTTACATACTCATACATATATTTCGTATTATATGATGTACGACCTTAATTTTGATTGATCTAAAAAAAGATTTAGTAACAACATGTGTCCCAAAAAGAATGATAACCTTGTTAGACACCACTATAAAATAATTTAAACATGATTATAGTTCAATGAGGAATATTGAGTTATAATCCTTGAAAACTTTTGTACACTAGAGGGGATTAATCTTCAACATTTGATTTCATACACTCCATAATAGAATGGTGTTATGTGAAGGAAGAATATAATTATTACGAAAATGGCTAGCTACATGATTCATGCTAGGTCTTTGTAATACCCCTCTAATCCTGACAAGCATAAATAGAGTTTGGAGATAGTATAAGTACACTTGGGTTATTTTGGAAGATAAGGTTATTTCTTATACACCTTGATTTCATATATTGGAAAACACTAGTATAAGTAAAACTAAAAGAACCTTCAAACATTCACTAACTCAATGATACCTATCTACCAGACAATCTCCTAAAAGAAAATGAAGCAACTAGATTCCAATGATATAATATATTTAGAAATAACTCTATCCTCACCTTACATGTCCTTGTGACATTACTTGGAGACATTGATCATAAATAATGTTACTCTTAGGAGATCAAATATATTGTATAAAAGTATGCAACTTGGATTCATGCTCGATATATTGTTTAGAATTTTAATTTAGTATAATTATTTCAATACCTTGGTTGGACATATTATTTGTGGATGATTTTAATGTATGATTAAGATTTGGTTTTAAGCTAACCCAACTAACCCATTGTGCTTTATATATTTATCTATGTGTTTACTCTGCTTGACGTGTCTTCAAGATGAGGGGAGATAGTCGTAGTCACTTCTTCGGGAGATCTACACAATGTCACAATCCTTCTTCCTCATCTGTCATTGTTTGTATACATTCATAGGTATTGTATCTTGTCAATCGATGATGTAGGTGTCTGTAGATACCGTACATTGACTCCTCTTGGCTACAAAGGTCTAGACGTGTCACAAAATCCTTGAACCAATTTTTATTAAAAGGGAGATGGAACCATGATCCATATAGGCACCATAAGCCAAAAAATCATAATAAGAGATTCAACTACCATTTGGGGAACTTTTGGGATTTTTTGATATTGTGATATTTGATTTTACACTAGTGGATTTCAGCCATGGTTGTGAACTTGAGTTCATACCTTGATACATTGATTTTTTTTTTTTTTTTTTTTTGTAATTTTTGAATAGTTGTGATTTTGATTTCATTATGTTTGTGTGGGTTAGTGAGGTATACTTATTTGAGTATATATGGGTGCACACATATATGCCTGACTAAATATATATTACAGTTAGTTACATGTGTGGCATTAGTTTAGATATGCTGCTTGGTGAGTCTTAGTTTAATTCAATAATTTTGGAAATGAATAAAGTAAAATAAAATAGACAAAAATAATTGAAGGAAAATAAAAGACAAGTATGAACAAAAAATCAAGTTAAATAATGACCCCTTCAAAGACTTGAACTCTTGACCTCTTGCCTACTAAACCCACTACCCACCATTTCATAATTCATACCTTACGAGAACCTTAGTAAGTGAAGTTAGTGATAGGTGGTAAATGAAGGGGTTAAACTAGTAAAATAAGCATTGACAATAGATTATGGGATTTGAACCCT